>CANNZV010000650.1:0-241052 GCA_947561585.1 Caprella mutica
GGTATTAACGATATATTTATTTAGAGAAAAGTTGTTGTAAATACTTAACTGTACAATAGGCACTTTAATTATTGTTATAATGTAATTAATAATACAAGGCAAATTATATATTACACATTGCAAATTACATTTTTATTTCCTGATGTAAGACATGGGCATGAATTAATTAACTATATTACTATATCAAAGTTAACCTGAAAAATCAATGATAGTTTTAAATAAAAATTAACAAATTAAACTCTGATTCTTTACCAGTAAATTATTAAAATTAAATCATTAAACGGTTTATATAACAATTCCTAACTTTAAAATTATGAAATTATCTTTAATTGATATAAAGACACAAGGGGGATTTTATCCAGAGGGGGTATTTGTCTGTAGGGGGATTTTGTCCGGAGGTGGCATTTGTCCGGAGGGGGTATTTGTCTGTAGGGGGTATTTGTCTGTAGGGGGCATTTGTCTGTAGGGGGTATTTGTCCGGAGGGGGTATTTGTCCGGAGGGGGTATTTGTCTGTGGGGGGTATTTGTCTGTAGGGGAATTTTGTCCGGAGGGGGATTTTGTCCGGAGGGGGTATTTGTCTGTAGGGGGTATTTGTTTGTAGGGGAATTTTGTCCGGAGGGGGATTTTGTCCGGAGGGGGTATTTGTCTGTAGGGGGTATTTGTCTGTAGGGGGATTTTGTCCGGAGGAGGTATTTGTCTGTAGGGGGTATTTGTCTGTAGGGGGTATTTGTCCGGAGGGGGTATTTGTCCGGAGGTGGTATTTGTCTGTAGGGGGTATTTGTCTGTAGGGGGTATTTGTCCGGAGGGGATATTTGTCCGGAGGTGGTATTTGTCCGGAGGTGGCATTTGTCCGGAGGGGGTATTTGTCCGTAGGGGGTATTTGTCTGTAGGGGGATTTTGTCCGGAGGGGGATTTTGTCCGGAGGGGGTATTTGTCTGTAGGGGGATTTTGTCCGGAGGGGGCTTTTGTCCGGAGGGGGTATTTGTCCTAGACCCGTGAAATGTACCCAAAAAAACTCAATAGTGCTTGAATTAATATATACTAAAACATTTATTTTAACTATTAATTATGATTATTATTTAGAAAAGCAACACATTAGGCAAAAATAAGCTTTTTTAAAATTGTAAGACGTTTTTGAATGAAATGTATGATAAAAAATAACTTTTTTTTTTCATCCTTATTTTTTTAAATGTAGAAAAAGAGGTTCCGTGGATTTTTAAAATTGTATACACTATTGCTATTTATAAATTAAGGAATTCAAATGAATAAATATGGATCAGTTTTTTAAATATATTGGCTACATGCAATTTTATTCCAGATTTGTATGACCTTTGAAGGTTCTCTTCAGGCTCCGGAAAATATGAGTTTATTACATAATATAATAGAACTAAGGTCTAGGATTATTTATATGCAAACTGCATAAAATTCAGTTCTGTAAAAGACAATTTATATGCTTTTAGATTTGTTAATACTCTGTGTGCAACACTACATAATATAACGCTGTAGAAATAGATTGTACACTACATTCTTTCTTTCGAGTTTCAATTTGAATTTTGTGAACAAAAATTGCATTTTCAGTCCTAGTTTAAGCTGTAAGTTACTTCGTCAAGTTTATAAACCTTTCTATAAGTTCATCATAATTTATACTTTAATATATGAAGATTTAAATTGAATTGATTAATACGGTTCTAGGACTTTTGCCCGGCGGAATTTTGCCAGTGTGGAATTTTGCCAGGCGGATTTTTGCCCGGCGGAATTTTCCCAGTGGATTATATATATCTAGGTTTGAATTGGTAAATTGTAAATTATAAGTGTAAAATGGGAGATTTTTTATTTACCTTATATTAAATAGCCACGGAAATTAAAATAAAATTAATTTTGAATTTACTTAAGATAATTACTGAACATCTTTTAATTTAACTGTTATACATATATTCTAACATTCTTGTAGAATTCACTTATCACCGTAATTGTAAAAGTAAGGTTAACCTAACAAACAATAAATCTACATTTTCGAAAATTTAAGAAGCAAACTATATAATCGTTACAATTTAACAGCTATTAAGAATGGTATTATACAACTTGAAAAAGTAGGATATATATTATTCATTCATTGTAATCAGTTGGTTCCTGAAGTTTGCTCCATTACAGCTATTATCTTATCCCTTTCACAATGGCGTCGATAATATTAAGTTCACGTGGAAAAGATATCATTATTTAAAAAAAAAACATATTAATACTTTATGTAAGACTGAAAACTATGAAATCGTTAATGAAATCATATAAAATATTAATGAACATATTGTCATATCTCGTCACAAAGGTGAAGAAAGCCGTAAGTGAATTGCAAACAACAGTTAAGATTGATAAATTATAGTATTTTAAAAATAACAAACCATATAGTATTATTTAAAACTAAACTACTGTCAAAATATATAACAGTCATATTTAAAAGATATGTTCTGTAATTTCATAAGTAAAATCAAACTCATTTTATTTTCAATTTCGTGGCTATTTTACATTGGTTAACTAAAACTTGTCATAGTACAAAATGTTAAGGTTACATTAAAACATTTTATATTTATGTAAGTTACATCTCACATGTTATACTTATAATTTGCAATTTACCAATTTAAACCCAGGAATACATAATCCACGGGGAATATTCCGCCGGGCAAAAATCCGGCTAGAAAAATTCCACACTGGCAAAATTCCGCCGGGCAATAATCCGCCGGGCAAAATTCCACCGTGCAAAATTCCGCCGGGCAAAATTCCTGTCACCGATTAATACCTTCCTAAGTAAATTTCAAAACATAAGGTGTACATTCTTATACTTTGGATTGAAAATTAGCAAGTCGGAAGACAAACGGCTATTGTAGTGTTCAGATTATAAAAATCTTTAAAAGCATATAAAATTAAATCTATGCCATCCAATTTCATGGGGTTTGCAGCAAAATGATAAGAAACAAAAGCCTCGTTGATTACTTGGAGGAGGCCCAAGGGGCTCTATCCTGAAGCTGTCTGTGGTGAATGGAAGAGAAGGGGGTGGGGTCACTTGGGCCCCGAAATGTTGTAATTTGGATTATGTATTTTTTTGACCATAATTACAATTTTGTTAACGCTGCTTGGAATTTTGTAAATTAAATATAAAGGATATTTTTCCAGTTTGAATTTCATTCTTCACTACGACTGGTGGTTCAGTGTGGAAGTCAGAGTGACTTGTAAATATTTCCAGTTTCACACGTATACGTTTTGTATTTAATAAGTAATTATTTGTTAAATTTCCATAAATTATCAATGTCAAAACAATCAGAGACAATTTATAGAGCTTGCCTTTTCTAAGATATTCGTAAAATTTATTAAAAAATCATGGCATTAATCTGTATGAATAATTTTATTACTAAAATTTTGAGAAGAAATTAGGATGAGTAAAAAACTGAATAAATTCAACAACAAATTATTATTATTTTAGTATCACAAGAGAAATTAAGTTAATTATTTAAATCTAAACATCGGTATTTATTCTGAGTGTTACGAAAGGCAAAACTGTCAAACTGTTGTGAGGACACAGTCGGTAGAATATCACCGAGAAAGTTACTATCCAAGAGGTTGATGTACATAATTAGTTTGATGTGATTTAGTAGATTGTTTAACGTCTGAAACAAAGGCCATACCACAGACGTTATTATACTAGGTAATTAGTTAAATTACAAGAGAAATAAGAAACTATGAGAATACATACTCATGAAAAGTTGCTAAAATTAATATCAATAATTCCCAACATAATACTTGAAATACACAAATGAAATAATCCTGAATTCTAGACATTGATAATAATGCTATTAAATGTCAAATTAATAATAAAGAAACAAGTTGTCATCCTAATTAAATACACAATTGAAATTAAGACCTAAAAATATTGTCAATAAAATAAAGCCTAAAAATATTCACGAATTACCAACTTACTCCAATTTGAGTTAGAAAAGTTAGTTAAAAATTTATAATTTCGTGACGTCATACTGTTAGCTACTTATTGACCAACTCACTAAATGGACTGTGGTCAATATTGACCAATAATAAACAATATGACCATAAGAGTAAAGATTGTTTGTAATTTGAAACTGTACCAACCTAGTACTAAAATGGAAAACATAATTAAAAAGAAGAAAGCAGTACATCACACTTAGACACCTAATACTAAAAGAACAGAACTTAATACCTTAGAACCTAAATGAGACAAACATTCTTAAAAAAGTAGAAAAAAGGACATAACATTCAAACACCTAATATCAACCAACCAAATTTAATAATGAAAATTGAATAAGTAACAGAGTACATCTTTAAAATCTACACAGATAAAGCGGAAGACTCTGAATTGTTTTCCTCGTCTTCCAGTCCCACCATTTTTGGCTCCATGGTAGACACATACTGCCAGAGCATTCGAGAGCTGGTGTGCTGTTTCAGTCTGTACAGGAGGTAGACGTCTCCAATGCTACACTTCTCCAGCAGTCTCCGCAACACGACTCTGACTTTGAGATCCTCTTTCCTAGCTTGGTCAATCTTTGAAAATCTTAGAAGGAAGACTCTAAAAGAAGGAAATGCGACGAGGAAAGTCAGGAAGACGATGTAGACGATGGTAGTGACCAGAAGGAACATCAGCCACCACCAGAAGAAGAAGAAGATCTTCTCGTACAACTCCATGTGGGTTAGATGGCAACCGTACACCTCAGTTCTGGCTGATGTCAATTGCATCATCGGTGTTATATGGCAGATGGTGAATGGCGGGAAAGTACGAGAGATCGCATCGGTGAACCTGACCGGGTCACGGTACAGAGACAGAATATTGATGACTCCATAGCCCAAGAACCTCCCTTGCATGAAGAAGTTCAAAGTGAAAATAGTGAAAATGTTCAGAGTTAAAGCAATGACGTTGCAGATGAAGTATCTGTAGAAGAGACCATCGTGAAGCCTCTGATTCTCTTCGAAGTGGTTGACGATCACGTTGACAAGTTTCTTCTCACTAACTTCCTTGAAATCACCCTGGTTAGCAGCTGCCAATTCCAAGAGTCGTGCAGTTCTTGGGTTATCCAAATTCTTTGATATTTTCCTGGGAAGGTAATAGACGAAACCAAGTATCAAAATGGAAACTGGTAGCCACCGGTAGAACATGATGTTCTTGACCTCTCCGTCCTCAGGATCTGTGAAGGAGTTGTAGGAGAGGCAGAGGTTGACGTGATCTGGTCGGGAGGTACTTTCAGCGTTATACTGACTGGCACAGACGATAGAATCTTTGTTGTACCAAGAGTACCACACCGCTGAGAATATTCCCAGAAGCATCCAGAAGGTGTACATATAGTGCAATTTCAGAACAACTCCATCGCAGGTTGCTGTGGAGTGTTGACACTTCCTCTTAATGAATTGAATCACTTGGCTGATGACAGTTTTGAAAATGTCCGCATTGCTGGCTTGTCCGGCAATAGGCATCTTAGAGCTGTAAAATAGAAAAAGAATGTTAGACTTTATGACTTTTCAATAAAAAGTTGAATGGTGCTGGTGATCTTATATGATCTACTAATTCATTTTGAGATAATTCAAACAGTTATTATATTTATTTCTTACCTTTATCTAAGCTTGGAGCCTGACGAAAATATTGTCAATCCAGAAGGTTGGTAAGACCAGTGCGTGGGTAATAGTACCTAAAAGTAGGTACTAAGTCCGTAGTAGGTATTAGTAGAACTTTTATGTGGAACTAGTTTGTGAAGTTGGATAATTTCAAGATGTATGTCTCAACACAAAGGCAGTGGAGTCAGTACAACTGAAAATCGAAAAGAAAAGGATTTAGTAATGACATTTGAGATAATAAATAAATGTACTTTTATAGTGAAAATAGGTTACTGAATAAATTCGCTAAATGAAAAGTAATGTGAACCGTCAATTATCTTTTGCATTTTTAATTCCACTTTTTATAGCAAGAAATTTCGCAAAAAAAATCTTTATCTAAATAATATTTGCTTTTAATGGATAACATAAAATCAAAGTGAGAAAAATAGAGGCTATTTGGAATTCTACCAATATATTGGGAAATAATTCAAAATAACGAGATACAAAGTAGAACAGGATTGGAGAAAGAAAGAACATGAGGTAAAGTGATCTTTCTCATATTGTCTTTGTGGTCAGTGAAATTTCCTATTTAATTTTTAATTACTATATAACTTCTGTCTGTCAATTCTTATGGCTGACAAAATGGAGTTTATTTTAAGAAATAAAATGTATTCACTCATGGATAATTTTTTTAAACTAAAGTTTAAATAATTTCAAAAAATAACTCCAAAAACAATTATTGTATATTTTTCTATTAGTTTCAGACTCTATAAAGCTTAGAAGAGTTTCACCAACAAACCACGTGGTTGAAGGCAGCTGATTTGTATTGAGGTATAACCATAACTGAAGTGTGGTTAAAAAATGGAAAATTGGTGAATTAATTGGTGATAGAAAATAGAGGAGTTGTGGTATTTTAATTACTCTTACGTATACATATTCAAATTATTGATAATTTTAATAGAACAAGTAGCGAATACTTGTATATTCAATGTTTACTATTTCATTAGTATCATATATTGAGAGTGAACAATAAATTAAATTTAGAAAATAAATTCTACAAATTAGATTTTTGAAATTTTAGATTTTTGAAATTTTACCATTCAAAATATCAATTGTAAACACGTGGTTATATAAAACTGAATTCAAGCACGTGGAAATACTTGAATGAGCGATATATTGAACTGTTTAATTATCATCAACTAATTAATTAAGCAATTCAAGATAATTTCTCTATCTCAGAATTAATCTCAAGTCATTTTAATCTTATTTAACCAGTATTTAGAGTATTAAATTTTCTTAATGAATAAAATGTAGTTGAAACTGGAATACCTCAAATGAAAATAATTAACTATTTATCCGATTGTAAAAAAGTAATTAAGAAAGATTGTCATATAAGAACTGAGTAAAACATGGATAAATTACGTACTCGAGTTCAAAGAATTATTGTGGACGCTTCAGACCGATCAGAAATGGATACGTATAGTATTCGATTTACTTGAAATACTTACATATTATAATAAGGATATGTGTACCATAAATTATAAGAAAATTAATAACATTTATAGGAGTAAAGAAATAAAAATTACTAACCTTATGAACAATGAAAATGTCCAAAATGCAATCAAGGTAGTTTTCAAATCGCGAAACAAAAAGAAAACAGTATTCGAAAAATGTAACTGATAAATAATTTACATGAAATGAAATATTGTAGGATTTCTACAATCTTCAAATTTTCAAAATTTAAATAAAAAAATAAAAAAACTCAAAGATTGATTATAAAAAACTTGAAAAAGTCAAACGCGTACAAACTCAAAAAATCACCATACTAATAAAAATCGAATAACCTTTAAAAACTAAAGAAAAGCCGAAATTGAAAAAAATCTTAATGACTTGAGTTACTATGAGCAAATTCAATTATTTATCAAAATTGTATTGAATCAACATTCTATTTTTATTAAAAACTCGATTTTTGAACAGGAAAGTACACTAGTTATTATATAATAATGTATTCAATTGTCATATATTATGTATTTAATTATAATATATTTAAGTGTTTATTGATCATATATTCAATAATTATATATTCAATTATCATTTAATTTATGATAATTACAATAGACATTTAAGTACGAGAGGACGGTGTCTCAGAGATCTTTCCAGTACGCTGCCATATCGTTGTGGAATGGACCACCTCTTCAAATTAAGTATATAAACAGTCTACCTCTGTTAAGAAAAAATAAAAATACTTCTACATAGTCTCTTATTCTCTTGTACCATACAATTTTCATTGTATTCTGTTTTCTAACTATTTTACTACTCTGAATATATAATTTTGGTTTGTTTAAAATTATAGGTGCTAATGTTGTATTTTGTGTTCTGTATTGCTCTTGAGTTTGATATGATTGAATTGTATTTCTTGAATTTAAATTTATATAGGTTGCCCTGGAAGCTTCGGCTTAAATGGGCCTTTGTGATTCCTCATACTTTTTTTGTATTACTCTGTTTTACACTATTTTTTTAAAAGATCAATGTATAGCTTTCCCGGCACCTTGATATAAATGAAAGGGACATATTGTTTCAATAAATAAATAAAAATAAACTTGTTCAATTATCATTTCTTCAATTATCATTTCTTCAATTATCATTTATTTAATTATCATATATTCAATTATCATTAATTTAAGTTATAAAGCAATTTAAGATAAATAATTTATATCTAAAAATGAATGTCAAGTCATTAATAACTATAGGCATTTCGCCAGTATCTCGAGTAGCTATTTAATCTTTTAAAACAATGATAAAAATCAAAAAATAAGAATGGCTCAAGTCGAAACAATTGTCTCTTTCTCTAATGGTAAAAGAGTGATTAAGAAATATAATTATTATCAGAAAAAACTAGAACATCGATAATTACGTCCTGTACCTATCATAAAGAATCTGAAACTAATGAATAATTTGCCTCAAATAAAATGTTTAAGGAGATTACCTATATTGTGTAGTAATAAATGCTCTCTTTAAGATAGATATCAATTTTTACAAAAAATTGTTCAATGTTTATAATTAAATTCACAAGTCGTTCATTTTAATTATTAAAGTAAAATATTTGACGGCATAAAGAAGTTAAAATTAATTTCAAAATATTACATAACTTAAAAGAGCCGAATCAAAAATATTGAAGTGATTTCTTTAATGAAATGATTATTAGTAAATAAAAAAAAAAACAGAATACATATATTTACAGGGTGGGGCGTAAGTTTGGAAGCAATTTTTCAAACATTAATATAATTCTTAAAATTAAGTTCCTAAGTAGGTGATAGGGTTTGAACTATAGTAGAGACACTACATTATGACGTGGCAGTGTTATTTTTTACAAAAATTTAGTCAATTCAAAAATGTCAGACAAAAGAGAAGCCATTATTGCTCTACACCGTGCCGGGAAGTCAGATTCCGTCATTTCAAAGACTCTCTCAATAGCGAGATCGACTGTTTGGAAGTGTGTGAAGCGTTTTAATGAGAGAGGAGACTTGACTGATCGTCCAAGAAGTGGTAGACCACGCTCACAACGCACCAAACAACTGATAAAATGTGCCCGAGAGAAGATCAGGAGGAACCCGAAAAGGTCAATACGATTGTTAGCCAAAACAGCTAGTGTGAGTCCCAGAACATTGAGAAGAGTTGTCAAAGAAGACCTAAAGATGTCCTCTTTCACCCTCCAAAAGACACAGACTCTGTCAGAAGCTGTAAAGAAAAAGAGATAGGAGAGAAGCAAAGCACTTCTGAGAGAATTGAAGTCAGGCACGGCTGGTGAAATTGTTTGGTCTGACGAAAAAAATTTCACAGTGGAAATGGCTCACAACCGGAGGAATGACAGAATAATTGGTAAAAGTGCGAAAGACATCCCATACAACCAAAAAACTGTCCACAGAACCATGAAACCTGCTTCAGTAATGGTCTGGGCCGCCGTTTCAGAAACTTGGAGATCTCCTTTAATTTTTGTGGAACAAGGCGCCAAAATCAATGCTAAATGTTATATTGAGAATATTTTGACGCCAATGTTGGATTCAGCTAAGGATCACTTCGGTAATGACACTCTATGGACATTTCAGCAAGACGGCGCGACTTCACATACTGCAAATGTCACTCAAAACTGGTGCCATGACCATCTTCCACGGTTTTGGTCCAAAGAAATGTGGCCTCCCTGCTCCCCAGATGTTAATCCTATGGACTTTTCGGTATGGTCCATTCTTGAATCAAAGGCCTGTGGTAAATTCCATCGCAGTGTGGATGATTTAAAGCGTTCGCTCCAGAGATCTTGGAAGGAAATTTCACAAGAACAGTTGCGTGCCGCAGTAGGAGGAGTTCGGAGGAGATTTGAGGCTGTTATTAAAAACAAGGGGGGACATTTTGAATAAATTTATGATTTTTGAATTCTTAAAACCCTTTTGTAATAATACATAACTGTAAACTATTAAATATATTTTTCGTTGGATTAAAATATGCACTTTTATTTGCTTCCAAACTTACGCCCCACCCTGTATATTGTAATTAACCTTATCATTGAAAATAATTTTTTTTATAACATCACTATAGATTGAAGATGATTACTTTATTATAGTTATCTAATAAAATATACAATATTTTAAGATAAAATAGAATGAAATGGTTATAGATATCTAATGAAAAAAAAGGAAAAGACTGTTAATCCAATGTATCTGGTGTATGAATTAACTTACTATGAGATTGGCGCTACTTTTTTTTGAAGTTTAGGTGCGAGTTAAATCAACTATGACATAGTGTGTAATAGTAACCCACAAAGACTGTTAATCCAATGTATTCTGCGGTGTATGAATTAACTTACTATGTGAGTTGGCACTACTTTTTTTAAGTTTTGGTGTGAGTTAAAACAAGTATGACATAGTGTGATAAATTAATCCACAAAGACTGTTAATCCTATGTATCTGGTGTATAGATTAATTTACTGTGAGAGTTGGCGCTACTTTTTTAAGTTCAATTGAGTAAGTGGCAACTTATGCTTTCCTCAAAGCCAATTAATCTGCTGACACTTTACAGTTCAAATCTTGTTTCAAGTGTGTTACGTGTTGAATGTGAACGCTCTTCAATACCATTTTAGTTCAAGTGCAAACAGTAGCGTTATATGCACTGAATAGTGTTATCGCTGCCGATCGATTAATAATTATTACTTTATTCCATTAATAAATAGATAAATGTCTGCCTAAATATTTTAATGTTTTGGGGATTGATAGGCTGGCGGCTAGGTAGTTATTTGAAGCGTTGATTATCAGTATATAACTTTTCATAATAATAAATTTTGATAACTGCCTTCCAGTTTGTATACTGATATTCAAACTAATTTTCCTAGATTATTATACGTTAACTTATTTAAACATCATACCTACCTAGCTGTTTTTTTTTAGTGTCAATACCTTCTACATAGGCTAGGAAGTTTACTGCGCTGTCCTCAGAATAGGGTAAGTTCTAAATTATCAGGCGATTTCAAATTTTCGGGCACGTATGAAATATAGTTTATAGCTACCTAATAGCTAATTAAAATAAAAGTTGAATAATTATTTTATATAGTTTTTCTTAGGTGACCGAAAATGTGGAACCGTCCGATAATTCGGAACTTATCCTAGTATCTTAAGTAAAGTGTTCTGATAATTTATATATTTTAAAACTAGTTAGTCTACCTAGAGGTAGGGTTACACAGGTAAATTCAGTTCATTAATTAATAGGTTCTATTTATTTCACGAGTGCTTTGAAGCCATGAAGGTTATTAATGTTTCTGAGATAAGAGACCGCAGTTAGTTAGAGTGCCGCAATTTACCTTCTTGACCCTAGTTTTCTATGACCGGGAGAACTCCGTCCAGGGAGGTTGTTGGGAAAGCTTCTTCAAGGAAAGTAGTACAGAGAACTCCCTACATGGAGGTAGCTGGAAGAACTCTCTCCAGGGAAGTAGCTGGAAGAACTCCGTCCAGGGAGGTTGTTGGGAAAGCTTCTTCAAGGAAAGTAGTACAGAGAACTCCCTACATGGAGGTAGCTGGAAGAACTCTCTCCAGGGAAGTAGCTGGAAGAACTCCCTCCAGGAAGGTACATTGAATATTTCCCTCCAGGGAGGTAGCTGGAAGAACTCCATTCACGGAGGTAGCTGGAAGAACTCTCTCCAGGGAAGTAGCTGGAAGAACTCCCTCCAGGAAGGTACATTGAATATTTCCCTCCAGGGAGGTAGCTGGAAGAACTCCATTCAATAGTCTAATCTAATTGATACCGGGACCTAACTCGAGATTATAATTTAATAGAGTAAATATAGTGACTGAAAAAGTCTTGTAAAAAGTCTGGCTACTGCTAACCAGACCGATATTTCAACCTACACTATAATAGTTGATATACATTTACTTAGTTTACAAGTAGTTGATATAACCAACACGAGAAGATGATATAACCTACACGAGTAGTTGATATAACCAACACGAGTAGTTGATATAACCTAACCGAGTAGTTGATATAACCTAACCGAGTTGTTGATATAACCTACACGAGTAGTTGATATCACCTATACGAGTAGTTAATGTAACCTACACGAGTAGTTGGTATAACCTACACGAGTAGTTGGTATAACCTACACGAGTAGTTGGTATAACCTACACAAGCAGTTGGTATAACCTACACGAGTAGTTGATATAACCAACACGAGTAGTTGATATAACACATAGGAGTGATTGGAGAAACAAACACAAGTAGTTGATGTAACCTTGTTCTGTAGTTGTTTTAACCATTACATATAATTGGTTCAACCATCACGAGCAGTTTTGACTATCACAGGTAGTTGTTGTGACCATCGGGAATTAAAAATAATCAACTCACATATGTGTTGTTTTAACCAACGTCAATTTAACTCATATTAAATAGTACCTGCAACTCACCACGTAGGTAGGCGCACAGATAAACCATAAAATTTAGTCAAAACAAATCAAATATGATTTGATTCAACTAATCCTTTCTCTGTGTGTACGAAAGGATAAATGTGGCGTCCTTTCGACGCTTTTTTAAATCTTTCACCTCAATTTGTGCGTTCGGAAATTACGTGGCACGGATTTCGATTTTACGTCACTCGAAAGTCAGATTTAGACGTTGACGTCAGTCAGAAAATAGTCAGTAAAATGCACTGCAAAGTAATGATGGGTGCAATTGCTACCATTTACTGGTGGAACCAAAGAAATATAATTGCCTGATATCTCGCTACTTAATAGTGTTTCGAATCATTTTTGTACATAATCACATACCTGAGACTCTCTTCTAACTAAAATGGTATACAAAATTAATTGCTCAGTTTTTTCAATTTTTTCCCTATTTTTCCCATTGAAGTCCTGATAAATATATAATAGTTATATTTTTTTTCCCCGTATAAAATAATTTGGGAGTTTAAGGGTTAGCCTGGATGCAATATTACCTGGATACTCCAACTACCAAACAGTGTATCCATATTGAAATCATGAATGCTATGGCTACCATTCACGCCTGGATGCAACTATCAGCACAGTACATCATGGATGCAATGTTACCTGGATACTCATCTATCAGCACACTACATCATGGATTCAAATGTTACCTGGATACTCAATAATGGACACAGTACATCACGGATTCACTGTCTCAGAATAGGAAGGCACACTGCCTCCATTAGTGATTTATGTAAATCCTAGCAGCCATTTACAGTGACTGTATATGATATCCTCATTTACATTTGATGTACCTCTAGTAAGGCCATTTGAAGTTGCAGGGGAGTAATGCCAATACATAGTATGTCTTGAGTTATTGTTAGATAGTTATTTAACTTATTTAGTTATGTTTGAAAGTTTTGGAGTATATTTTACGTGACATGAGATATGAAAGTTATTTTAATTATTACGATAACAATATTTAACTGTTTATAATTCTTTCAGTATGTTTCGATAGGGTGAGTTACGAATTATCGGTCAGTTTCATATCTTCGGTCAAGGAAAATGATGTAACAGTTATTCAATTTTTTTATTGGTATCCATGATACCTGCATGGATAAGATATCGAAAAAGTTAAATATGTTTCTATTTTAAAAAGCCAACTCCCTTCATAAGAAGTTGATCATTTAAATCGTTCTGCTACCACTTAAAAAGTTATGGTGGGGTCTTAGGAGATTAAGTGGGGTACCCACTTGATCTTCTGTGGCACACCATATGTTTCCATGTGGAATGTTTTAGTGACTTTAGTGATCTGTCGATTTTTTCTCTTTGACTAATCAATTTAAATTAACTTTTTCAAGTTGATGATACCTTTGTCTCTCAATTCTTTCTATACTTCAACAAACTTTTTTTATCATGTTACTACAGGATATTGTAAATATTCTAAATTTCAAAAAGTTAATAATAAAACCATTTACACCTAGGAACTAAATATTACCCAGGGTGTAAATATTACCCAGGGTGTAAATATTACCCAGGGTGTAAATATTACCCAGGGTGTAAATATTACCCAGGGTGTAAATATTACCCAGGGTGTAAATATTACCCAGGGTGTAAATATTGCCCAGGGTGTAAATATTACCCAGAGTGTAAATATTACCCAGGGTGTAAATATTACCCAGGGTGTAAATATTACCTAGGGTGTAAATATTACCCAGGGTGTAAATATTGCCCAGGGTGTAAATATTACCCAGAGTGTAAATATTACCCAGGGTGTAAATATTACCCAGGGTGTAAATATTACCCAGAGTGTAAATATTACCCAGAGTGTAAATATTACCCAGAGTGTAAATATTACCCAGGGTGTAAATATTACCCAGGGTGTAAATATTACCTAGGGTGTAAATATTACCCAGGGTGTAAATATTACCCAGGGTGTAAATATTACCCAGAGTGTAAATATTACTTAGGGTGTAAATAAGGTTGTAAATATAGGGTTACTCCCCATCCCTTCTAATGCTTTAGTGTAGGTTTTAGTAGCAATAAAAACACTGCATAAGATATTAGCATCAAAATAGCGTGTATGTATGTGATGAACTTACACTAAATAGTCTAACTTTATTACAACTATTAATATATTGATAGATATGCGTCACTGATAGTTAAATAATGAACTTACTTTATCAATGAATACCAATTTTATTTAAATTATTGCAACATATAAATGTATTTATATAACTATCAATATAATATATAGATACGGTTCAGCTATTTTTGAAATTAGTGTTAAATATTTTTTTCAGAATAATTTTTTTATAGGGTTGTAAATATTAATATATAAATTAGCTTTCCTTAGCAACTACGAGGTCTTATATTTTTGTGTTAGGTAGACTCGTTGACTTCATTTACTATCAGCTCTTCATTTTCCTCTTTACCGGTGTTTGTGTCCCATTTCGTCACATTCCTTTGTAAGGGACTCTATTCGTGGAGTAGCTTTTCTGCATCCATGAGCTCTTTTGGGGGAGGGGTAATGTGTTCATGAATCCACTTTCCTTTCTGACTACTTCATCCTGTCCCTTGTACTTAATTTTCTTTTGACGTCAGAGATGTGGCCTTTGGTTCCGAAGATTATTCATTCGAATATACCTACTTTATTCAAAATAGTTAAATATCTATAGTCAATTAAAGTTAAAACTTTGACTTTTAAGCTTGCATTATTAATCAAATCGTGTCATTGGTTTCACAACAAATCCCTTACTTTTTTCACAGAGTGTTGCCTTTCTTACAACATTTTGAAACAGAAGAGTATAGTCACCAGTAAAACTCAAGATAAACCAAACAAACAGTTAGATTATACACTTGATTAGCAATATCCTCTAACACTGCCAATTAAAGTCCTACTTCATTAAGTAACTTGTAAATATCATGTTACTCGTAAGGGTCTAGGTAGAAACTCATAAGCATGAAGCAATTTTGATAATTATAAAGATAATAGTAATTAATAATTCTTATTTCATTAATAAAAAAATGATAGTTTTATTGTTGATATTAAAATCCGTCAATAAAATAGAATTATTTTCAAGAGGTTATTGTAATATGTACGTTTAAGAATATTATACCTTCATATTATATAGCTACCTTGAGATTTTAATAATCCTCTTGACAATATAATATTTTATAATGATATGGACTTCTGAACATTTTATTAATACTTCATATTATATATGATGAATATTTTCAAATATAATAGAGTTTGTAGAAAAACAATTATTATGAACACTAATAATACAATTTAGAGAGGTTAAATAATTCTTCACAATAAAGATATTATTTATAATGGTGACTCTTGTTTTTGAGTACTTTTCTTTACTATTTATTACATACCGCTAAACTTTACTAATTTAATTTAGAATTATTTTATTTTACTATTATTTTTATTCGACTATTATTTTAATTGGCTATTTTTTACTATTATTTTATATTGTTACACACTTTACTATTTTATTTGACTATTATTGTTTGATATTATTCAATTGACTATTACTTTATACTGCTACTCTTTACTATTTGATTTTACTATGTTTATAAGTTTATACTTTCTTCTTTTAGTACAATAATTCCCTCCGTAACCTTAACCATTAATTTGTAATGTGAAAAAAAAATTGTAATTTTTTTAAACTATTTAAAAGTTATTGTTCTTCTTTTAGTACAATAATTCCCTCCGTAACCTTTCCCATTAATTTTTTATCAGTTTTTTGAGTTGGTTACCTTTGCCAATTGATAGTAGGTTCCCATTGACTACATAGAGTGATGGATGGAGAGGGCAATCTAATCCCCCTGCGATGACAAATCCCCGAGTTAATCCCCCCACTTAGTGTGGTTGTTGACTCTTCCCCCCCTCATCCCCATCCACAGAATATTCATATCTCCCCCCCCCCCCCCAGAATATCAATCGAGCGGAGAGGATTATAGTTTCCGCTGTCTATGCTGTAGGTAAAAAAATATGATTTAATTAAAGGGAAAAAAAGTAAGGGAATATATAGGATGAGTTCGGGGGAAAAATTGGAGCATTTTGGAGATTTGTGTCAATTTCGTGGGTTTTTCATTAATTTTTTAGAACAGTTTTATGGGAAGTTTTGACTTGTTATTGGAATTTCAGAAATATTGATGTTTTTTTTCAGAATACTGAAAAAAAAAAATCATGTGAATTTTTATGAAATATAGTTTCCTTAATTTCAATTTCTTGTGAACTTTTTATAAATTATTCTATTTAAATTGTAAATGTCTTCAAAATTAGTACATCAACTCTTTTTAAGCTATAACATATCGTTCAATATGAGTGATTATATTGGTGGTGTAGTTTGTAGTTCAGACCCCACCTTGCTAGTTACGTCACTAGTTGCCAATTCTATTGCAAACACTCGAGACAAAGCTACTGATTAACTCGGTGGCTTAACCGCGGAGTGTTTGTGCAAGGACTCATAGGATAGTTCAAATCTATCACTCTGTATCCTACTTATCCTTCTGTTTACAGCAAACTACATGAACGGTGTAGAAACACTCAGATGTTGTTTGATTGTGTTCTGCATTGTTCAATGTAATAGTGTTAATCATGATTTGGGCTATAGATTTATTTAGATTAAAGTTAAAAATTAATGATGTTTTATCGGCTAAAGAAATTCATTAATAATTATTATAATAATTGTCATAGAAAAGTTATTAATTAGCAAACAATCAAAGAGTAGAATTATTATGAAAATAAAAATGTATGCCATTTCATATAAAAGAATTACGATGAATTTAATAATATGAGGACATTTTTTTAATGATAACATTCCTTATTAAGTTAATTCGACTAACATAGGCAATATACTGAATAGGAGTAGGTAAATCTATTTGCCGGATATTACAGTGTAGCTATAAGTATTCACATGAGGCTTTAAAATTCAAGCCACTAAGGCGATTTGCATTGCTATAGTAATTTCAATTGTGATTTGATGTGAGCCCCGCTACGATGATAAATATTATTTATGGGGAAAATGCTCTTTTTATGAAATTATTTCAGGACTAATTTTGTTATAAAAAGTATAACAATCACAATTTTGTATTTATTTGTTTTGTATATATTTTATTTTGAACATATTTAAATATTATAGAAAAATATTAAATTCACTTTCTTTTAATAAAAGTTCATTCACACTTTGTTATAAAACAAACATTTACATATTTTATGTTTAATTTCAGAATATCATAAAAAAATATCAAATTCACTTAATATTTAATTATATACTTTTAAATAGGTTATGTTCTCACCATTGTTTTATTTATTTTTCAGGTAACTACCTTCTAGACACAGTCGGTGTACCTCACCGAGATGCTAACTCTCGACTCTTCGATTCGTGAGTTAAAACTTCAAATTATTTAGTTATATCAGTACAGTAAAATGAGAAGCTGCGTCCATACTTAGTTGTTTTTAAGTGTAGTGTCCACAAATTTGAACCAATGAATTAATATGTATTATTAAATTAACCAATACGGTTATTATACTGTATTTTCTTTTAATAAAAAAATATATGTATAATCAATCTCCATATTTGATTTTCTCATTGATCATTTTTTTATATTATTATACCTCTCTTTTCATCACATTCCATGGTAATTTACTGTGTAGCTTTTCTGCATTCATGAGCATTGTCACCGAACGTGGTAGGTGCCTTTATTCATGGTGCCACTTTCCTGTCTGACTGCTTCTTCCAGTCCCTTGCATTAATTTCCTTTTGACGTCAGCGATGTGGCTTTTGGTTCCGAAGCAGACGTTAAACTCATACTAAAATTAATTATATTATTATTACACTTTTAGACATTTTATGTTATTTAATGATAGCATCTTGTGTTCTTTTGATGATTAATATCACTAGTAAAGGGCCGTACACACGTAGGGTTTTTTTAAGTCTTTCCATCAGACTTTTAAAACCCTACGTGTGTACGGCCCTTTACTAACGGTTAGTTGTCGAATGGCTTTGTTTTCAATAGCTGATAGCATGCTGTGACTTTTAACAAAGGACTTTAATTAGAGGACAGATAGAAAGTGGACAGCCTAGCCTGGTCAGTTGTAGCAGTCAAAACTGGTTCAGTTATGCTAGACTTACCAAAAAGTATTGAGATGCAAATCATGTAATATTAGTACTCCTATGTAGTTAAAATATCAGAGAGTTAAGTGAATTTTGGTAAATGGAGAAAATCAAAACTTTATTGAAATGAATAAGAATAATTATATGGAATATAAATAAGTAATATATTTTTTTTACTTATATTTCTTTCAAGAAAATAATTAATTTAAAGAATAAATACACAATAAAATCAAGCTTCTTAATGATTGAAAACGTATTGTTTTTAAATGCAAACAGATTTGAAGTAATATCTCTTATATAGAGCCATGAGTAATATATAAAAAATTACTTTATTTTATTATTTTATGTGAATTTTCTGCGTTTTTGACGTCAGAGGCACCGCAACTGTTCCGTTTTCACGCTGTATCAGACAGTAATGCCTTCTATGATTTAAAGAATAGATTAGTTGACTGGCAAGCAAAGGGAGCACATCTCATTAACCCATCACGTCACATTCTTGCACCCCATTCCCTCCCATTGCCCATTCTTGGTGTGTAGTCATGTGAAGTCACATAGCATACTAATGGGTTGCTAATCACCTAACTGTTTGAACACCCAAACACTTTCAGAATTTCAATCTTGCGCAGCACTTCAAGAAAAATGACAAAAATCTCATATATTCGTCTTGTTATGACGTCTCAGGCATAACATAGTAATAAAAATGTGATTAAACATTACTTGAAATTGCATCAAAATCCATATATACTTTTTAAGATAAATATCTGCATTAATTTTCTATTTCTATTCGTCCGTCTTTTCACTTTAATTAAAAGGATTCATGTTAGTTAGTATGACTGTATTTCATAGTTTCGGAACATTCACAAGTGTTGGACCTAAATGTACGTATTCCTTGAATTGCTATAAATTTAGCTGATGACAGAGAGTATTTTGAGACCCTCTAGGTCTAAGCACCTCCATTTAGGGGTTCGTTTCGTCCATTGTTTCAAAGCAGGCCAATAAAGTAAGGGGTTTGGTTTCATTAGTCTCACTGGGCTAGGCTTAGTCTCTAATATCCAGCTAGGGGATGTGCGTCATTTGTCTCTTATTCTCGAGTACTTTGTATTTCGCCTGCTTTTTAAACCGGTAGAATGAGTAATTTGTGTGGAGTGTACAATTGGGAGAACAGTTGATACTTGATGGAAAAGATTCAAAATCAACCTGAAATCCATATTATTGAGAGGTTATTTAAACTCGGCGTTGAAGCTTTTTTTTGGGTTTCAAGCTTTCGAATAGGAAATTTTTATTCATCATCAGGACATGACATCATCCTTCTCCTGATGATGGATAGAAATCTTACTATTCGAAAGCTTGAAATCTGAAAAAACCTTCAACGTTGATTTTAAAAAACCTCTAACAATAGACAGTACAGTTTGTAGAGTGTTCAGCGTGTAGAGTGTACAGTGAAGTGTGTGGAGTGTACAGTACAGTGTGTGGAGTGTACAGTACAGTGTGTAGAGTGTACAGTACAGTGTGTGGAGTGTATAGCGTGTAGAGTGTACAGCTTGTGGAGTGTACAGTACAGTGTGTAGAGTGTACAGTACAGTTTGTGGAGTGTACAGCTTGTGGAGTGTACAGCGTGTAGAGTGTACAGCTTGTGGAGTGTACAGTACAGCTTGTAGAGTGTACAGTACAGTGTGTGGAGTGTATAGCGTGTAGAGTGTACAGCGTGTAGAGTGTATAGCGTGTAGAGTGTATAGCGTGTGGAGTGTACAGCTTGTGGAGTGTACAGCGTGTTCTGGCAGATAAGAGTTACGGTTGAGCACATCAATCAAAATATTGTAGATTCACTCGAGTGATTCCCTTCAGTCCAGACCAGTGGCTAGGGATAATACATTGCCTGAGACTGACCAAGGGTGAAACTTATCGGTTTCTGGAGGAATCACAAAGGGATTTAGCAGCTACAAACTTGAGTATAGATCTTCGGTTTCAATTCACTGCAGATTCCAAAGGTATATTGGTGTTATTCCCTTATAAATACTGAGAGAAAATACCTACTGTTTTTTTCTAAATAATTGTTTGGATGTTTTTCAGCTAAACTGAGTTGCAATAGACCTGTGAACTAAATACAGCACCACTTTCTCAGCGAAATATTCCTATGTTATTCGTACGGGAATAAAAAAGAGGTTCATTAACACTGTATAGCTGATGATTCACTTTATCTTTGAAAATTTTAATTCGATATTTGAATACCACCTAATTGCAATCATTGCGATTATTCCTTATTTTGATTTTTATCTGTGATACCTACAGGTATCACAGATAAAAATTCATGTAACTGAGTTAAAAATTTGTTGAAATTTATATTTCTCTTTCTTATATGATCGGTAATGTGGAATCGTCCGATAACTTGTAACTTACCCCTAGCGTTTTCTTAATGATTGAAAGGCGTGTGTAGTAGATAGGAGGGCGTGCCACAGTGCGTGTATCAACTATAGACTATAGCAAACTATAGACTATAGTGCTAATATAAAGTCCGGAGATAGAGTGATTTAGAGCTGAGTGATAGGACTGAACTTTTGAACACTTTTATACTCTTAACTAAGTGGTGAGACGAGTGATGATGGATATCATTAGAAAATGTCATCACTGGTGATGATGATATTCACCAACTTTCATCACTAGTGGAAACTACCATGACTAGTGGTGATGATGTAGGGTAAATTACGAATTATCGGTCAGTTTCAATCTTCGGTCATATAATAAAAAATGATACTATAATTGTTATTTAATTATTTTAATTGTTATCCATGATACCTGCAGGTATCATGGATAACAATTAAAATAAAATAACAATTATAACATCGTTTTTTCCTATATGACCGAAGATTGAAACTGACCGATAATTCGTAATTTACCCTAGCGACCATAAGAAATTATCATTACTAGTGGTGTTGGTCACCTTTACTTACTATCATCTTCACAAATTAGAGTCAATTTGTTTAGATGAATATCTTTTAGAAAGTACAGTACTGAAATTTAGATACTGGTGATATTTATAATTTTAAATAAAGGTATTTTTTTCAACGGCACAGAGTATACAATTTTGTTGAAAGACTTGAATTAATTTCACTCACTTTTTTCAAAGGGGATGATGGGAAATATTAAAAGTTAGAAAAATTGAAATGGAAAATATTGGGTCTAAGTCATTCGGCAAAAAATAACAGATTCTATATATAATAAAAGCTTTATACGTGGTGAAAGTTATGATGGGGTCTTAGAAGATTAAGATGGGAAAATCGATTTTATCCCGCCCCAGAATAATGAAATTTATAGATGGTCTTTTACCCGATTTTCATTTGCTGTCTATACCTTATTTCCCTACAGTTACTACAGTAAACACTGACATACTTTGAATGTATTCCCTACAGTGAGTACTGACATGTTAACCTAAGTGGTCTGTTCCTTGCGATGTAATAAAGGGTAGACTACATTACATTCGTTACTCAGCCTCACACGCATCCCTCATGGGCCCATAGCGTGTCTGCGTCTCTTTGGGGCGCCATGGGGTGAACAAACACCCAAACTAGAAAAAGAGTCACTGTGATGATGTACTACCAGAGAAAAGAGTCACTGTGATGGTGTACTATCAGAGAAGAGTCACTGTGATGATGTACTATCAGAGAAAAGAGTCACTGTGATGATGTACTATCAGAGAAAAGAGTCACTGTGATGATGTACTATCAGAGAAAAGAAACTCTGTGATGATGTACTGTCAGAGAAAAGAGTCACTGTGATGATGTACTATCAGAGAAAAGAGTCACTGTGATGATGTACTATCAGAGAAAAGAGTCACTGTGATGATGTACTATCAGAGAAAAGAGTCACTGTGATGATGTACTATCAGAGAAAAGAGTCACTGTGATGATGTACTATCCGAGAAAAGAGTCACTGTGATGATGTACTATCAGAGAAAAGAGTCACTGTGATGATGTACTGTCAGAAAAAAAGAGTCACTGTGATGATGTACTATCAGAGAAAAGAGTCACTGTGATGATGTACTATGTGAGAAAAGAGTCACTGTGATGATGTACTATCAGAGTAAAGAGTCACTGTGATGATGTACTATCAGAGAAAAGAGTCACTGTGATGATATACTATCAGAGAAAAGAGTCACTGTGATGGTGTACTATCAGAGAAAAGAGTCACTGTGATGATGTACTATCAGAGAAAAGAGTCACTGTGATGATGTACTATCAGAGAAAAGAGTCACTGTGATGATGTACTATCCGAGAAAAAGAGTCACTGTGATGATGTACTATCAGAGAAAAGAGTCACTGTGATGATGTACTGTCAGAAAAAAAGAGTCACTGTGATGATGTACTATCAGAGAAAAGAGTCACTGTGATGATGTACTATGTGAGAAAAGAGTCACTATGATGATGTACTATCAGAGAAAAGAGTCACTGTGATGATGTACTATCAGAGAAAAGAGTCCTGTGATGATGTATTATCAGAGAAAAGAGTCACTGTGATGATGTACTATCAGAGAAAAGAGTCACTGTGATGATGTACTATCAGAGAAAAGAGTCACTGTGATGATGTACTATCAGAGAAAAGAGTCCCTGTGATGATGTACTATCAGAGAAAAGAGGCACTGTGATGATGTACTGTCAGAGAAAAGAGTCACTGTGATGATGTACTATCAGAGAAAAGAGTCACTGTGATGATGTACTATCAGAGAAAAGAGTCACTGTGATGATGTACTATCAGAGAAAAGAGTCACTGTGATGATGTACTATCAGAGAAAAGAGTCACTGTGATGATGTACTATCCGAGAAAAGAGTCACTGTGATGATGTACTATCAGAGAAAAGAGTCACTGTGATGATGTACTGTCAGAAAAAAAGAGTCACTGTGATGATGTACTATCAGAGAAAAGAGTCACTGTGATGATGTACTATGTGAGAAAAGAGTCACTATGATGATGTACTATCAGAGAAAAGAGTCACTGTGATGATGTACTATCAGAGAAAAGAGTCACTGTGATGATATACTATCAGAGAAAAGAGTCCCTGTGATGATGTACTATCAGAGAAAAGAGTCACTGTGATGATTCACTATCAGAGAAAAGAGTCCCTGTGATGATGTACTATCAGAGAAAAGAGTCACTGTGATGATGTACTATCAGAGAAAAGAGTCACTGTGATGATGTACTATCAGAGAAAAGAGTCACTGTGATGATGTACTATCAGAGAAAAGAGTCACTGTGATGATGTACTATCAGAGAAAAGAGTCCTGTGATGATGTATTATCAGAGAAAAAAGTCACTGTGATGATGTACTATCAGAGAAAAGAGTCACTGTGATGATGTACTATCAGAGAAAAGAGTCCCTGTGATGATGTACTATCAGAGAAAAGAGTCACTGTGATGATGTACTATCAGAGAAAAGAGTCACTGTGATGATGTACTATCAGAGAAAAGAGTCACTGTGATGATGTACTATCAGAGAAAAGAGTCACTGTGATGATGTACTATCAGAGAAAAGAGTCCCTGTGATGATGTACTATCAGAGAAAAGAGTCACTGTGATGATGTACTATCAGAGAAAAGAGTCACTGTGATGATGTACTATCAGAGAAAAGAGTCACTGTGATGATGTACTATCAGAGAAAAGAGTCACTGTGATGATGTACTATCAGAGAAAAGAGTCACTGTGATGATGTACTATCAGAGAAAAGAGTCACTGTGATGATGTACTATCAGAGAAAAGAGTCACTGTGATGATGTACTATCAGAGAAAAGAGTCACTGTGATGATGTACTATCAGAGAAAAGAGTCACTGTGATGATGTACTATCAGAGAAAAGAGTCACTGTGATGATGTATTATCAGAGAAAAGAGTCACTGTGATGATGTACTATCAGAGAAAAGAGTCACTGTGATGATGTACTATCAGAGAAAAGAGTCACTGTGATGATGTACTATTAGAGAAAAGAGTCCCTTTATGATGCTAATTCTAATTTTAAAAATCACAATTTTCTAATTCATCATTTTCAAATCTTACAAATTTGTCGTCTTGTTATCAGACCAATCTCGAAATATCTACAAACATTTCAATTAGTTATGTTTCTTTTAGGAAACGTGTAATTAGAAAACTAAACAAATCTTTACGCTTTTCTTTAACTGTAGATAGAAAGTTAATTTTAAATTGCCAAGATTGATTAAATGAATTCGGGAAAAATGATATGCAGGAACATTATTTATATGAAAACTTGCATATTAGTAAAAAAATTACTGCAAAATTTGTCTTCATGCCAAGTTTTCAAGTTATAAAAGATTGAACGTTTAGTGGATTTTAACTTTTAACGTTTTTATTGGTGTAAAGGTAAACGTTTGCAGAGGATTAAACGTCTGCTAACCCATGCTTATTTTATAGCGATAGTTAACTACTGATTCTTTTTATTTTTAATGGAAAAATATCATCACAAATAGAAATGAATTATATTGCAGTTACTATCATAGAATTTAAATATTTCTTTTTTATTATACTAGTTTTAGTTTTCAAAGTAGAAAAATAGTTGCCAATTATCTTGCTAATTTTTATATATTTTATTATAATTTAATTTGATATGATTTTTTTTTCAAGTTCCATACATATTCATAATTTAACAAATACTTTCCCTGCAGAATAATTATATCACCATTCAACTTTAAATATATATAATGGCTAAGTCTATTTCAATATATTTTATTATATTTGTATTATATAATATTTTCATTATAAGAGACCACAAATAGTTCAAATCGATTAAATTACATTACCTATTAAATTAATGTATAATCAAATTCATCCAATAAACAGATCTCTCCCCATTACATATATTACATGTGATATAATATACATTGGTATTATAATTAATTATTCATTCCAAATATTACTTCCATAACTCGATAGGCTTTTTTTTCAATAACTTTAGCAATTAACTCCACTTTTTGTTCCTATAGTGCAATTAATTGCATTTACTTTATTGCAATTAATTGCTCTTTTGAAACAAAGAGGCATGTGCAATTAGTTAATTTAGATCTATTGTTTACTTTGCTGGGGTAAGTTCTGAGTTATTGATAGATCCCACCTTTTCGATCATATTATAAATATTATAGAAAAGAATATTATATATAAGAAAATATTATAAAAGTGTCAAATAATAATTTTTTAGTGTGATCGAAAATGTGGAACCGTCCGATAACTCAGAACTTAAACCCCATAGGCTAAATGTTTGTTTTGTATTACAAAAAGATATCGATACCATCTATAAGTCGTATCAAGAAGTTGTAAATGCGCTATTTTCGATTAGCGTTTGTAGATTTAGATAAACTGTTTTTTGTATAAATAACTTAATTAGGGAAAGAACAGTTTCAATGCTTAGATTATTTCGTTTAATATCATCTAATATCGTCAGTGTAATATCGTCACTGCCTGATATCGTCACAGTGAACTATCGTCGTAATATCGTCACTGCCTGATATCGTCACAGTGAACTATCGTCGTAATATCGTCACTGCCTGATATCGTCACAGTGAACTATCGTCGTAATATCGTCACAACTCACTGTGTAATATCGTCTAATATCGTCACAGTGTACTATCGTCCTAATATCGTCTCCCTAACTTCTGATGTAATTTCACACCCTCTTTCTTTGATCGCTGAATATTACTCTAATTTTAGGCAGTTGAGAAATTGAAGAAAGGAACAAAGACTGTGACCGGAATGTGACTGAGAGCAGTTATTGGTGTGTCATGTCCCAGGCAAGAAGGATTTAGTCCTGGGATATTAAGGGAATATCCCAGGCAAGAAAGATTTATTCCTGGGATATTCCCTTAATATCCCAGGAATAAATTCCTTTCACCTGGGATATCGAATCTCAGTTGGAAATGAGGTTAGGAGCTCGGCAGGCCAACCGAATGTCTGCAAATTCGTTACTTATTTTTCTATACATGTGAAATTAAAATAATTGGGCTTTTTTAATTGGTAAGTTTGATTATATTGAAGAAGAATTCTCAGCCTGTGCATGTTGAATATTTATTTTTATTTCATCAGTTTATAAAGTGAACTATATTTTTTTTCTCGTGAGATGGCCAAGCTGTATAGTTCTGATGAAGGCATTACCGTTACATGTCCCCCTCCATCAAAGTGAGGGGGGGGGGTTATTAAGAGGGGGAGGGAGAGGTATTAAAGTGAGTGGCAGATTGGATAGACGGTAAGTCGTTGAAAAAAGTGAACTACCTTAATAAATTTAAGGCTTTTCATCTTCGGTAGAGGAGTGACTTGTCCCAATGTGATGAGTGATGTGGTGAGTGCATTGTGAGTGATGAGGTGAGTGATGTGGTGAGTGCATTGTGAGTGATGTGATGAGTGATGTGGTGAGTGCATTGTGAGTGATGTGATGAGTGATGAGGTGAGTGTATTGTGAGTGATGTGATGAGGTGAGTGCATTGTGAGTGATTAGGTGAGTGCATTGTGAGTGATGAGTTGAGTGCATTGTGAGTGATGTGATGAGTGATGAGGTGAGTGCATTGTGAGTGATGAGGTGAGTGGTGATGGGATGAGTGGTGTGAGTGATGTAATGAGTGATGAGAATATGTGATGAAGAACTGGAAATGTAGTGTATTGAAGTGAATTAAATGATGAAATTGTTTTTTTAGTTTCTTATGAAATTATCATAATAACGAAGAGAGTTATATTTTCATCTGTTTATTTGAAAAGATGCCAAATGCAGAGGTAGCGCCATACCTTGCAATTTACAAGTCAATTATTCAATTTATCGTTGTTTTTATTTTTCAATCATTTTAATTTTTGGGAATTTTATTGGATGATATTATTTATAACAATTTATTGTAATATTCTTAAAAAAATAATTCCTTCAAATCAAATAAGGGTAGTATAATTATTCTGTATAATTGAATTATTATTTATATTATATTTGAATATCAGTATATAAATGCGCTATTATAATACATAATCTAATATTTCATTATAGTTATAGTTTTATCTAAATGTTTTATATAATAAACCCTTATTTTATTTTTTTATTTTATACGGAGGAGAAATGTTTTTTTTAACACTATTTACTTATAACTCAGGAGGTCATTAGACAAAATTAAAAAAAAAACGTGAAAAAAATTATGATTCTAATTTTTTATCAATTATGCTTCTAGTGGAAAAAAGGGGACTTACACCTTGGTTATGACATGATTTTTTCAACGAGGGAAACTTATATAATCTTTATAATTGAATGGGTGAAGGGAAATGTATAGTATTTTTTTCAAAATCTGCTCATTTATGTTTTACAATTGTTTGTAATTAGCACAAGTCAATAAACGCGTGTAATAGCCTCAATGCAATTGATTGAAAATAATAAGCAATTAATTTATCATACCATTGTTTATTTCAGTGAAAGGAATGTCTTAGGTATATAATTATGTACAAAAGTGATTTAATGTATTAATGAACAAGATATTAGGGTAAGCTCCGAATTATCGGTCAGTTCCACATCTTCGGTCATATAAGAAAAAACGATATAATAATAATTTTTATTTTAATTGGTATCCATGATTCCTGCAGGTATCATGGATTAAAAAAATTAAAAAAATATTATTATATCGTTTTTTCTTATACGAGCAAAGATGTGGAACTGACCGATAATACGGAACTCACCCTAGACATGTTTATTCCTATTATTCCACCAGTGACCCACTGGACGCTGTAGGGTTAACTCAACACAAATAGGATTCCTATTTTCCACTCCAAAACAAGTTCCATATCTGCTAAACTTTTCATGTTATTCTACCGCCTAAAAGTTACATTTTGTTAATGCACATCCGTAAATAAGTGCATAGCGTACCTACTAAAAGAGAACTGCATTTACCTACTAAAAGAGAACTGCATTTACCTTCTAAAAGAGAACTGCATTTACCCTGCAAATGTGTGGTGATAAAAGTACTGCTATTACACAGACTGTGAAGCCTTTCGTAATAAGAGTTTTCATACATTTTCATATAAATACATTTTCATACATGCAATTTCATACATTCACTACGAGTTTCATACATTTTCATACATGCAATTTCATACATTCATTACGAGTTTCCATACATTTTCATTCATACATTCATTCATTACGAGTTTCATACATTTTCATACATGCAATTTCATACATTCATTACGAGTTTCCATACATTTTCATACATACATTCATTCATTACGAGTTTCATATACATTTTCATGCATTCAATTTCATACATACATTCATTACGAGTTCCATACATTTTCATGCATACATTCATCACGAGTTTCATACATTTTCATACATACATTCATTACGAGTTTCATACATGCAATTTCATACATACATTCATTACGAGTTTCATACATTTTCATACATACATTCATCACAGGTTTTCATACATTTTCATAAATACATTTTCATACGTACATACATTCATTTCGAGTTTCATACATTTTCATACATTCATTCATTTCGAGTTTCATACATTTTCATACATTCATTCATTACGTGTTTTCATACATTTTCATACATACATTCATTTCGAGTTTCATACATTTATGTTATTCCACAAACTGTGAAGCCTTTCATGTGAAGCCTTTCAAGTTTGTCTTAAGAATTAAATAGATAATTTTTATATGGGAAAAGAACTGGGGTATGTTCCGAATTATCGAACAGTTACACATTTTGATCATTTAGGAAAAAAATGTTGTTTAACTTTATTTTTTATTTAGTATCCATGATACCTGCAAGTATCAAGGATATGATTTTAAAATAACATGTTGCATTATATATTTTGATGAATTGTTTTAATAATTAGCGAATATAAATTTTCATTCGGTTTTCAATTCGTTTTTGATAATTGACGTTTAACTCTATTTCTTTACTATCTATATTATCTACATCTTTTTTCTTCACTTCCTCCCTATTTCCTTCTTTCTCTTCTGCGCACCATATGGACACACATGGTAAGGATTAATAATATCCTACCTATGGTGGCGATAAATCGGTGGTATCGTGATGGAACCTATCGATGGTGTCGTGTTCTCCAGATAATATATAGTTTTTATAGTATAGATATCACTATATTTAAAGGTGATAAATATTGCGATATCTGAAAATTTAAAGCAAATAATTATATCTAATTAATGTGTATTCACATAGATCAGTTCACAAATTCACAAATTTGAAGTTTATAGTACTACTCTTAATACCATAGTCTATTTTTTCTCTTTTTCCCTGTGTGTCGAATGACACTGTGCTTCGTTTCTTTTCATCAGTGTTCAAAAAAGGCGTATCGACAGCAATCTCCAACAGGCCTTTTTTCGACTTTTCTCTGGTGTGGTGAAAGGGAAATAATCTACAGCAAGCTTCACGCCTTGTTTGGTGAATTCTTTAGCGCTCAGCCTCTGTTTTCTGCTTCATAAAACACCAATATTGCTAAAAGTAGGTGATGGCTGATGCCTGCTTGTCAGAGAATTACTCGTGCAAAAGACAGATATATCGAGCAGCATTTGCATTGATTTCTGCATTACTTGTCTGTCACTATTTCATTTGTATTATCAACGTTTCTTTAGTTAATTTGATATGAGACCTGTTTTACGATCACTTAAATTTAATATTTTTAGTAGGAGACCCCGTTTGATTATAAGTGATATTGTGGTATTAAAATATTGTTTTACAATTACTCATAGTAGGGAAAGTTACGAATTATCGGTCAGTACTACATCTTCGGTCATGTACGAAAAAACTATTCATTAATATAATTATTTTAAATCAATAGTTGATACCTTCAGGTATCATGAATACCAATTGAATTAAAATTAAAACCGAAGAAGTGGAACTGTCCGATAATTCGTCACTTACCCTAGTAACTAACTACATTCACCTCTGCAAACTTCAAAGCATGTGTGATGCATTCATTTATTCGCAACTTCACACACGGACGGATCACTCGGTTCAAATCTCGAATGGAATTGGAGCGAACCTTTTTATCCTCGGATTAATCGATAGCGCAATATACTCCTACCATTTCCGATGGCTGCAATTCAAAATTCCTCCAATGTGATGGATCGGAATGCTAAAACTACAGGCAATTTGATTGCAGTGCAGCGAAACTACTGTGTGATGGTGTACTCAATATGTAATGATTAGTGATAGATTAGTAATATCATTTTCTAAAATGAAACTTTACTAATTGTAATGAATGTAGATATTTTAAAATAGCTATCTGAGTACTCGATGATAAATTTGTAAGATTTGAAAATAATAGGAAATTAGAAATTAACTTCATGTGGAAGATCTTTTCTTTGATAGTTTACTCAATATATGTGATTTTTCTTCAATAGTATTTGTGTTATTTAACTATCCACATTTCTGGTCTGTGTCCTCAGATTTAGCTAAAGTTAATAATTGATATCAATATTAATTATAATATTTAATATGATAGATATTGTAAAACTGTGTTTCTACGAAAATAAAGACTCTTTCTACCTTTATTAGATAAGCAGAAGTTTAAATAATTGTCTGTAATCTTTTTAGCGCGATGTTATATGGTTTCACATGCGTGCTAACTGTGGCTTCGGATTAAAAAGAGTATCAAGTTTTTTCTTTGTAGAAATAGGAAAAAAATACCCATCTATTACAAAAATACCACAATTTTTTCACCCTTAAATTAATTTATGGCATGAAGTGTTACTTTGTTTTTATGTTAGTTTATTTGTTTATGTTAAGGCCTAACGTCAGTTCCGGTTGTAGCGCTAAGTTCTTACGAAGTCCTCAATCACGAGTAGAGATAAATCTTCCGGGATTTAAAATTAATGGAGGAGTACATAATGCAGTTATTTATTGCACGGTTGAGGTACTTAATTACAGTGGAGACGTTAATGTTCAAATATTGGTAAATTGGGGGAAAAAGAGACAGTGTCTCACTAGGGATATTAGTAAATATTGGTAAATAGGGAGAAAAGGAGACAGTGTCTCACTAGGGATATATAGGCTACTTCATTACTCAGGACTCTACTTTCACTATACAGGACCTCATTATGGAGGAGTACTCATAGATAACATGAGAGAAAGTTATGGTCTTAAAAATTCCCTACTCAATCTTCTATGGCCCCACCATAATTTTCTCTGTCTATTATAATGTGTTTAAGTCACTAAATCAGATCAGATTAAAGCAGTTTTTTGCCATACTAAATCATGCATGATCTACTCACAGCCCACCATACCAACTCTTTCGTAGATTCATTACCTTTGCAAAATTGTGGAAGGTCATGTTTTTGAATACTGATCGGCAGTATTCATCCCCGTACGAATAACATAGGAAGTTTTTTTATTAATTTGTAATTCATTTATTCGCATAACATGTAGAGTATTCGACCAAATTGTTTGAAATTTGGTGGGCCAATTGGTCATTATACAGGAACCATTTTATTAGATTTTAGAAGTGATCAGGTCAATGATCAACGTCATATATAACTCAACAACAACAAAAATGTAGCGGCTGTGAAACTATACGCTCTACGAGTGTCCGTTCTAGTATGCTGTGTGCTAGGATAGGTTCGTCTTACTAACATACCTGTGGTTACAACTGCATTCTATGCACATAGAGAGGCAAGATGAACACATGTACGTGAATTGCAATCGTGTTAATGTTAGTAAGTTATTTTGCATGTGATTGTGAATCTATAATCAAGAGAGAGAAGTTCGTCTGTCTGTCCGAAGCCTTTGATAATAATGAAGGGGAAATTAATAATTAGTTGCCATGGCTACGGGTCACACTAATATTATTAATTAAAATAGTCTTTAGGATTAATGAAAATTGTAGTTTCGACTATTGAGAGTAAATTTTTATTAAATTAGTTTATATGTATTGATAATATGTTTAAATATAATTTAAATATAATTTAAAAAAAAAACATTATTTTAATAGAATTATCAATGGAGGAACAAAATTATAACATAAACATGCGTGATTATAATGTAAACATGTTATTATAGAACTTTATTTCTATATTATCCTTGAGATTAAAAATACGAGATAACTGTTATATGTTTAAATTTGTAATTTTTCATTTTAACATGTAAGATGAACTGTTAAAGTGGCCATGCAATGTTATATAATAAACTGAAGAAGATCAGTCTCTATATTTTTTAAAAGGCATTGCTCTGTAATTTCATGCTTTCTTTGTTTCTTTCCTTTTGAAGTCCTTTGTACTTCAGCACTGATGCAGCACGACCTTTGTCTCGATGTCTTCTTTTTCGCGACTGTCACGGTGAACGCTACGCTGAATTGACATTTTCGAGAAAATGGAGTATATAGAGCTGTCCTTAATTTAACTTATTTATATAGATATGAATATCTATTTTGATTATTAAAATAATATAGAGAAAATATTAAAGTAATGATATGATATTCATTAAAGTAACGAAATCCATATTATTTAGAATAAAAATTTCTCTCTTAACGAATATAATTAATTTTATGTTATAATATATTTCATTAAAATTTATTTTAATGATTTTAAATTTAAAGTCATTATCCATAAAAATCTCATTATTTTTCATTCTAATCTCATTTTTTTTTTCTAATTCACTGACAGTAGCTACAACATCTGTGAAATTTTCATGTACATTTATTATTCATTTAATTTAAGATGGAAGAATGTGTGGAGAGAGTGTTTCATTAATTATTTACCTATTTAATGTTTAATTGAAGTGTTCACCTTCATTGTACAGCTCACGGAGTCTCTTCAAAGACAATTATCATTGTTAGTTCATTCAAGGGTAGGCTAATGTCACTACCAGCTGATTGTTGTAATGTGTCGGTCATGACTAACTAGTTGCGGTTGTTGTTGGTGTCACGTTTGAACTATTTGATGTATGTAGTAGAGTTAAGTTAAAGTTACGAAATATCGGACAGTTCCACATCTTCGATCAGGTAAGAAAAAAGTTATGAAGAAAAAAGAAAAATAACTTATTTTATATTCATAATGCCTGAATTTAGTCTTTTTCACACATGTCAGTTATCCGTCCGGTCCGTGTCCGGTCCGTCTCCTCTCAGTGCTTCAGTTTCAGTGAAAAAAAATATATCGTTCATGTGCGAACAAACCTAAGCAATCATTCCTGAAAGCTGAATAACAATAAAATAATTATAACCTTTTCTTATATGATCGAAGATGTGAAAACGTCCGATAATTCGTAACTCACCCTAATTAGTAACCTTTAAATGCATATCATTTGGTAACTCAAACGTCTTTAATTAAACGAAACAGCGAATAAAAACTAAATAAAATGAACTCATAAAATATTAACGCAAATAAAATGATAAAATTTTAAACGGCAATTTATTCATTGAAACTAAATTAATATATAATAAAAAAAAACATAACTTTCTAAAAATGTTAACCACAATTGTTATTTTAATTATTTTCTATTATACTCCTGTAATTAATATATTTTAATTACTGTATAAACATAGCTACGTGACTACGTTTAATATAACTTCATACATCAATCCTGTTTCATTTTAACAATGTCACACATCTTATAGGTCTCACATCTGTTTTCACTATAATTTAGTAGTGATTACCTTCAAGTGCATAGATTTGAATCATGGAGCTTCGTGTTAAGTTACATATGCAAATCATTCAAATTATATTAAATTGTCTACAGTTACTGTGACTATAGACTGGCCTGTTTATGAATTATAGAGTCAGACCTGTGTATAATGTATAGAGTCAGACCTGTGTGTAATGTATAGAGTCAGACCTGTGTGTAATGTATAGAGTCAGACCTGTGTGTAATGTATAGAGTCAGACCTGTGTGTAATGTATAGAGTCAGACCTGTGTGTAATGTATAGAGTCAGACCTGTGTGTAATGTATAGAGTCAGACCTGTGTGTAATGTATAGAGTCAGACCTATAATAAATAATTTAATATATAGGGAATATATAATTTAATATATAGGGAATATATAATTTAATAAATAGGGAATATATAATTTAATAAATAGGGAATATATAATTTAATAAATAGGGAATATACATATATAGCTACAAGGACTGAGTTCACCCGAAAAAAATGGTTTTGTAAAGTAAACTCAAACCACACTGACTCACACCACTCAAACCACACTGACTCACACCACACTGACTCACACCACTCAAACCACACTGACTCACACCACTCAAACCACACTGACTCACACCACACTGACTCACACCACTCAAACCACACTGACTCACACCACTCAAACCACACTGACTCACACCACACTGACTCACACCACTCAAACCACACTGACTCACACCACTCAAACCACACTGACTCACACCACTCAAACCACACTGACTCACACCACTCAAACCACACTGACTCACACCACTCAAACCACACTGACTCACACCACTCAAACCACACTGACTCACACCACTCAAACCACACTGACTCAAACCACACTGACTCACACCACTCAAACCACACTGACTCACACCACTCAAACCACACTGACTCACACCACTCAAACCACACTGACTCACACCACTCAAACCACACTGACTAACACCACTCAAACCACACTGACTCACACCACTCAAACCACACTGACTCACACCACTCAAAAAACACTGACTCACACCACTCAAACCACACTGACTAACACCACTCAAACCACACTGACTCACACCACTCAAACCACACTGACTCACACCACTCAAACCACACTGACTAACACTACTCACTTTTTCTCACTTTCTCTGTTCTCTGTTCGTCCTCGTGTTTCTTTTTCACAGTGTGTGTTCGTTTAGAGGTCGTTACGCGGTTGCTGGCGTACGTACTATCACCATTAGCGTAGTTTGCGTATGTCACAGTGTGGTTAGTGACGTGACTCATGCTAATGCAACTCATGGTAGAGAGTAACGTGAAACAACTAGCGTGATAGGAGGTGAATACTCAATTGCCGATACTTTACATATGGTTATGCACATATATTTTCCTCCGCCAAATTGTGGAACATTATGTTTTGGTCAGCGTTTATTTATTAGTAATCTTGTAATTCGCATAACTCAAAATGCATGATTTTCGGTGGTTCGATTTGTCATTATCCAGAAATCATTTGAGTAGATTTTGGGAGCGATCGGGTCTAAGGTCAAGGTCATTTATAACTCAAGGATTATTTAATGGTCAAGGTCATTTTTTTAAGTTGCGGCGAAGGCATGCACACTACGAGTGACCGTTCTAGTTTTCATTTTATTTCATTTTTGAGTGACATGGTATTTCGTTTCTAAATTAATTCGTTTAACTATCAGTATTTTATTTGGCTATCGAAATAAAAGACTAATACCTACAATATACAAAAATATGACAAGAACTTTTATGATTAATAATTTAATCCAAACCTGAGTCAGAATTTTTTTAATTGTTCGTGATTAGTTGGTGAAGAGTTAAATTATTTAATTAATATAGTAATACTTTAATTATGTACCATTGTAACAGTTTTTATAAAGTAACAATTTTATTTAGGTATACCGTGTTATATTTCTATTTTATTTATATATTTTTATTGCTTATAGGTACTATATTTTTTACTCTGTATCGTTTTCGTTTTTCAATAAAGTATTATTATTATTATTAATTATTTGAAATGTCTATTATAAGTGTATATATTAATGTTTAATGTAGGTAGATAAATTGATAGATATAATTTATTTCATTTTAAAATAATGTTCAAACTTTAAGCTACACATTTATTGAAAGTTCAAACTATCGTTTTAGTTGAATTTCCTAATTAATGAAAGTAACCTAGACCTGAACCATTAACTAATAAATGATCTTTATTGTGAACTAACTATATTATGATTTAAAATGCATTAGAATGTTATAACCAATGCATGGTAATAGTTTCCATATAGCAACATTATTCAATAGATTGCTATCTGATGATTGTACTTACAAATTGCATGGTAATAAGTAGTAAATTGCTTCAATTGCTATGCAGTAGAGTGTACCATCGCAACTGTAAATAGCTGGTACGTACTGTTCAATGAAGTTTCGATATTACTATTTCAGTTGGTATTAATTCAAAATAGTGAATAATGAAATATTATTCATACTATAATTAAATATATTGCCTACTATTAAAAAGTTTTCATACTATAATAATTAATTTATTGAGGGTATATCTCTTCTGTATTGTTTGTTTTGCATCACAGATACTTAGAGAGAAAATTTATCATATTAAAATTAAATACTAATGAATTATCAGATCACATAAACCTCACAGATTGCATACCAAACTAGCACCTACATCTTTCCTACTATTAAAATGTTTTTTATACTATAATTATAAATGTTTTACATACTATAAATATTTTCCATACTATAACTATTTTCCATACTATAAATATTTTCCATACTATAAATATTTTCAATGAATATTTCAAAAATTTCTTTCATTGCTAGTAGATACTTTCCATAAAATTATATCTTATACTTTTCATATTTTCCCCAATTCACCATATCATATTTTCCATGTTTATATTTCACATGTTATCTATAGTAATAATTTCCTTAGTGTGTTTATTTATTTATTTGGTGTCCGCTTTTACACGACGGGTATTAAACATGAAGAATGTAACTATGATACGCACGGGAATATATTGACTTGATATTTAAATTACCCTGTTTTTTTCAATTTTTAAATGTTTTTATCTATGAAAAAAGTATCAGTTTATGCAGAAAAATAAATTTTATTTGAGTTCACTGAAAATGACCTAACAACGGGTAATAAATTACCATTGAAGACCCGTTATTTTTAACGGGCAAATACACTAGTTTTATATTATTTCTCTATTGCATGAGCCAGTCCATGTCTCATTATTTACCTATCTTTATTTCATTCCCTGTGTATTCCTTTCCGTAAATGCCTTTTTTTGCACCCATTAGTACAATTAAGATGTCAGAGCAGCTCACTGATTGGTTGTACTGTAACACATGTTGTGTGTTACATTTCATGTTGCTAACGTGTTTTTAGGTTATTACTCTAAATAGTTATATCCTGTGATTAAAAACAGCTTGTGTTATGTAGCTATCTAAATTTGTTATTTAATGTATTTAAATTTACTCATGTATCTTTAATTTTTATTCAATTTAAATTTATTGTATTTAAAAAAAAATCTATTTTTTTTTATTTAATTTTTTTTATTAAATTTTTTTTTATTTAATTTTTTAAAATATTTCCCAAAGAAAAATAACTATACTATATTCTTTAAAGTAATTGTATAATGTTATCGATATTTTAATCCAAAGAACACATGTACGGAACTCAATGGTACATATCCAGTTACAACATTTATTTAATCTTTAATCTTGTTGCTACTACGCATATATATTCACATTATTATATTTAATAATGGTGTAAAATATGATTACATTTTAATCTACTGATTTGACAGTGTTTTACCATTTACATGTAGTTTGTGATTTGGTCTGCAGATTGTCCTTTAAAATGGTAATAATGTAGTACTAAGTTATACGTCGTTAAAGTCATGACAGTGACTTTATCTTAGAGTATCATATTCCTTATTATTTCTCGCTGGTTACTCTATAATATGTAATTAGATAGCATCCATATCTACCATATGCTCTGTACTTGCAATTTATGAACGCGAACTGCAAAAGGAAGGTAGTATTGTAAGAAGGGATAACGAGTCTGTAGTCAGAGTATTAGGTATTGTAGTGCCTTGTGCTCAAAGTATTAGGTATTGTAGTGCCTTGTACTCAAAGTATTAGGTATTTTAATGTCTTGTACTCAAAGTATTAGGTATTGTAGTGCCTTGTGCTCAAAAAAATAAGTATTGTAATGTCTTGTACTCAAAGTATTAGGTATTGTAGTGCCTTGTACTCAAAGTATTAGGTATTGTAATGCTTTGTGCTCAAAGTATTAGGTATTGTAATGCCTTGTGCTCAAAGTATTAGGTATTGTAATGTCTTGTTCTCAAAGTATTAGGTATTGTAATGCTTTGTGCTCAAAGTATTAGGTATTGTAGTGCCTTGTACTCAAAGTATTAGGTATTGTAATGCTTTGTGCTCAAAGTATTAGGTATTGTAATGCCTTGTACTCAAAGTATTAAGTATTGTAATGCCTTGTACTGAAAGTATTAGGTATTGTAATGTCTTGTACTCAAAGTATTAGGTATTGTAATGCCTTGTACTCAAAGTATTAGGTATTGTAATGTCTTGTACTCAAAGTATTAGGTATTGTAATGCCTTGTACTCAAAGTATTAGGTATTGTAATGTCTTGTACTCAAAGTATTAGGTATTGTAATGCCTTGTACTCAAAGTATTAGGTATTGTAATGCCTTGTACTCAAAGTATTATGGTTTAACAAGTTATGTGGTCAGAATATTAGGTATTTAAAGTCCTGTAAAGGAAGATATATTTGAAAGAAAAATTGATTAAGTGTAAGGTAAGTTACGAATTATCGGTTGTTTTGACATCTTCGATCTTACTATGAGAAAAAACGATATAATAATTATTTTTTAATTTTAGCATCCATGATACTAATTGAAATTAATATTAAAAAATAATTTCTATACCCGTTTTTTTTATATGACTGAAGATGTGAAACCGACCGATAATTCGTAACTTACCTTATGTTCCATATCGCCGGCATGGTTTTACATTGCGTATCAATATATTTCATCAATATATACAGTTATGTTTTTTTAATGGAACTTGATAAGAGAAAAATTAAACCAACTGATCGGTGAAGTGGAACCTGTTCGGTGATGCGGAACTTACCCTATTTAGATAATTCTAAATTTGACATTGAAGAATACAATGGATAACTATTTAGAATAAACTATTCTGTGATCTGTTGCCAGCATGCTGTTAACTATTGCCAGCATGCTGTTACCTATTGCCAGCATGCTGTTACCTATTGCCAGCATGCTGTCATATGTTACCAGCATGCTGTTACCTATTACCAGCATGCTGTTACCTATTGCCAGCATGCTGTTACCTATTGCCAGCATGCTGTTACCTATTGCCAGCATGCTGTCATATGTTACCAGCATGCTGTTACCTATTACTAGCATGCTGTTACCTATTACCAGCATGCTGTCATATGTTACCAGCATGCTGTTCCCTATTACTAGCATGCTGTTACCTATTACCAGCATGCTGTCATATGTTACCAGCATGCTGTTCCCTATTACCAGCATGCTGTTGCCATCATGCTGTCACCATAACTGCACACCTCCAGTCACTGCTGTCACTGTGTTACCTTTCAGTCTGTGGGAGGAAGTCTGGCGCCTGAGTCTGAATTCCACCCGATGGGGGTGAGGGGAGAGTTGATAAGGGGGGGGGGGTGTGAAAAATGCCAGTCACACTCCATCGTTTCATCTTTTTCAGTTGTTTTTCTGTGGAACTGTGAATGTCTTCTAAATTCACTATGAAGAGATAGTACTTTGTTTACTGTAATGATGCTATATTTATTTTAGTCTCATTAATTAAATAATTAGCTAAAATAGTATATAGAATTATGTGTAACTTTAATAAAATACTGAACTAGTGAAATCTTAATTTCTACGGTTATTATGAATCCTTTAGTTTTTTTTGATATGTGAGAGAAAATGAAGATTTACTTAAATGAAGAGTTGTTGTTTGATCATAGCAATCGAACCTCTGATCAACAACATGATACATTAGCATTAGGGTAAGTTACGAATTATCGGTCAGTTCCACATTATCGGTCATACAAGTTATTTTAAGTTGTATATTTTTATATATATGTCTGAAAATGCGATAATGTTCGATAATTCGTAACTTACCCTGTATTACTTTATTATATTATCTACATTGTATTTCTATCACTTCTAAGCACAACCAAATCTGACGTGTTTTTTTTTTGATCAAAGCGATCGACGTTACTCCTTTTGTTGTTGTCAAGGTTGGCAGGTGTAAGAGGTGACTCATAGCGCAGGTGTTTTGTTACAAAGAACTCTGTTGTAGTAGACAACTGTGCAATGGATGGGAATTAACGTACGTGCATCGCAGATGGAACCGTCGTGAAAAAAACAGCACGTTGCACGCGTTTATTATTTGCATAATAATACATTAGCATAGGGTAAAGTACCACTTATAAGATGCGAAATAATTACCCAATGAAATTTCAATAGGTTTTCAAAATTAGAACACTTCTATACACAATTAATATATATAATTTAAAATGCATAGTTTGATGCGTATTTTTTAAATAACCTACTGAGATTTTGATCCGACATTTAATTTGTATTTGGTAAATGATGTTACCAAATGATATATATTTACGTTATTTACATATTATATAGTCTATATCATTAATTAGACTTAGTAATTATTTGTGTACGTAAATTGCGGGTATAGTATCCTAAGTGTATAGTATTTACACGATAAAGTAACGATTACAGGATAAAACATTAGAAAGAACATATTTAAATAATAAAAAACACAGTGATAGTGTCGATAGAAATTATATTCAATTTATCCAGATATATTTTATACACAAACTGTAATCTTATTTTATTTACTGTATTTGTCTAGCGACTTTTTATTTTGCATATTTAAACAAACAAAGAATACTAGTTACTGCATTGATTCACTATTAATAATACATTTATTATTATCCATATACAAATGTTTTCTTTATTATTTACCATGTTAAAAGGTTACTAATCATTTACCATCTCTATCTTCACTTTTTGATTACGATGTGTTATCAGCACATCTAACATCTCACTGTGGTAATAATTATAGTGCAAGTGATTAGTGCGCTATCTGCATCTGTGGTTATTCTTTGTGTGCATTTGTGGTTAAGAAATTGAATTAGATGATAACTTTAGATAGCGAGTGAAAGTTTTATCTTTCTTTGACTTATAGGAAACAGTTGCTTGTTATCATTAGGGTTGTGGCAGTATGCTTTTAAAATCATAGATCCTGGAAATATTATAGACGGAGAGAATTAAACAGTATTGAATCGTTCTAAACCAGCGGTATATAGTATTCGATACCATTTTGTTTGATACTCTTTAAGATCTATGATTTAAAAAGCATATTTTTACAATCCTATAGTTATTTTTCATAAATACTTTGAAATATTACATGCATATACAATTATATAAGATGAAACAGAAATTTATTTAAAATTTTTACATTGATTGACAGTATATCGTTGTACAGGCTTTCTCTGTATTGCTGTACATCTATAGCTTTACTTCACCCTGTACACTATCACTTTACACCTATAGCTTTACTTTAACTATATACAGTGTACACTTTACTCCTTTATTATCATTTAATTTATAGCTATAGTAAATATTACATAGTTAATTTATTATTCGAACAAGAGATAGCCATGTTCTTTTGCATTATCGAGAGCACTTACAAGGCTTATGCCAATTAACACTAATTAAGAAAACAAATAAACCACTTAGGGATATCTTTATTAATTGATAAGTTAATTGAATAAATTACCTAACTCTTTTTCTCTACTTTCAGGTATGGTTAAAGAAGATATAGAACATACATTCGTGTGTCCAACTCCTTTATTTGGTATGATATTGTTCAATACTTATAAAAGTTAAACAGTCCGAAAAGAAAATGATCAAACTTAAATTGGTAGTGTAATTTATGTAGTTGCATCTTGTAATGCCCACATAGTGTTGCTACAACATATCTATAAGCCATCATATGTTGATTATTGTATTGCTACATATCATGTTGACATATATGGTATCATGAAATGTTGCAACATGGTATCTGGATATGTTGCCACATACAAGAATATGTTGCCACATAGTACAGGGCATGTTACCACATAGTACAGGGTATGTTGCCACATAGTACAGGGCATGTTACCACATAGTACAGGTCATGTTACCACATAGTACAGGGCATGTTGCCACATAGTACAGGGTATGTTGCCACATAGTACAGGGCATGTTACCACATAGTACAGGGTATGTTACCACATAGTACAGGGTATGTTACCACATAGTACAGGGCATGTTGCCACATAGTACAGGGTATGTTGCCACATAGTACAGGGTATGTTGCCACATAGTACAGGGCATGTTGCCACATAGTACAGGGCATGTTGCCACATAGTACAGGGCATGTTGCCACATAGTACAGGGCATGTTACCACATAGTACAGGTCATGTTGCCACATAGTACAGGGCATGTTACCACATAGTACAGGGCATGTTGCCACATAGTACAGGGTATGTTGCCACATAGTACAGGTCATGTTGCCACATAGTACAGGGCATGTTACCACATAGTACAGGGCATGTTGCCACATAGTACAGGGCATGTTGCCACATAGTACAGGGCATGTTGCCACATAGTACAGGGTATGTTGCCACATAGTACAGGGTATGTTGCCACATAGTACAGGGCATGTTACCACATAGTACAGGTCATGTTGCCACATAGTACAGGGCATGTTACCACATAGTACAGGGCATGTTGCCACATAGTACAGGGTATGTTGCCACATAGTACAGGTCATGTTGCCACATAGTACAGGGTATGTTGCCACATAGTACAGGGCATGTTGCCACATAGTACAGGGCATGTTGCCACATAGTACAGGGCATGTTGCCACATAGTACAGGGTATGTTGCCACATAGTACAGGTCATGTTGCCACATACTACAGGGCATGTTGCCACATAGTACAGGTCATGTTGCCACATGGTGTCAGCAGTACATGCAGTATAATGCAGTCATTGTTATGTTTTCAGGTACAAGTATCGACAGTTTATTTACTGTAGTAATATTGTTTGTATTACCATGCACTCTGCAATTACCTGATGATGTGTTGTTATACCTTTAGTGTGACGTTATACCTCTAAAGGTGTTACTTTATACCTCTAAAGGTGTTACGTTATACCTCTAAAGGTGTTACATTATACCTCTAAAGGTGTTACATTATACCTCTAAAGGTGTTACGTTATACCTCTAAAGGTGTTACGTTATACCTCTAGAGGTGTTACATTATACCTCTAAAGGTGCTATACATCTAGAGGTGTTACATTATACCTCTAAAGGTGTTACATTATACCTCTAAAGGTGCTATACATCTAGAGGTGTTACGTTATACCTCTAAAGGTGTTACATTATACCTCTAAAGGTGTTACGTTATACCTCTAAAGGTGTTACTTTATACCTCTAAAGGTGCTATACCTCTAGAGGTGTTACATTATACCTCTAAAGGTGTTACATTATACCTCTAAAGGTGCTATACATCTAGAGGTGTTACATTATACCTCTAGAGGTGTTACATTATACCTCTAAAGGTGTTACGTTATACCTCTAAAGGTGTTACGTTATACCTCTAAAGGTGTTACGTTATACCTCTAAAGGTGTTACATTATACCTCTAAAGGTGCTATACATCTAGAGGTGTTACATTATACCTCTAAAGGTGTTACATTATACCTCTAAAGGTGTTACATTATACCTCTAAAGGTGTTACATTATACCTCTAAAGGTGCTATACATCTAGAGGTGTTACATTATACCTCTAGAGGTGTTACATTATACCTCTAGAGGTGTTACATTATACCTCTAAAGGTGTTACGTTATACCTCTAAAGGTGTTACGTTATACCTCTAAAGGTGTTACATTATACCTCTAAAGGTGCTATACATCTAGAGGTGTTACATTATACCTCTAAAGGTGTTACATTATACCTCTAAAGGTGTTACATTATACCTCTAAAGGTGTTACATTATACCTCTAAAGGTGTTACATTATACCTCTAAAGGTGTTACGTTATACCTCTAAAGGTGTTACATTATACCTCTAAAGGTGTTACGTTATACCTCTAAAGGTGTTACATTATACCTCTAAAGGTGCTATACATCTAGAGGTGTTACATTATACCTCTAAAGGTGTTACATTATACCTCTAAAGGTGTTACATTATACCTCTAAAGGTGTTACGTTATACCTCTAATGGTGTTACATTATACCTCTAAAGGTGTTACATTATACCTCTAGAGGTGTTACATTATACCTCTAAAGGTGTTACATTATACCTCTAGAGGTGTTACATTATACCTCTAAAGGTGTTACATTATACCTCTAAAGGTGTTACATTATACCTCTAAAGGTGTTACATTATACCTCTAAAGGTGTTACGTTATACCTCTAAAGGTGTTATATTATACCTCTAGAGGTGTTACATTATACCTCTAAAGGTGTTACATTATACCTCTAAAGGTGTTACATTATACCTCTAAAGGTGTTACATTATACCTCTAAAGGTGTTACGTTATACCTCTAGAGGTGTTACATTATACCTCTAGAGGTGTTACATTATACCTCTAGAGGTGTTACATTATACCTCTAAAGGTGTTACATTATACCTCTAAAGGTGTTACATTATACCTCTAGAGGTGTTACATTATGCCTCTAGAGGTGTTACATTATGCCTCTAGAGGTGTTACATTATACCTCTAGAGGTGTTACATTATGCCTCTAGAGGTGTTACATTATGCCTCTAGAGGTGTTACATTATGCCTCTAGAGGTGTTACATTATACCTCTAAAGGTGTTACATTATACCTCTAAAGGTGTTACATTATACCTCTAGAGGTGTTACATTATACCTCTAAAGGTGTTACATTATACCTCTAAAGGTGTTACGTTATACCTCTAAAGGTGTTACATTATACCTCTAAAGGTGTTACATTATACCTCTAAAGGTGTTACATTATGCCTCTAGAGGTGTTACATTATGCCTCTAGAGGTGTTACATTATACCTCTAGAGGTGTTACATTATGCCTCTAGAGGTGTTACATTATGCCTCTAGAGGTGTTACATTATGCCTCTAGAGGTGTTACATTATACCTCTAAAGGTGTTACATCATACCTCTAAAGGTGTTACATTATACCTCTAAAGGTGTTACATTATGCCTCTAGAGGTGTTACATTATACCTCTAGAGGTGTTACATTATACCTCTAGAGGTGTTACATTATACCTCTAGAGGTGTTACATTATACCTCTAGAGGTGTTACATTATACCTCTAGAGGTGTTACATTATACCTCTAAAGGTGTTACACTATACCTCTAAAGGTGTTACATTATACCTCTAAAGGTGTTACATTTTTATACCTCTAAAGGTGTTACATTATACCTCTAGAGGTGTTACATTATACCTCTAGAGGTGTTACATTATACCTCTAGAGGTGTTATACCTCTAGAGGTATAACACCTCAAAGTGCTAATAATACTATCAATAGTTTCTTTGTGTAAAATTCTCATGCCATTTTCTAAGTGTTTCACATTAATTGTATTTCTTTTTAAGTGTTTATTGATTACATGCTATGACTTTTAACGGTTAATTTTATAAATGAAATTATAATAATGAACTGTTGTGCATGGTTCATAAAAGAAATCGTAACATATCTCTCCTTTCCGTTAAATTAATTTTACGTGTATTAGTCATCGGAATGCTTGCTGTACATTGAACCTTTAATTTTAAATATTTACTTCTTTTTACCAGTGCATTCTAACTATTTACCGGATATTTGTATCAGTTTCCTCAAGGGTCTGGAATGTGTGTGCGTGTTTCCCCCTTCCTATCTAATATTCAGCCAGAAAGAATGTCTATTTTAACGTGAAGTGTTCACTTTTTAGTTCAGTCTGGTGTTCAATTGATGTAGGGTAAGTTACGAATTATCGGTCAGTTTCATATCTTCGGTCATATAAGAAAAACGATGTTATAACTGTTATTTAATTTTTGTTTGAATTGTTATCCATGATACCTGCAGGTATCATGGATACCAACTAAAATACCTAAAATCGTTTTTCTTATATGACCGAAGATATGAAACTGACCGATAATTCGTAACTTACCCGAAATAATATCATAATTTAATGATTTTTTCTGTGAATTCAACCTTGGACGTACATTTTTGTTTATTGCTGCTAATATCTGTGTTGTCAGTCTGGCTTACTTAGCTAGTTACTACTTACCATTTCGTAACTAGGGTTGGTTACTTTATCTTTGGCATCTGCATTCAACATCTGTTGGTGAATGAAAAATAAATATAATAACATTTGGTAGGTGGTAAACTAGGTATGTGAATAATTTAAACGTGAATGTGCTAGTCTACTTTGAATTTCTATTCTACATTAATTCACTGTATTTGCATGAGTCAGTTAAGTCAAATATTTTTTTTAAACAAATTTAATGATTTAAGTTTTGTTTCAATTACTCAGGTGATACTTTCGAAGAAAAAAGATTGAACATTAGTGATAAAATATTGATAATATTAGTTTTATGATAATTATAATTGGGCAAAAATTGAAAAACTAAAAATTCAAATAACGGAAAAGAAAAGACAATATAAAAGAAACAGATATATACTTTTACAATTTTCATTTAGCTTAAATCAAGCTCTTATTTAGACCTACGTCCTACAGATTTCTTAGGCAAATTGAATTATAAAAATATTTACTTTTCAAGATTTTCTAATTTAAATATATCAAGTAAATATTCACTTTGAGAATTTTAAACAAAGGAGGAGATTTAACATAAAATAATGTGTTAGATGTTTGTATTTGCCCTATGTCCCTATGTGATAGAGGTGAGAATGCATTAAAATGATGTCCAATCAGAGTCTGTAGACATTTCTCTTTTTCTTTCCCTCTTTCGACTGCCTTTCGCACATTTAATATTTATTGGCTCTGGATAAGGGAGTGAGTCTCAATCTACAGTGTACTGCTCTGGAGGGTGTCTTAAATGTGGAAACATTCTGCAGTAGGAAAAGCTATTCTATACCGTTTCCTTTTATTCTAAATTGATAAATATTGTAAGAAGTTTCTTAATTTAAATTACAGTTGGGGTAAGTCACGAATTATCGGTCAGTTTCATGTATTTGGTGATATGATAAAAAAATATTTAATAATTCTTATTTAATTTTACCCACAGGTATCATGGTTACCATGCTATAAATATAAAATTTATACTAATAATTTCCTTAGTGTGTTTATTTATTTATTTGGTGTCCGCTTTTACACTGGATATTAAACATGAAGAATGTAACTATTGATACGCACGGGAATATATTGACTTGGTATTCAAATTAATGTTCTTATTCAATTTTTAAAAGTATTTTATCTATAAAATAAATTAGACTATGCAGAAAGTTTAATTTTAATTGAATTCATTAAAAGTAACCTAATAACGGGTAATAAATTGGTATTGATTGTGACCCGTTATTTTTAACGGAAAAGTACACTAGTTTAATAATAATTATTGTTATTAAGTCCTCTATAGTGAATGTAGAGTCCTAAAAGAATAACACTTTATAGTTAACAAATTTTCTTTAGACTAAAACTGATATGCTATTTATGACAAACTAAAATAAATTTATTCACTATAGGGATAGTTCTCTTACTCATGACTCTACATTCACTATAGAGGAGTGTAGTGATTGAGCACACAGATCTACTGACGGTTGAGCTGTAATTCGTGCAATCGCAGTACTTTGGATGGTAGAACTTCCTGTCAGTAGCGGGAAGTAACCCCAGGCAGTAGCGCTCTAAGAATGTCAGTCAGTCTGATTGTAGTACTGATATTTAAAATGAGAAAATATTGTGTGGGGGAGATACGAATCATCTTCACTGATGTCTTTTGGTGACTAGAATTGAATTCTATTTGTACCTTTTTCAAATATTTGTATTGTAATGTATTTTAAATTTTTGTACTTATTAGTTATTAACTATAGAAAGAAAACGGATTGGCTGATTTGTCTCTCTATTAGTTAACACTATCTTCTCCTATCACTTCCTATTAAGTGATAGGGTGATAGTAAACTGTAGCTACTGTGCAAAGTGATAGTGACTATCAAGGCAAAGTGATAGTGACTATCAATGCCAAGTGATAGTGACTATCAAGGCAAAAAGATAGTGACTATCAAGGCAAAGTAATAGTGACTATCAATGCCAAGTGATAGTGACTATCAAGGCAAAAAGATAGTGACTATCAAGGCAAAGTGATAGTGACTATCAATGCCAAGTGATAGTGACTATCAAGGCAAAGTGATAGTGACTATCAATGCCAAGTGATAGTGACTATCAATGCCAAGTGATAGTGACTATCAAGGCAAAAAGGTAGTGACTATCAAGGCAAAGTAATAGTGACTATCAATGCCAAGTGATAGTGACTATCAAGGCAAAAAGATAGTGACTATCAAGGCAAAGTGATAGTGACTATCAATGCCAAGTGATAGTGACTATCAAGGCAAAAAGATAGTGACTATCAAGGCAAAAAGATAGTGACTATCAAGGCAAAGTGATAGTGACTATCAAGGCAAAGTGATAGTGACTATCAATGCCAAGTGATAGTGACTATCAAGGCAAAGTGATAGTGACTATCAAGGCAAAAAGATAGTGACTATCAAGGCAAAGTGATAGTGACTATCAAGGCAAAGTGATAGTGACTATCAAGGCAAAGTGATAGTGACTATCAATGCCAAGTGATAGTGACTATCAAGGCAAAGTGATAGTGACTATCAAGGCAAAGTGATAGTGACTATCAAGGCAAAGTGATAGTGACTATCAAGGCAAAAAGATAGTGACTATCAAGGCAAAGTGATAGTGACTATCAAGGCAAAGTGATAGTGACTATCAAGGCAAAGTGATAGTGACTATCAAGGCAAAGTGATAGTGACTATCAAGGCAAAGTGATAGTGACTATCAAGGCAAAGTGATAGTGACTATCAAGGCAAAGTGATAGTGACTATCAATGCCAAGTGATAGTGACTATCAATGCCAAGTGATAGTGACTATCAAGGCAAAGTGATAGTGACTATCAAGGCAAAGTGATAGTGACTATCAATTGTGTACTTACTATCACAAGGCTCTGTTTATCTATGAACTAATTGTTTTTGTTTAGACTGTTTTCTTTGTTAATACGTACTATGCCTATATTTATTTTTATTAAATGTTTGCATATATTTTAATTAAATGTTTCTAGTATGAAATCTATTAACATTATTGCAAATGGATACTAATGGAACTAATTAATAATAATAAAAAATCATGCTATCGAGAAATAATATTGTATATAATTCATTAATTTAGATACCCACAATGATATTTGAACCCTTTAAAATAAGTTATATTATTTAATGTTCCGAAATTTACTATCTTACTTATTTGATAAAATTATAAAATCATTTTTTTGATAAATAACATTTCAATTTACTTTAAAAAAAAAATTTAGATTTGCATTTTATATATAATTTTATATAATATCATCCTTTGAATGTTATTCCGCAGAGTGTAAATAAATGTATATATAATTTAAGTTTGCATGAACAACCCCATAAATACGGAAAATGTATCTTCGAGTCATTCATATATACATCCTTTAAATTTTAAAATACTGATAATATTGGTAAATGTTTCATAATTGTAGCTAAAACATTGACCGCTAGAGAGGCTAAATGTCCTAACAATATACCATTAAATGTACTTACAATACAAGTACCAAAATGCCTCTGAAAAGTAGTTATTTTAGAGTCATGACAGTGTTGTCGTATACGAGCGACATGCGCTTTCTGACTACGGTTTTATATTCCTTGTGACAGTGAAATTCTCTCATTGAATATTACATGACTCACCAGACTGGAACTGTTGAACAGTGACTCTTCAATGAATAAAGCTCTAATAGGACTAGTATAGGATTAGAGTTATTTAATGTTTTTTTTTTGTAAAGTAGGTATAATGTATATATTTTATATGAATCATCTAATTTTTATATAATAATTTTTTCCCTTTTTCATATTAAAATACGATTGGTTATAGTTACAATACATATTATTTACTTGACTGTATTCATAGGATAAATATAGTTAACAATATGTACGCCTCAAGGGGCTCTATCCTGAAGCTGTCTGTGGTGAATGGACAGCTTAAAGGGGCCCAAGGGGGTTAGGTCCCTTGGGCTCCAAACTGTTGTAATTTGGATGATTTTTTTTTCATGCTTATCATTTTTTTAACGCTACTTGCAGTTTAATAAGATAGCGTTAGGGTTATGCTCTTCAACCACTAGGTCTAGGATATTTTGTATTAAATTTTTTTCTGAGCGCTGTTCTAGAGTATTTTTAATTTTTAATGACGTCATACACGTCTCGTCACAGCTATTGAGTGTATCATGGCGTTACTAGGCAGTTAGTATGTGCTCTCAACCGATAACATATTTAAAAGCCATATAATGTCTGTCATTATAGAGAAGTTATCCCTTAATTTAAATAATAGCTTGCTTAACTATGTGATGTAGCAAATTGAATTATCTTCTTATTAACGAAGAAGAAAGTCTAGAAAGGAGTAACGACTAAATTGCTTCTATATATTAAATATCTTTATACATGAGGTAATTCAGAATATTAGTTTTTTCGCTAGAAATAATTTACTGTAAATATTTATCTATAATAATAAATACTACCTTTTCATTAATAATCGATTATTTAATACTAATTATTACTAAATTTATTCGATCACATTTTAAAAGTGGTTCATAAGAACTAGAACATTCACTTCGTCACTTTAAGATATACTAGTTGCAGTAGTACTTTCTCTGTACCTGCCAGAGTAACTAGACTACTAGTCTATGTACTGGTATGTATTTCCGCCTCTAAAGAAAGAGTATTGACCTCTAATTGGTCTGTATCGATGCACCTGTTATCGCTACTGTACTTAGTACTGTACATACGGTCAGTACACAGTAATGTGCACACGGTCAGTACTGAGTACTGTGCACACGGTCAGTACCTAGTACTGTGCACACGGTCAGTACCTAGTACTGTGCACACGGTCAGTACCTAGTACTGTGCACACGGTCAGTATCTAGTACTGTGCACACGGTCAGTACCTAGTACTGTGCACACGGTCAGTATCTAGTACTGTGCACACGGTCAGTACCTAGTACTGTGCACACGGTCAGTATCTAGTACTGTGCACACGGTCAGTACCTAGTACTGTGCACACGGTCAGTACTCAGTACTGTGCACACGGTCAGTACCTAGAACTGTGCACACGGTCAGTACCTAGAACTGTGCACACGGTCAGTACCTAGAACTGTGCACACGGTCAGTACTCAGTACTGTGCACACGGTCAGTACTCAGTACTGTGCACACGGTCAGTACTCAGTACTGTACACACGGTCAGTACCTAGTACTGTGCACACGGTCAGTACCTAGTACTGTGCACACGGTTAGTACCTAATACTGTGCACACGGTCAGTGCCTAGTACTGTACACACGGTCAGTACTGAGTACTGTACACACGGTCAGTACCTAATACTGTGCACACGGTCAGTACCTAATACTGTGCACACGGTCAGTACTCAGTACTGTGCACACGGTCAGTACTCAGTACTGTACACACGGTCAGTACTGAGTACTGTGCACACGGTCAGTTCCTAGTACTGTGCACACGGTCAGTACCTAGTACTGTGCACACGGTCAGTACTCATTACTGTACACACTGTCAGTACCTAGTACTGTGCACACGGTCAGTACTCATTAGTAGGGTTGTGACTTTGCATATCTTGCATATTGGTGAAAAAATGCATATGCATATAAAAAAAGCATATGCAAATCTTAAAATGCATATGCAAATAAAAATTCCATATGCAAATAGAAAATGCATATGCATTTTTTATTTTGCATATGCATTTTCTATTTGCACATGGAATTTCTATTTTATATACATATAAAAAGTGCTTATGAAAATATATTGATTAACGATGTTCAAATGATAAACTTCTACATAAATAAATGATAAACATCAGGCGAATGAATAAGAGCTAGATATTTATTCTACTTCAAAAATTTTAATATTAATACTAGGGTTGTGACAATATTCTCTATGAAAATTAGGCTTTTATGCTTTAAGCTTGATAAAAAGGATTTTATGCTTTATATATATGCATTTTATGCCTTAAAAATATATTTTTTTATGCTTAAAATATACTTTTTATGCGTTCAGGTTAGCGTTGTATGCTCAACGATATGCGTTCAGGTTAGCTTTATATGTTCTAATTTCTTTGAAATAAGGCCAATTGTAATTGGGAGTTTTCATTGATGGTATATTTCGTTAATTAAACCAAAAACAAAATAAAAATAACTAATTTACTATCTTAATTTTTTTTTGTGTGTGTAAATAAATGAAATATGTATTACTATATAATATAGAATAGTTACACCTCTTTTTAATTTGTATAGAACTTTTCTAATCAAAGAAAACGTGGAGGAATAGGTTGACAAAGATAAAATTACTGAAAAAAACAATAAGTTAAGTGTTGGTTTTAAATTGTATTACCTCTGAATATAATCAATGTTTGACTAGATACTAGGTAAACTAATAAAATATTTGTTAAATTATAAATAATATTATTTGAGGGGCCGTTGTAGGATTTGCATGGTCAGAAGAACGGATAATTTTGATCTTTTTTAGTGGGTGACCGTTTAAAGATCATGCGCTGTACGAGCTTTACCTGTATACAAGATACTTCATATTTATGACTTGTTAAGGGCCGTACACACGCAGGGTTTTTTAAGTCTTTCCACCAGACTTTTTTCTCCACTTTTCCACCAGACTTTTGATTCAAAAGTCAATAGCGTCCACACGTGGATTGACTTTTTAATCTCGTGGATTAACATGTCGTGCAATTAGCTACTCATATCGGCGACATAAGCCCTCCTCTATTTTTTTAAACTAGGTAACTAACCTAGGTTATAGGTAGTTAGTAACTGTTAATTACCTAGGATAGTTAAAATTACTAATTACCTGGGTTAGTTATTTACTAATTATATAGGTTAGTTACTTTTACCAAGATTAATTAATTACTGGAGAACTACCTACCTACATTACTAAGATTATTTAGTTACTAATTAACGTAGTTTGATAATTTTTATGAAGTTTATTTCGCTTCATTTGATTTAATGATTAATCTAATCCACTCAAAAAATGTAATTTAGCTATTATATAAAGTTTAGGTAAAAGTATCAATTAATACGTATAGGTACTAGGTACAATATGTATTGCGTTATAATAAATAAAATAAAGGTATTAGCTAATAGGTAATATGTTGAAATAAATAAAATAAAGATAGTAATATTTATTTTACTAAAATATACTATACTAAAAAAAAATTTAAAGAAACATAACTAGGTATTATCAATTTTTACTGGCAGTCTTTTATAAAAAAGGAAAATATGAGAATTCTTCACCTCAAAGGTAAAGAAATTGATGGAGCAAAGATTGGTTAAAAATGAACACCAATCGTGTTATTACAATATATTTTATGAGTTGACAGTAGCTATACGAAGATTTCCAAAATTGCATCTCTTGATTGGGGGAAAATAATAGAACATGTAGGTTGTTGAAAAGTCTCGGACTTTCGGTGCAAAATTTAAGTCTCGTGGAAAAAGTGGGAGGAGCTTAGCAAAAAGTCCGGTGGAAAGACTAAAAAAACCCTGCGTGTGTACGGCCCTTTAATGTACTTGGAAGCAGACTTTATGAGGAGTGTTTCAATATGTAAAAATTGAAAATTCAAAGATATTAACTTTCATTCTACATCTCGGTGTTTATCATTTTTACAATTAATAAAAAAAATATTTGGTGAAAAATACATGGGCTTCTTAGTAACAGCCTATTTCGAAAAATAGATGGAAATCTAAAATGTCTACTTAACTGAAATACGTTTAATTTTTTTCAATTAAAATTATTTTCTGCATATATTTTGTATATGCGTTTTATAAATGCATATATTTTGCATATGCGTTTTATAAATGCATATGCGTTTTATAAAATGCATATGCATTTTATAAAACACATATTTCAAGCGAATATGCACTAAATTTTTATGTGCATACACTGCAAAATATGCAGTGCATATTGTCTCAACCCTACTCATTACTGTACACACTATCAGTACCTAGTACTGTGCACACGGTCAGTACCTAGTACTATGCACACGGTCAGTACTGACTACTGTGCACACGGTCAGTGCTACTTCCTAAAGTGACATGTACTGTCAGGAAAAAAAGTATGGTGTTTATTTACATAAATATAGTAGATTTTGTAGAAGTTATTTTATTTGATGTTATAAGATAGATATCTCGATACAACTATCAAATTACATGTTTTGCTGTAGGAAAAAGCTGCTCATGTTCGTAAAGTTTGTTGTAGGAAAGTTACGAATTATTAGACGGTTTCACATCTCCGGTCATATAAGAGAAAAAAATATTTAACGGTGTTGTAAGTTGTTCTTACACTAATTAAACGATGTGAAGATTCCCGAAAAATTTATTTAGAAACAATAATCCAAAGAATTTTATTCTGCGATCTCATAGCATGTTTATACGTATTATTTACATTGTTTTACAACAAAAATAATAATAAAAATAACAATTTTATTTATACAGATAAAATATTTTTAATTTCCTAACGATAGATAATGTTGCTACACTTTTATTAGTATCCATGATACCTGCAGGTATCATGGATACCAATAAAATAACCAGTTAAATAATAATAATTATTATATTGTTATTTCTTATGGCCGAAGATGTGAAACCGTTTGATAATTCGTAACTTACCCTACAACAAACTTACTGTACATGGACAGCTTTTTGTTGCTACATTGCGTTCGTTCCATTGAGGAAGTAGAAAGCTGTCTGTGTGGTCTCCCTTATCAGTAAATTAAATACCGCTGATAACATATCATTTACCATTTCCACATACCATTTTCACAGATAGGACCTAATAGAAATTATATGGGATGGAAATGAAATACTGATTTAGGTTCCTGTGATTGATTCTAAGAATGAAGGAAAAGGACGTCATTTTTACTTGTGTTTATTTTTATAATTATTTAGCTGAATCGTTTTTTTTTTACTTTGATATCTTTTTTCCGCTATCATTTACTTTAAATCTTTTAACTTTATGATATTTTTTCAACTACAGTTTCAGTGAGTAGCAACTCTCAACAGTACACTGTTCAGTACTTTGCATGTAGCTACTGTACGGATGTCACTCATCAAGCCTATAGGAGCAACTTCCTCATTTTCATTGGTATTTACCCGACCTGCCTACAGAGTCACTAAACATTCTACCATTGGTAATTGAACTAAGAACACCGCTTGTAGGGTACTGTCATCTGCAGTAGAAACTGCTCAATGTACTGTCATCTGCAGTAGAAACTGCTCAATGTACTGTCATCTGCAGTAGAAACTTCTCAATGTACTGTCATCTGCAGTAGAAACTGCTCAATGTACTGTCATCTGCAGTAGAAACTGCTCAATGTACTGTCATCTGCAGTAGAAACTGCTCAATGTACTGTCATCTGCAGTAGAAACTGCTCAATGTACTGCCATCTGCAGTAGAAACTGCTCAATGTACTGTCATCTGCAGTAGAGGAAGTAAGAGTACCCTATCGTCAATTTGAGGTTCATTCGAATGTTTAAAGCTTCAGTCATTTGAAATTCGACTCAAATCAATTGAAGGTTCACTTCAGTCATTTAATGAACTATCCAAGAACATTGCTGATTCTCTTCCGTCCTCTGACGTTACTTATAGAAGCCTTCTTTCGGGAAATTTCTTGAATTCAATGTATTTCAATCCTGTTTATGATGACGAAATAAATAGAATTGTTATGTCTCTCAAAAATAAGTCATCACCAATTGATTCATTTCCATGTAAAGTACTTAAGAGAATTTCTCCTGTGATTTCTCCTCTGTTATGTTCGTTGATAAACAGGTCTCTTTTAAGCGGTATATTTCCTGACTGCCTCAAGATTGCTCGAGTGGTTCCTGTTTACAAGAGTGGTGATAGCTCAAAGTTGGGTAATTTCAGACCTATTTCAATTCTTCCATTAGTTAGTAAAGTTTTTGAAAGAGTTGTTTATGACCGTTTGTTTGATTATTTGTGTAGGTATGATATTCTTTCTAAGCAGCAGTTTGGTTTTCAGAAGGGAAAACGAACAACTGATGCTATCCTTGATTTCCTTAGATATGTCTATAGAGAGCTAGATTCAAATAAATTAGTTTTATCAGTCTTTCTGGACTTTAGAAAGGCTTTTGATTGTGTAGATCATGTTGTTCTACTGGGTAAATTATCACATTATGGAATCAGGGGCGTTTGCTTGCAGTGGTTCGAGTCTTATCTGGCAGAAAGGAAACAGTATGTTTCTATAGATGGGTTTGCTTCTTCTGTCAGGACTGTTAATCACGGAGTACCACAAGGTTCCATTCTTGGTCCCCTCCTTTTCTTAACATTCATAAACGATATTGTCTCGTCCTCTGATTTCTTCAGGTACACCCTGTATGCTGATGATAGCACACTATCCTGTTCTTTCGACAGGGAAGATGTAAATAGTGTTTCTCTCTACATCAATGAAGCTTTAAGCGACGTTAAGCGATGGCTAGTCGCAAATAAGCTAGCTGTAAATGTGGAAAAAACAAGATACGTCACATTCTCATATAGAGGAACAGTTGACATTACCAATATCCGTATCGGTGGTGAATATGTACAGAGAGCAGAGGCAGTGAAATTCCTCGGTATCATTATTGATGAAAATTTGACTTTTTCTCAGCATGCTGCTTCAGTATCCTCAAAAGTTTCAAGAACAGTTGGAGTGATTTTCAAACTAAATAATATCTTGCCTTCTCGTATACTGAAGCAACTCTATGTTTCTCTGATTCAGCCTTATTTCTCATATGGAATAGAGGCCTATTATAGCACAAATGTTTGTCACATTAATCAGTTGAATTTAGTTCAGAAGAAAGCGATAAGGGCAATTTACTGTCTTGATTATCGAGCTCATACTTACCAATATTTTTTTAATGCAAAAATACTAAACCTTGATAATTTATATTTTTACCAGATTTGTACTCATCTATTTAAAACTTTCTACCATAACAGTGATCCAAATCTTTTATCTTCTATAAATAGTCACAGTGAAATTCACAATTACCAAACTAGGAATAATAATAATATAGTATTGCCAAATTTCAACAAAATCAAATCTAGATTTTCCATTGAGTATATAGGCGTGAAATTTTGGAACAGTTTACCTCATGAAATTAAAACAATACAAACCACTTATCTCTTCAGGAAGAGAATTAAAAAGTACATATTTGATGTTTTCTATAATAGTTAGCTTAATTTTGTGTTTAGTATACTTTATGTTTAGCTATAGTCAAGTGTGTAACATTTTGCTTGTAGCGATTTATTCTCTTTTTGATAGTGATTATTTCTCTGTATAATATAAAATAAAATATTTTTTAGGGTGTATATATAGTCACGCAGTGTATTAATTTTTGTGTACTAGTTAGCATGTTCTTTTTTTTTAACTTTTTTATGTAGGTTGCCCCAGAAGTTTTTAAAACTTAATTGGGCTCAGAGCTTATTTATTTTCATTTGTGTTTGCATAAAATTTATTGTAATCTTGTAGCTTTGAATAAATAATTTGAATTTGAATTTGAATCATTGAAAGATCCGCCAAGTCATTTAAAATATCAGTTAAGCCAATTAAAGTGATTTAAAGGTCCTTCCGGTTATTTTAAGTCCTCCCGGTTATTTAAAGGTCCATCAGCTCATTTATACTTTTTTATGTCCCTAGAAATGCTTTAGATTTTTAGAGCTAAGTTCATATGGAACGGAAAAGAAATTGATCAAGTATTCGCTTCGTAATTAGTTATATAAGAAATATTCTCACTCAGCCGACACTGTCCGACCTTTCTAAGATTAAATAGAAGAACAAGTTGAAAATACGAACTTATCTGGTATTATCGCAAATTTAATGGTAATTATGTATGCTTTTAAAGTACTCACATATTTTATTTTAGGGTAGTGGTACTTAGGCAACTGTACTGATAGCCATTTTTAAAAGTCTATCAGCTTTGTTATTGTTTTGAATTTGTCGGCAATGGGTCCTACTTCTTGTTCAAAAAGAAAAAAATCACAAGAATAACTTCCGTTACATATTGCATCAAAAATAGTGAAGCGAATTTGAAATAGTTTGTAGTTTTATAATCAGTAACCTTAGCTCTAATGAAGAGAGTAATTAAAATAGAGTGGGGGAAGGGGGGGGGGGGGCTTTTAAGAATAACATTTTACATGGATTAGCTTTTTTCTACTATATTAAATTAACGTACCGTCATTCAATTAGTGAAGTAAAAGTCTGTTTACACAAAAAGTCCCCTATTTTAAACGAGTCATATAATCATATTACTATGGACTCATAAAGCCTGGCTCAATTATCCTGAAAAATGGTTGTTTTGATCCCCATTTTCTGTTGAAATATGAGTGCTGAACAATATTGTATGGAGCGGAGCATAAAACACTCGTATTTTCCTTAATTCATGAGTAAATACATTGAGGTTAATAATTAATGAGGTGTATGTTGTTGCTTTGGTAAATAATATTTCCCACCTCTAATCATGGTTCATTAAATGAAATCGTTCTGGATTGTCATTCAACACGCGGTTTATTTGCTATGAAGGGTTTAATTAATTGGAATAAATAACTATATTAATTAGTGCATTGAAATAATCAGTTTTGTTGTAAATTGATTATAAAGATTTTTTGTGTATCTTATTTCAAATACGATGTTATATTTTAATCCTAAATAAACATACTGAACTAAATCAGTTTTATTCTATATTTATACGTTAGCAATATAATATTTCATTTCCCAACATCTGTAATTTTAATTCTCAAGTTGCTATGTTCATTTCTTGTCTCTCATTAATCCTAATGACTACGAATAAACTACGAGATAAAATCTTCCAAAACCCTAAGAGTTTATCTCCACAATGTCTAGACAATGTCATTTTTCCATGCGCACTGTTATCACAAATCTTAATCTTCAAAAAAGATATCGTATTATCTCCTCCAGAGCATAATGGGGGATGTAGCCTGGAAATATTTTGTGAGCGAGTACTGCATTCAAATGTTTTGGCAAGAGCTGCTCTCTAATTGGTCAGCAAAGTGTTACGTCACTGGTAGATGGTGAGAGCTACTCTCTGATTGGACAGCAAAGTGTTAGATCACTGGTAGACTGTGAGAGCTGCTCTCTGATTGGTCAGCAGAGTGATACGTCACTGGCAGACTGTGAGAGCTGCTCTCTGATTGGTCAGCAAAGTGTTTCGTCACCGGTAGATGGTGATAGCTGCTCTCTGATTGGACAGCAAAGTGTTAGATCACTGGTAGACTGTGAGAGCTGCTCTCTGATTGGTCAGCAAAGTTTTCGTCACCGGTAGAGGGTGATTGCTGCTCTCTGATTGGACAGCAAAGTGTTAGATCACTGGTAGACTGTGAGAGCTGCTCTCTGATTGGTCAGCAAAGTGTTTCGTCACCGGTAGAGGGTGATTGCTGCTCTCTGATTGGACAGCAAAGTGTTAGATCACTGGTAGACTGTGAGAGCTGCTCTCTGATTGGACAGCAAAGTGTTAGATCACTGGTAGACTGTGAGAGCTGCTCTCTGATTGGTCAGCAAAGTGTTTCGTCACCGGTAGAGGGTGATTGCTGCTCTCTGATTGGACAGCAAAGTGTTAGATCACTGGTAGACTGTGAGAGCTGCTCTCTGATTGGTCAGCAAAGTGTTTCGTCACCGGTAGAGGGTGATAGCTGCTATCTGATTGGACAGCAGAGTGATACGTCACTGGCAGACTGTGAGAGCTGCTCTCTGATTGGTCAGCAAAGTGTACGTCACTGGCAGACTGTGAGAGCTGCTCTCTGATTGGACAGCAAAGTGTTACGTCACTGGTAGATTGCGATTGCTGCTCTCTGATTGGTCAGCAGAGTGTTACGTCACTGGCAGACTGTCAGACCTGCTTTTTTAATGGTTGGCCGTATTTTTTCATTTGTGCTAGTACTTTTTTAAAAGTACTTTAAACTACGTGATGAACATTGTAACTACGATAAAATTAATATAAAGAAAATTCTGACAAAATATATAATATTTTAAAATTATACTGAATTTTGTATGTTTCCATATCCATTTTATTTATCAAGTTCTCTCACAACTCATTCCTCATTTAGATGGTGTTTTATTATCCTATCATCAAATCCCAATAACGGTGCAATCAAATTAATTACCCAATTTACATCCTCAACAATCTGTACACCTCCAATTTGAGCATTCCTGTCATTAACATGTTTAACAGTGTCTAACGTGTTAACATGTTTAACAGTGTCTAACGGGATAACATGCAGACTAGACACTATAGATAGTACTATACAGATCTCTACCGATTAGAGAGGACGCTCTTCGGTTAGTACACCGGCAACTGTTGCTAAGCAAGGAATTCTAATTGTATCAGTTTTCAGGAAAAATTACCCCGAATCAATTTTTCTAATTATTGAAGAACCACTTTGTGGGTAACAGTTTCCATAAAAAGAAGCGTTAACATAAGTCATTAGCAAATTTGAATGTTCAAAATTTTACTTAACCTATCATGACGTAACACTCACATTTGGGTAACTGAAAGCAGTTGGTAATTTACTCTTTACCATATGTTATATTTTTTATGTCCTCATCATATTAATATGATCTAAAGCAGTCGTTATTTTATTCAATGACTATACTTATTTCAATTTTTTTCTTCTTGACCCTAGCTACAAAATTAATGGATGTACTCGCTATCGTATTGATAATAGTGACTTTTTTTCATCCAGTAATTCTTTCCTGTCGTATAATCCAGAGGGGTTTCTTTAGGAGTTTTGTCGCTTCAAAGGTATTTCTTGATGGGGGAATTTCTCTGTCTTCGAAAGCTATTTATTTCCTTACTGATGTTGCAATTTGTTTTCCGTTTGAAGATGTTCTCTCCGGATGTTCCCTTGTTATTTCCTTTTAATGGTTCTGTCGTGTATGTTCTCCTGCGAATATTGTATTTATTTATATTTAAATTGAGTTTGATATATAGTTGTGTGAATATTCATTCAAAATGCATTGTGTTGTTTGTGTGGAAGTTATTCAATGTTCAACATCAAACCAATTATTGAAATGTCACTATCTTTCAAAAATTTCTGTGGTATTACATTTAATAAAGTATTACACAAATATAATTTTAATATGTATCTTCATAGTATAAAACAGTTCAACTTAAGTAAAAAACTAATTATATTATGTACAGAATCTTTATCGGTAATACCTTCTCAATAGTCTTAGGTATTACCCCTTCAATAGGTATTTTATTCCATTATTACGGTACTTTTTTAGCTCCGTAAGTTCTAACAATTTGAAGCCATTACTCCTCTCATTCTAAATGGTTTGGTTACCATAAGTCACAGTGCTCACTAATTGCAGGATTTGAGATAATGTCCTGATAGAAGGATTAATGCTCCTGTAAGTGATCTCTCTGTGTGATTAACATGACAGCTAATTGATGTCATTATTGTCCTAGTTAGGATGGAGATTGTTTGTTAATTGCAAGCAAGAATGTGTGCCTGGTTATGAACGGCCATTAACGTTTGTACCGAAATATTAATTGTGTATTTATGAGGGATTATATGAAGATTTAAACATAATTGTTACAATTTGATTCTCAAGATATAAAGGAGAATTCAAAAAGCAAATAATATTTTGAGTATATAAAGTATTTCAATTTCTCTTACTGTAATAAGTATTTTAGGATATTGGTTTTAAGGTTACTAGCTCATTGGTTGGCTATGGAGATTGACCAATAGGAGTATTGGGGGCGTGTTGCACTTCGAATACCCCTGTCAGGTTATTAAACAATCATGAAGTGTGTAGTACAACAAACTTGCGGATACAAAACCTACATTACAGATATCTATGTTGGAAGTTTCACTGTTCTCATTGTTTGAAATGTAATTTAATTCAACTCATAACTATATGCAAGAAGGAGGAGCCAGCAATGGGCGGAGCACTAACGGTTTAGCGCTCCGCTCCCCGTCGGCTCCTCCTCCTAGCCGACCAATCATAGAAGAGTTATCGTTAAGACTACTATCCGTGAGAACATCATGAATACAACACTCTAAAGTAAAGTCTAAACGATAGAAATTTATGCGGTAGATAAAATACCTCAAAAAATTTACTCGCTGTTTACTTTATTTTTAAAATTGTAGACGGAAGAAACATAACCTTCTGGGGTACAAATATCTTGATGATCGTACCTTGTAATGCCAAATAAAATTCTTCGCCAATAAAAACGAATTAATAAATATAAATAATATTCTATTCATCAAACTTAGATGTAAAAATTAATTGAGAAAAAATAATTCTAGTTGATGGATACTTATTTCTTTAACTTCTCTGAGAGTACTTTATATGTATATTGGAAGTAGAGTACATTTCAATGTCAGAAGTAAGTACTTCGCAAGGTAATTTCCCTGAGGCTTCTCCTACTAAGATATGCTCTGAACTCTTGTTTGGAATATTTAAATGCATTGCTAGTGTATTATGATCGTTAACATTTGCTGAAATATAGGAACATGCATTCTGAAGATTTCTCTAACTTTATTTACGTATGAATGATTTCTTAGTAAATTAATTGTATTTTAACGGTAGCTGATTCTTTTAAATCATTTATGGATGATTTAATCATGTAGGTAATGGGATTGCCTATATATATTATAGTAATAAATATCTCCATTGAAATTTTCGTTTTAGGTGAAATAAACTATAGAATAAATTAACTCTCTATTTATATTTTAAAATATTCCGCATATTGAAATTCTATTAAGAGCAGATATTAATGCAGATAATTTTATCTCTTATTTTTTCCGTAGTAGACAAGTTTAACGATGGCCATTAACGGGTAGGGATCAGTGGCTTCGAGCTTTTCGGAAGATAAACTCCCAAGTTAAACCCCTTTTTATCTCCTATTGATTTGGCTATAAATTAAGAACAGACATGAGCTTTTTAATACTTTGATGCTCCTGGATTACCAAACGTTCCTTCTTTCTATTGATCGCAGCAGTGGACCAGACTTCTTCCTTCTGGTCAACATTTATTTCTAGTCTATCCGTAATACTTCTTTTAAATCTTAAGGATTTGATTTATGTAGCCTTAAGAAATCTTGCCCACGCTTAATTGTCATTATATGTATTTCTATTTAAAAATAGTGTAGTTATCTAAAGCTACATAAGAAATAAAAGTCTGGTCTTCCCTGCTTAATTTTATATGGGGACGCAAGTTATGTGAACATTAATAGGGATGTTTTGCACAAACTTTCCCTAACTACGGCAAGTTCTCCTGTACCATCCCCAAGGGAAACCTTACACAGTAAAGATATTAACAGCTTCTGGAGCCAGCCTTCATTGATTTTTCTCCTTCATTTCTTGATGGGAAGGTGATTAGGGAGCCTTCTTATCGCCTTTGTAGTTTCCGCGCTTGTTTCCGTGTTGGTTTCTGATAACTTATATTTCTAGCGCCGTTTGGAAACTCTTGTCTCTGTAGATAATAGCGTCATCTGGCAACCTCTTGTTTCAGTAGATAATAGCGTCATCTGGCAACCTCTTGTCTCAGTAGATAGAAGTGGTACAGTAGAACTCCTCTATAGTGAATGTAGACTGTAGAGTCCTGCGTAAGAGAACAAACTCATATAGTGAACAAATTTTCTTTAGTTTGTCATGAATCGCAGTCAGTTTTAGAAAACTAATGGAAATTTTAAGGCAAATTAAAGAAAGTTTGTTCACTGTACGGCCGGTAGCTCTCTTCCCCCAGGACTCTACATTCACTATAAGACTACACTATAGAGGAGTTCTACTATCTGACAACCTCTTGTATCGGTAGTTGATAGCGATATTTTGCAACTTAATATTCCGGTAGCAAATATCGGTATCGGTTACTTAATTAATATTAATTGGTAGCAGATAGTGGTTTCTGGCAATATATGTATGTGTCTTGTTGGTTGATTGCGCCATCATCAACTTATAGCCTCGTTTACTGAAATAGCGGTATCTTGCAACTTTGTCTCATTCTAACGGACAAATTTTTACCTCGTGAACCGCTAACGATATCTGGCAACTTACTATCTCGTGAGCATGTAGGGGTATCTGGCAACTTACTACTTCGTAAACCAATAGCAGTAACTGGCAACTGGGTACCTCGTGAGCATGTAGCGGTATCTGGCAACTTACTACCTCGTGAACTGGTAGCGGTATCTGACAATTTACTACCTCGTGAGCATGTAGCGGTATCTGGCAACTTACTACCTCGTGAACTGGTAGCGGTATTTGACAACTTACTACCTCGTGAACTGGTAGCGGTATCTGGCAACTTACTACCTCGTGAACTGGTAGCGGTATCTGGCAACTTACTACCTCGTGAACTGGTAGCGGTATCTGGAAACTTACTACCTCGTGAACATGTAGCGGTATCTGGCAATGTTTTGGTGTAGTTGCCTGTAACGTTAACTGGTAACATCAGGTGCAGATGGAAGATTGTCGGTATTTAGCATATTTGTTGTGTGTTTGGTTTATTTTCTATGATTTTATCAGATTCAATAATAATGCTTTGCGGTGAATAATTAATTGCTGCTGTGAGTGAAATTGTATTATTGATAATTCTTTTCTTTGAAATTATCATAGCTGTAGTATAGTTAGATGACTTTTTAAATATAATATAAATCTTATTCTAAGTTTTGAACTGCTATTTTACTTTCACAAAATTGAAATGAAACGATTAAAGATACTGAAAATTGTGAATCAAATCTATTTTATTTTCCAATAACATTTTGGCACTCAATTCTTAAATCCATAGCATATTTTCTACTGCAGATATTAATGTTCCAGTTAAAAGCTCTAATACACAGAGGGTGATATAGTATATTAATAGTGCCATTGTGCCCAAATAGTGAAGCAATAGAGTGTGTACGTAGAATCATTTAGAGGCGGCACAATTACGCTATATTGCCTGAGATATAAGTAAGGGCATGGATAACTGTCAGGCTGTATTGTCTCTATAAACACTGCAAGCTTATAGAGAATCTGCTGATGGGGCAGTCAATTGCCCTCTGTTTGTAGTGCCACTTACTATGCAAAGGGATAGAGCTATAGGGATAGTCATAGTATGGGTATTAACTATAGAAAATAATGAAATGATTTTAATTATGATCAATGTTTATTTTGTAATTGGTTGATAAATTTCCATTAAACAAAAGATTATTCATAGTCTTTATATTTATATTCAAAATAAACTGCCGATGTCTATTAGTTCTGAATTTAATAAAATGTCATTAAATTGTGATGCCTATCCCTGGCAAGAAGGAATTACTCCTGGGATATAACAGGAATATCTGTCTTCCCTGAGATATTCCCTTGATATCCCAGGAATAATTTCTTCTTGAAGTGATTAGTTAAGAATTCAATAAAATGTTATTAATTTAGAAGTTTATTTATTGTGAATTAAATATAATGTTATAATTGAATTATGAATCTAAGAAAGTTTCATTAATTACGATGTATATTAATTTGATGAAATGTTATCAATTATGAAATAATTAAAAAGGACAAATAATAACAATGATATCGTTGGACTATTTTTGTAACTAGCGTCGATAATATAGATAATAAGTACATTTGTAACTAATAATGACAATATCGTCTGTCTACATAATGCAAGACATGTTGTCACAATAGCCACCTCAGTGTCACACCAACAGCTGATATCTGTTTGAAACATTAAAAAAACACATGTAACTCATTAGATGTTCTTCTAGCCCTTTGTATGTCATCTTAAAGATGTGGTGAAACGATCTGAATGAATACGGCGCGTCTTAATGAGAATTATATGGTACAGTTGCAAGTAACAATTGTGATTTAAATTAATGGAAATTTATTATTAAAAAAACGCATAAATTTTTTAATGCATTTTCGTTCTTGTATAAAAATATTTTACCCTACAATGTTTTCTCGTCAATAAAAAGTAACGATTACGTTTGCGTATTAGATATAATAATTTTATTATTCAAAATGAACTTTACGTTAAAATATATTAAGGACATTTTATCACTATTTATTTCATAGTTTTTATGATGGCAAAACACTTTATAATAGTAATATTACATAATTTAATAAATATTTATAGTAATATTACATAATTTCCACATCAGTATCATACTAGTGATATCATTGCAAATAATACACCACTAGTGATGAATCAAACCAGTTATCCCTAGTTACTTCACCTTCATCACGCTTCATTTTTAATATAATTAGTAGTTTGCGTATATCCTTTATGTGGCGTAAAAAAGCTAACCCTTATGGTAATGGCGTGGAGCTGTCCCTTAATTTAGAAATTAATTAAACTCTTTCTAAAGTTGTTAGGAAGGATGTCCTGCTAGCGAAATAACGTTATTTACAGCTTAATTAGATGTAATGGTATGTATAGTAAATTTTAAAGAAATTAAATCAAGCCGTTTATTATAGTCGATATAAATAGTTATGTATAACTAATATATGAAACATAATGAATATCAGTTGACGTACCTTGTGTTTTTAAGTTTCAATTTTATTTTCATGAAATTTATTTTTTCAATTTCTTAATTAAATCAGTATAATGTCAAAATTTATATTCGTTTTAATTTGAAGTTGTTTTAGTTTAACTCTTATTTTAGTGTTTGCTTCTACCTAACACTCGTTCAAAATTGATATATTTATGTAATATGTATAAGTAAGATACAGGAGCTACAACATTCCGATATTATTATGTATCTATTACAAAACTGAGATACTTAGTGGTTTGGTTGTATTTATTTGTTTGCATTAATGGTACCTGATACCATTTTATTTATCGATACCTTCTATCGAAGTAAATTAATCCCCATTGCACACTAATATTATTTTATTTTATTGCACACTGTTTTGAAATAGAATAAAGGTTATATTTTGTGTTATTACAAATGTATTGGTAAATGTTAATAACTTTTCGCGATCACATTGTTAATAAGCAATATAAGTTATTAAAAAATTACTTTCAATATAAAAATTAACTTTTGAAGGTCAGTAATATTAATCAGTTAATCTATCAGATTTTATTCCTTATAATAACTTTAATTACCTTTATTTATGCGGGATAAATGTTTCCTCTTGCGAAACAGAGAGAAATCTAATATTTAGATTGATTCCTCAGACACGTAACTTTTAATATTTTTATTTAAAGTGACATTGAGTAGATGATTATATGTGCTTTTGCATGCATTAAATGGATTAATGAATATGCAGTAGCTAGCTGCTAATTGATATACACAGTGTACCCTGTTCAGTGTACTGCATTCTGTTTATTCAGTGTTCTAGTACACTGTTTTAGCACATTGTTTTAGTACACTGTTCTAATAGTGCATTGTTCTAGTACACTGTTTTAGTACATCGTTCTAGTACACTGTTCTAATAGTGCACTTGTTCTAGTACACTGTTTTAGTACATCGTTCTAGTACACTGTTCTAATAGTGCACTTGTTCTAGTACACTGTTTTAGTACATTGTTCTAGTACACTGTTTTAGCACATTGTTCTAGTACACTGTTCTAATAGTGCACTTGTTCTAGTACACTGTTTTAGTACATTGTTCTAGTACACTGTTTTAGCACATTGTTCTAGTACACTGTTCTAATAGTGCACTTGTTCTAGTACACTGTTTTAGTACATTGTTCTAGTACACTTTTCTGGTTAATTCTTCTCGGTGTGCACTATTCAGTGTACTGCACTTGTACATTGTCTACAGTGCACCCTCATTAGTGTACTGTAGTGGTACATAGTTTATTCAGTGTTCTGGTACATTGTTTCCTATGTAGCTACTTCATCTCAATCAGGTGTGGATAATAGAATCCTTCTTTTAGTTCATTATTCACCACTCAATCACTTTAAATAATGTACAGTAATTCCTCTTCACGGCTATGTACATTATATATACACACAAGATTGATGACTGTGAATTGGTAAACTGATATCTCACTTATCGACACTTGTGTCGAAGAGTTGCTTCCACACTTAAAAAATTAATTAATCTGCTATTTTTGTATTATAATCAATCTTTGTGGAAGTAAATTTTATTTAGCTGAATTGCTTTAGTTAAATATTCTAAAATCCGGTGTTCTGAACTATTAATTTTTGTAATAATCAGAGGATTTCATGTGGTTCTAGAGCCACTAATAATTCAACGGGGAAGAAAAAGTTTTCGATTCTTCAGGTGTTTACTCCGTGCCCGTAACTGTAATACAAAGTTACGAAAAATCAGCTATATAATTCTATTACAGTTTTATTAAATGCACAAGTATTCAATAACTATAAATCATATTTCAATCAGTAAGTATTATAAGATTTTAAACGAACATTTTAACACTATTTTAATGAGGTAGTTTAATCAAGATTTTTAACTGTTTTAATAACTAGCACAACATTTTACTTACATTATAATTGTGGATAGACCAAAGTATTAAATATTTAAATTTTAAATGTAGAGCAATTTTTATGGAGCAATAAATTATATGACTGTAAATAAACATAGGAAAATAAATATTAACTATAACGGCTCTCTATTGGATAGAGAGAATATAATACAAATCCTAAACCTTGTGGTGCCCGAAAATGCAGGTTAAATATAATAATTAATTAATTAATGGTTAAATTTTGATATGAACTAATTCAAAATACTAGATTAAAGTGGACAAAATAATGTAAATAATGAGTTATAATAATGATTAATTAATAAAAAGGAACTAGGAAATTACAAGGGACTTCATAGAGGAAGACTACCAGATAAATAGAAACATGGAAAATAAAGAAGTACGATAGTAAATTTAAACTAAATCTAATAGATGAGAACTTGAATGAAATGGAATGAAACTAGGATTTACGAAATACTAAATTTTGCGCAAGGTTTAAATAGTTAAATTTTAAAGTCTTCTTAGGCTAAGCTATTTAAACATAAATACAAAAAGGTTTGAAAACTACTTCTATTTTTAATCTTCCTAATATATGCTAACTTAAAGAATTAATAAATTTCCAAATCTAATAAATTATCGGGCACCACTAGGTGATCAAGAAAACGCACAACCTACATTCACAGGATTCAGAAACTAAATGAATCTTTAGTTGAGGAATGCAGTGTTGCCGAATAATTTGGCCCACTGGTTCGAATACTTCTCTGAGAAAAAATAGGAAAATAATTATGCGCAGCACATCCGGTAAACTGAAAATCCATAATACCAAAAAGTCGGAAAATCTGGAACACCGAAAATCCGGAAAGTCAGAAAAAACGGAAAAATCTTATCAGGAAAAAAATGGATAACAGGAAAAATGTCAGTATACAGATAAAAAATATAATCCGTTATTTTTGACGGGCGATACACTAGTAGTCTAATATTTTCCTTTTCTTCAATTTTAATCAAACAAAGGGACAAACTCTGGACTATTTCATAACTGCCAATACTATTCCTTGCTCAGTTATTGCACTAGAGTGGTTCAGTCTGGTCCGTATCCTAGCTAGGGTCCTTATCAGTAATATTCCCAGCCATTAAGTGACGCTAAAGAGCTAAATGCTAGGAAACGTATCCTTCAACCGATAAGCAATACCGATTTAACCGATAACGCCACTATTCATTTTATTTGAAACCGATAGTTAACATGTTGTAGAGTCCCCAGGCGATATTGTTTTTCTTACTCTTTTTAAATATCTCCTTTGTGAATTATCTGGAATTAAAGTTAATTCCAGTTAATTTAATTAACTGGAATTAAATTAACTGGAATTGTGATTTATTTAAATTCGATGTATAATTTTATTCATCTTTTCACTATATATTTGTTATTTTTGTACTAAACTTCTTTCTTTGGTATGTTATAATATGTAATTTTGTATATGATATGCGTTTTTATTTGTTGTTTAATTAAAATTTTATTCAGCACTGACTAGCGCTGTCGAATAATAGCGTTGTCGAATAATAGCGTTGTCGAATAATAGCGTTGTCGAATAATAGCGCTAGTGAATAATAGCACTAGCTAATTATAGCGCTAGTGAATAATAGCGCTGTCGAATAATAGCGCTGTCGAATAATAATGTTATCGAATAGTAGCAAATTGAGTGGTCGATATATGCATTTAATTATGAGAAAATCGAAACTGTTTCTTCCGCTCTGAGCTCTAGTGCCTGTCTCTGGTGTTTGTTAATAGGGTAATTTATTTAAAAACACAACCATCCATTTTATGTTTCTCTAATAATTACCTTCGTATATAATATTAGGTGCATATAATTAAAAATGGTATTGTTATACAGTTCATATGCATTTATTTCAATGCAGTAAATTGGAAGTAAAAGTTATTTACAGTATCCAATGGCATTCCATTCAAATAGCCTTTAGTGTGTTTAATATACTAATTTACTCACTGCTCTATTTCTCATACCTATTTACTTCAGACTCAAATCTGCTAACAGAATTTAATAAGAAGGAAAGAAAATCCTCCTTTCAAATTTTTTGATTATTTTTGATGGATTGCCTAATAAATTGTAAAGAATTAATAATCTCTTAGCTACAAATCTTGCTGTGTCACTGTGTTAATAAATTATATCTTTATTGTTTATCCAGCCTGTGTGTGTGATATATAGTGAGAGAGGAAGACTCTGGCACTGTCTAGAGGGGACCAATCATCATGTTGAGCTGAATGTAAGAGAATTTATTTTTATTGGTAAAGTATTTTAATCGTAATGTTTTTTTTTTTTTTTTCGTTAATTTTATTATTTATTTTTCATTTCGTTATCTATTATTGATGGTTCGTTATTTCTAATACGTTTTTATTCCTTATTTTGTATTAGTTTATTTCTATTCGTTACTTACTAATCTTTATTTCTTTCATTAATAAATTTTATCTATAATATTTCAAAGCATTATCATTAAATTAAAACCAGTTAAAGTTCTCCAATTCATATTATATTTTTTTTCAATTTCTCTAGTTGAATAACGAGCCAATTAATTAAAGAGCCAATTCCTATATTTTTCTGTTCCTTTTCGTCACATTTCTTGGTAAGTGGAGTAGCTGTAATTCACGGAGTAGCTTTTCTGCATTCATGAGCATTGGCACCGACGGTGGTAGGTAACTTTATTCACGGAGCCACTTTTCTTTCTGACTGCTTCTTCCAGTCTCTTGTATTCAATTTCCTTTTGACGTCAGCGATAAGGCCTTTGGTTGCTAAGCAGACGTTAAACCCATACTAAATTTATTTTCTCTCATATTTTCTTATTATACCAAAATTTATTTTAAATTAATAGTTAATTAAATCTATTCCTGTAGAGTTCTCTCTCATGTCTTCAGTTTTGTGACCAATAATTTAAGTAGCAGTTGCATGTCACAGTGCCGTTAGACTTCTACCTCTTCAGTGTAATTGCAGTTAAAGTCGTAAAAGATCTTAATTATTTATAGACAGAGTGACCTTTTAAAACACTGTAATACTGTTTATTATCTGTATGGAAGAGAAACTCGTGATTTCTATGGTATTTATACTGCCATAAAATAATGGTTAATAGTACAGGGGGACTACTGAATTACCGGTACTCTACGTAGGGTAAGTGACGAATTATCGGTCACTTTCACATCTTTGGTCATATAAGAAAAAACGATTTTGTAAAGTATCAGTACTTGAGTTTTTACTATACTCTTAATGGAAATAAAATATGCAATCACTGTTTATTAAAATATATCAATTATGTATATGAAGAAACTTTATATCATTAATATGTTAATTATTCTATAACTGTTGTTTCACAAAAAAAGTGTTTTTTCACATACAATGTTTCTGAAATACATTATGCAGCAAGAATGAAATTTGATGAAGAAATGCTATAGAAGATTTTGCATTAATAGGATTTTCTTCAGCATCAATTGTTTTCTTATAAAGCAAATTTTCATATTCACGATGTTATATTCACCAGTTGTCTGGTGCACTACTAACCCTCACTGGACAGCAGAGAAACCACTTCATTTACCTCCAACAACCGAGTGGGCATCATATGGAATGAGGGAATTTTCGACCCAGTTTTCATTGAGACAAATGTTAATGGTGATAATTATCTCTGTTCACTACAAAGTCTTTATGCTAAATGGTGTCCACCTCATTGGTTAAGAACTGTCAGACAGTGGCTGAATGGATAGTTTCCTAACAGGTGGACTGGCAGAGGTTCAGATGGCGACATGAACATTGAGTGGCCACTAAAATCACCTGATCTTACACCTGGTGATTTCTATCTGTGGGGATTACTCAAGAGTAAAGTTTATCATACTAAACACAGGGATATCAAAAGAAAGAACATAATCCAGCAATTACATTAAAAAAAATACCTGGGAATTGTTGCATAACACATTGATTTCATTCTTTGCCCGTCTAAAATTAGTCATTATTAAGTAAAACATAAATCTATATAAAATAATTCTAGTGTCTCAAGATTGTTATTTTTACAACCAATCGAATTCAAATCTAGCCAATATTAAAAAAGTTACTTGAGTTTAAAATGTCTAACACTAGCAAGATATGATCATACCCATTGTAGTATAAAAAATACATTCTAATAATAACTAAGTTTTCTGAATACAATACACTAGGTATTCATACTGTAGTATAGAAAATACATTGTAACAACAATACCCTAGGTATTCTTATTGCAGTTTAGAAAATACATTGTAACAATAATACCCTAGGTATTCTTATTGCAGTTTAGAAAATACATAGTAACAATAATACCCTAGGTATTCATACTGTAGTATAGAAAATACATTGTAACAATAATACCCTAGGTATTCATACTGTAGTATAGAAAATACATTGTAACTACAATACCCTAGGTATTCATACTGTAGTATAGAAAATACATTGTAACAATAATACCCTAGGTATTCATACTGTAGTATAGAAAATACATTGTAACAATAATACCCTAGGTATTCATACTGTAGTATAGAAAATACATTGTAACAATAATACCCTAGGTATTCATACTGTAGTATAGAAAATACATTGTAACAATAATACCCTAGGTATTCATACTGTAGTATAGAAAATACATTGTAACAATAATACCCTAGGTATTCATACTGTAGTATAGAAAATACATTGTAACAACAATACCCTAGGTATTCATACTGTAGTATAGAAAATACATTGTAACAATAATACCCTAGGTATTCATACTGTAGTATAGAAAATACATTGTAACAATAATACCCTAGGTATTCATATTGCAGTATAGAAAATACATTGTAACAATAATACCCTAGGTATTCATACTGTAGTATAGAAAATACATTGTAACAATAATACCCTAGGTATTCATACTGTAGTATAGAAAATACATTGTAACAATAATACCCTAGGTATTCATACTGTAGTATAGAAAATACATTGTAACAACAATACCCTAGGTATTCATACTGTAGTATAGAAAATACATTGTAACAATAATACCCTAGGTATTCATACTGTAGTATAGAAAATACATTGTAACAATAGTACCGTAGGTATTTCATGTTTCTACTGCTCACTTTATTATCTTTATAGCCTCTAGATAATTGTCTACGCTGTCATTAAGTGAATGTAATTGCTCTACAGAAGCTACTGTAGTTTCTACATGCTGCAGTATGGCTAGTGGTTACAGTGTAGATTAGAAAGGATTACATACGAATTATCGAACAGTTCCTAATTTTCGATCATTTAAGAAAAAATATATGTATTACTATAATCCATCTCTTTATTTAGCGAATTCAAATAATAAGTTAAATTTTTTTTTTTGTTTATCTGATTGAAAATGTGGAACCGTTCGATAACTCGGTATTTACACTATCTGAGCCTCTTTACTGTTATTTATAATTAAAGTTATATTTCATGCTTTAATAAAGTATCACATACTTATTTGGAGATACCAATTCAAGCTGCCAATCCATTTAAACAGTAAGCCAATTTCAGGCCAAATGTCATGCCAACGGGAAGTGGAAAGTAACTGAAATATTAGAAGCAATCTCCGTAGACTTGAGGCACTAATTTCCCCTCCCTAATTCTCGGATCAATGTTCTAGTTAGAGATTGATTTGCTGTCACTGTGACCTCTTCTGTGGAATGTTGGTATATTTATTTATTTATATAAACTGAAGGAATTTGTTGAATTTTCATGGTTTATCTTAATTTGGAGAGATTAGATACAATTTTTATACAATATTATATATCAGCGATACCACATTTGTTTTCGAATCACATTTAAAATCTCTTCTTCAATTTAATTATATTTCTTTCCCCATATATTTAATCTTTCATTAGTATTTATTCATTTATTAGAAATAATAGAAACTACAATAAATTATTCCAATAATTACACAAATAAATACACAATTTATAATACATATGGTGGTGAATGTAGCTAGGCTACAATGATAGTATTTTGGCGTTGGTTTCCCGATGACAAGCCAAAAAAAATATATTTTCAATATAATTTATGCCTCCCATTATTTCCATTATTGTTTTTATCTTTTGAAAAGTGTTATATATGCGTATTGATAGCTTAGCAAATCCATCAAATACGCATCTCCTGCAAGCCATTCATCATCATCATTGTAACGCGTACAACATCTCCTATTCATCTCACACACTGTTCATAGGGGGCGCTGTTACCCCACTCCTCGTTACCTTTACTCGGTTTTAGAATATTATCTCTAGGTTGAAACTTCTAACCATAAAAATAAAAACCAGTAATTTTATGTTTATTAATGATGTGCTCTTTATATTAATCGTGTTAGGGTTAGTTACGAATTATTGGTCAGTTTCACATCTTCGGTCATATAAGAAAAAATGATATAGTAATTATTATTATTTTTCTTATACTTATATGACCGAAGAGGTGAAATTGATCGATAATTCATAATTCACCTTATTGTGTTATTTTTTACTATGGTAAGGTCTAGATGTGGTAGGTGGCGATGGTCTAACTAAGATGGATGGCATTTTCTCGCATAGCTTCTTTATTGAAATGCTCTGAGACTGCCTCAACTGGATATTAATTTCTGAGATTTACCTTTGTTGGTTTGGGAAGAAAAGTTTCCCATTTTAAAGACTTTTATGGTTTGAAACTACACACACTTTGTGGTTTCTGTGGCTGTAAAACTTAGTCAATTAAGTGACTGTATTATTTATTTTCTTACGGTTTTAACTGGTTGTACAGTCAAAGAAAATTGTATCTGTAATGATTTTTCACATCTCCAGAAATAAACATCACTTAATATAAATAATTACTAATAGATGTCGGTACGACAAATTTGAAAATAACGATTTTTTTTAGAAAATTGTGATATGTGAAATTAACATCTGCGGTGACTCTTTTCTTTGACTGTATGTACAGTTGTCACAGAGCTTTTTAACTGTTCAGGCCCCTGCTGTGGTAATTTCAATGATATTCATTTAGTCTATACTTTAACACGCAATGATAGAGTGGAAGGTGAACCTTATCTGGTGGATTGGATTAACCTTATCTGGTGGATTGGATTAACCTTATCTGGTGGAGGGGATTAAATTTATCTGGTGGAGGGGATTAACCTTATCTGGTGGATTAAATTAACCTTATCTGGTGGATTGGATTAACCTTATCTGGTGGATGGGATTAACCTTATCTGGTGGATGGGATTAAACTTATCTGGTGGATAGGATTAACCTTATCTGGTGGATTGGATTAACCTTATCTGGTGGATGGGATTAACCTTATCTGGTGGATGGGATTAACCTTATCTGGTGGATGGGATTAAACTTATCTGGTGGATAGGATTAACCTTATCTGGTGGATAGGATTAACCTTATCTGGTGGATTGGATTAACCTTATCTGGTGGATCGGATTAACCTTATCTGGTGGATTGGATTAACCTTATCTGGTGGATTGGATTAACCTTATCTGGTGGATAGGATTAAACTTATCTGGTGGATGGGATTAACCTTATCTGGTGGATGGGATTAACCTTATCTGGTGGATGGGATTACCTTATCTGGTGGAGGGGATTAACCTTATCTGGTGGATGGGATTAATCTTATCTGGTGGAGGGATTAACCTTATCTGTGGATGGGATTAAACTTATCTGGTGGATAGGATTAACCTTATCTGGTGGATTGGATTAACCTTATCTGGTGGATGGGATTAACCTTATCTGGTGGATGGGATTAACCTTATCTGGTGGATGGGATTAACCTTATCTGGTGGATGGGATTAACCTTATCTGGTGGATGGGATTAACCTTATCTGGTGGATGGATTAACCTTATCTGGTGGATGGGATTAACCTTATCTGGTGGATTGAATTAACCTTATCTGGTGGATAATTTCTACTCATGTTCACTTAGTTATGTTCTCCATAAAGTTCTCTTCTCTGACATAGTCATTAGTAACATTTTGCACCAATGTATTATTAGAATAGATTAACTAAGATTATTTCCATGTAGAAAATAACCATGAAACTCACAGCAATAAATTGGTACTATTAGAAACCCGTTATTTTTAACGGAAAGCTCACTAGAAGCTATTGTTAATATTTAGTTATTATCAGAGTTGTGGAGTCGGAGTCAAAGCTTTTTTTGGTGGAGTCGAAGTCAGAGTCAGGAGTCGAAAATTTTGTACCGACTCCAAGCTATAGATGTAAACCGCAAAGATTAGATTCATTTCATATGTTGTTGATCATGTTAAATATCTTATTAGAACTAATAACTGCTCAAAGCTATAAATTCAGTGACTGAATATTACTTGTAAAAATACTGTAAAACTGCTTGTTGGAGTCGAGGAGTCGGTGAAATTCTTTATAATAGAGTCGGAGTTAGAGTCGGAGTCGATAAATTCAGAAATGAAGTAATTATTATTATTTTGAATCAATTTTTCGATAGATTTGAGTGTAGATATTACAGAAGTTTTAAGTGATTTACTCTCTTATATCACTCTACTCTCACTCTATAGTGTCACTCTACTCTCACTCTATAGTCTCACTCTACTCTCACTCTATAGTCTCACTCTATAGTGTCACTCTACTCTCACTCTATAGTGTCACTCTACTCTCACTCTATAGTCTCACTCTATAGTGTCACTCTACTCTCACTCTACTCTCACTCTATAGTGTCACTCTACTCTCACACTCTATAGTCTCACTCTACTCTCACACTCTATAGTGTCACTCTACTCTCACTCTATAGTCTCACTCTACTCTCACACTCTATAGTCTCACTCTACTCTCACTCTATAGTGTCACTCTACTCTCACACTCTATAGTGTCACTCTACTCTCACTCTATAGTCTCACTCTACTCTCACACTCTATAGTCTCACTCTACTCTCACTCTATAGTGTCACTCTACTCTCACACTCTATAGTGTCACTCTACTCTCACTCTATAGTGTCACTCTACTCTCACACTCTATAGTCTCACTCTACTCTCACACTCTATAGTGTCACTCTACTCTCACTCTATAGTCTCACTCTACTCTCACACTCTATAGTCTCACTCTACTCTCACTCTATAGTCTCACTCTACTCTCACTCTATAGTGTCACTCTACTCTCACTCTATAGTCTCACTCTACTCTCACACTCTATAGTCTCACTCTCTCTCACTCTTTTCAGTTCGAGTCATTTCTCTTTCAAATTGGAGACAAAAGACTTTCAATGCACAATTGGGTAATGCAATCAGGGAACAAAATGTACACTCTAGGGTAACTTACGAGTTATCGAACAGATCCACATTTTCGGTCATAATAGAAAAACTCTTCAGTTTAACATTACAACTGACTGAGTTTAGCATATCATTGATACTAATTAAAATGTTATACAAGAATACTTTTTTCTATGTTCGGGAATGTGGTACTGTTCGATAACAAGGAACTTACCCTGTAATGTGACTAAAGTGATGTACACTTACAGTCATAACCAACAGTTTAAAGGGAAAAGTTATGGTGGGGCCATCGCAGATTAAGAGAGAAAGAATACTCTTACTCTTCTCTGGCCCCACTATAATTTTCTCTCTGGGAAGGGGTAGATTGTTTGCTAATTTTGTTGCTTTTTATCGTTTGTTAGCAGTGAAAAATGAGAGCTGAAATAGTGCTGAGTAAGCTACTTCTAGTCACCAAAAAGCCTTACCTCTCCCTGTTAAATCTTCTACAGGAAGGCTGAAGCTCTTTACAATTTCCCTTACCTTATTTCTGTGCACAATTTGCAGGTGTTTGACTCCTCATGACTCATGACTCTTTCCTCTCTACCATAGCATGACTCACTGTGACTCAGGCTAGGTCTGACGGGGAAACTGTTATCCTTACCGCAGTATCGAGAGGACATCGTAAACACATATTGTGATTTTACGGGGGGAAACTAGTATACTTTAATGTAAAAAATAACAACTTTTCACTCTCTTATGAGAGCTGTGTGATATAATAATTAACTCGATTGGGTAAGTTACGAATTATCGGTCAGTTTCACATCTTCGTTCCTATGAAAAAATCTCTATAATAATCATTATTTCATTTTAATTTTCGTATCTGATTGTAGTTTAAATATGATTAACTTATCACTTTCCATATGCATTCCCAAAAATATTTATAAAGGCTTTAATATCTTCTTTCAAATTTTAACAAGTCATTCAAAATACTAATTATAGTATTAATAACTCCATAGTTATTTAGTAACTACATTTTTATTAAATAACTCCTTAGTTATTATTCAAATAACTATAATTATTCAAATTATTCAGTAGTTAGTTATTCAAACGTTCATTCAAACTCTCCTGAAAAGTTCACTCTTTTCAAACAAAGTTAGTCAAGCTTCAATGTTACACTGCATAACTTGGCTAGGCATTAATTTGCCTATGCATTAATTTGCCTATGCATTAATTTGCCTATGCATTAATTTGCCTATGCATTAATTTGTCTAGGCATTAATTTGTCTGCATTAATTTGCCTATGCATTAATTTGCCTATGCATTAATTTGCCTATGCATTAATTTGCCTATGCATTAATTTGCCTATGCATTAATTTGTCTAGGCATTAATTTGTCTGCATTAATTTGCCTATGCATTAATTTGCCTATGCATTAATTTGCCTATGCATTAATTTGCCTATGCATTAATTTGCCTATGCATTAATTTGCCTATGCATTAATTTGCCTATGCATTAATTTGCCTATGCATTAATTATAAATGCATTTAGTTGGGTACTTCTCTTATAAATTATAGTTGAAAGACAACAAACATTGGTGGTTAATGCGTAGGTGATGACACTAAATATTATTCAAATATTTAGAGGAATATGTTTAATTGATGTATTCCCTAAAATTAAATTTCCCCAAAAATATTTAGAGGAATATGTTTAATTCATATATTCCCTAAAATTAAATTTCCCCAAAAATATTTAGAGGAATATGTTTAATTCATATATTCCCTAAAATTAAATTTCCCAAAAAATATTTAGAGGAATATGTTTAATTGGTGTATTCCCTAAAATTAAATTTCCCCAAAACTATTTCAGTAATGCAGTTTCTCCCCCAAATCTCTCCCCAGAATACCCCCACCCCCTAAATCTGCGTAATGCAGTTTATTACTACAATGCATTTGGTGTCATCTAATTTTCTACTCCAGCGGTTAAGCGGCTTTGTCAAATCGCTTGAAATTAGTTTGCATTTTTCTTAGGTGTGAGGAAGTTGCAAAGTAGGTGTGGAAGGTGTAAAGTAGGTGTGGAAGGAGTAAAGTAGGTGTGGAAGGTGTAAAGTAGGTGTGGAAGGTGTAAAGTAGGTGTGGAAGGTGTAAAGTAGGTGTGGAAGGTGTAAAGTAGGTGAGGAAGGTGTAAAGTAGGTGTGGAAGGTGTAAAGTAGGTGTGGAAGGTGTAAAGTAGGTGTGGAAGGTGTAAAGTAGGTGTGGAAGGTGTAAAGTAGGTGTGGAAGGAATAAAGTAGGTGTGGAAGGTGTAAAGTAGGTGTGGAAGGTGTAAAGTAGGTGTGGAAGGAGTAAAGTAGGTGTGGAAGGTGTAAAGTAGGTGTGGAAGGTGTAAAGTAGGTGTGGAAGGTGTAAAGTAGGTGTGGAAGGTGTAAAGTAGGTGAGGAAGGTGTAAAGTAGGTGTGGAAGGTGTAAAGTAGGTGTGGAAGGTGTAAAGTAGGTGTGGAAGGTGTAAAGTAGGTGTGGAAGGTGTAAAGTAGGTGTGGAAGGAATAAAGTAGGTGTGGAAGGTGTAAAGTAGGTGTGGAAGGTGTAAAGTAGGTGTGGAAGGAGTAAAGTAGGTGTGGAAGGTGTAAAGAAGGTGTGGAAGGTGTAAAGTAGGTGTGGAAGGAGTAAAGTAGGTGTGGAAGGTGTAAAGTAGGTGTGGAAGGTGTAAAGTAGGTGAGGAAGGTGTAAAGTAGGTGTGGAAGGTGTAAAGTAGGTGTGGAAGGTGTAAAGTAGGTGTGGAAGGTGTAAAGTAGGTGAGGAAGGTGTAAAGTAGGTGTGGAAGGTGTAAAGTAGGTGTGGAAGGTGTAAAGTAGGTGTGGAAGGTGTAAAGTAGGTGTGGAAGGTGTAAAGTAGGTGTGGAAGGTGTAAAGTAGGTGTGGAAGGTGTAAAGTAGGTGTGGAAGGTGTAAAGTAGGTGTGGAAGGTGTAAAGTAGGTGTGGAAGGTGTAAAGTAGGTGTGGAAGGTGTAAAGTAGGTGTGGAAGGTGTAAAGTAGGTGTGGAAGGTGTAAAGTAGGTGTGGAAGGTGTAAAGTAGGTGTGGAAGGTGTAAAGTAGGTGTGGAAGGTGTAAAGTAGGTATGGAAGGTGTAAAGTAGGTGTGGAAGGTGTAAAGTAGGTGAGGATGGTGTAAAATAGGTGTGGAAGGTGTAAAGTAGGTGTGGAAGGTGTAAAGTAGGTGTGGAAGGTGTAAAGTAGGTGTGGAAGGTGTAAAGTAGGTGTGGAAGGTGTAAAGTAGGTGTGGAAGGTGTAAAGTAGGTGTGGAAGGTACGAAAAAAATTTGTATTTAAATAAACATAAACCACTTTAAAATTCAGGTGATAAATATTGTTATTCCATCCCCATATTCAGGTGATAAATACTGATTTCAATAAATGAATCACATAGTTAATTAATTCCATTGCTTCAAAACATTATGGTACAAATATGTACCATTAGCAGCGTAAGGGTATGTGTGGGAATTCATGACAACTAAAGTGTTCCCAAAGACACTCCAAAGGGTGTCGTTTGCGCCATCTAGTGGACTTTCACAACAATTCCTCAAACAGTTTCTCAAACAATTCCAACAGTTTCTCGGACTGTTTGGTCTCTTTAGTTATTTGCTGTATTGTGTTTGTGGTGAATGTTACCCGAAGTATTTACTTCTGTTTCTATCTATCATTTTATTGGTGAGTAGCACTTATTTTAAATCATTTCTATTGATTTAACTATAGTATCGGGAAATTATTATACCTAGTGTATATTGAACTCCACTCTCCCCATTCATTCTCCCTCTGTTCCCCATTCATTCCCCCACTGTTCCCCATTCATTCTCCCACTCCTCCCCATTCATTCCCCCACTCCTCCCCATTCATTCCCCCACTTCTCCCCATTCACTCCCCCCACTCTTCTCCATTCACTCCCTCAATCTTCCCCATTCACTCCCCCACTCCTCCCCATTCATTCCCCCACTCCTCCCCATTCATTCCCCCACTCCTCCCCATTCACTCCCCCAATCTTCCCCATTCACTCCCCCACTCCCCCCATTCACTCCCCCACTCCTCCCCATTCATTCCCCCACTCCTCCCCATTCATTCCCCTACTCTTACCCATTCACTCCCCTACTCTTACCCATTCACTCCCCACTCCTCCCCATGCACTCTCCCCATTCAACCCCCCCCCCACACCATTCACTCCCCCCACTTCACAACTCATCTAAACTTCTCCCATCATTCTGCCTCAATTGGTCATCAAAGGAAGTATTTTCCGGTACGCAACATTCAGTCGCTTAACCGGAGACTGACCCTCAGTTACGGCAAATACTCTACCTAATTATTAAATGGGGTGAGTGGGGTTAGATAGGGTGAGTGGGGTTAGATAGGGTGAGTGGGGTTAGATAGGCTGTGGGGTTAGATAGGGTGGGCGTATGTCCTAATATCGTTACTGTGCTGGTTTAAACTAGTTGCAATATCGTAAGAACCACGACTTGTAAAGTAGGACAAACTAAATGAGCCCATGTACCTTTCCCACGCTGTAATTAAACACCTAATTACTTTTGAAGTTTTAGTTATGGACTAGATGACAAAATAGCATTTCATGTGGTTAGACCAACCTTATGATCTAAGACTCTTAGAGTTTAAAAGCATTGGTGATTGTATATTTAGGATTTTTTTTCACACAACGGCGAGAAAATTACAGCATCAAAAATCGGCCAATCTAAGCTGACATACAAAATATTTTTTCATGTACCATTTTTTTTCGCTGCGGCATCAGAAAAACGCTCGTGTGAAAGGGGCCTTAATGTTCAGTAGAAACCTATCACTCAGTCCTGTCAATAGATAGTTAGTCCTGATGGGCTGGAGTGATACACATATGGACTGATCACTCACTCCTGAACAATCTAAAGGGCCGTACACACGCAGGGTTTTATAAGTCTTTCCACCAGACTTTTTGCTAAGCTCCTCCTACTTTTTCCACGAGAATATAAGAAAAAACGATATAGTGCAGGTATCATGGATACCAACTGAAATAAATAATAATTATATCGTTTTTTCTTATATTCTCGTGGAAAAAGTAGGAGGAGCTTAGCAAAAAGTCTAGTGGAAAGACTTAAGAAACCCTACGTGTGTACGGCCCTAAGTCCTGATGGGTTAGAGTGATAGACACATCTGGACTGATGACTCACTCCTGATTTATTGGTCAACAGTCTAACTGTAACCTTTCTTCAATTTAAACTATGTGCTGTACTTAAACACTACAAATAAACCTACTCGAACTGAACAAAAATCATTCCACCCAAAATTAAATACTTTCTTCAATTACTATTTAATATGAATGTGCATAATTAACACACAATTTAGTTGTTATTGTTAAATTTGCTTTATCTTGTCTTCATTTATACAGTAACCAAAGTATAACTTCTCTATAAATAAAAGTACATTCAATTAAATCTTTTAATTATTTTATTATATCTTATTATTGTAAAAAATTACCTAGCTAATTAAATTAATTAAATTTAAATAATTTAGTGTATATATTTTGTGTCACATATTCTGAACTATATTAATTCATCTCTTTTTCTTAGCTATTTCTCAAGTCTTACTTATTGTATTAAATTACTTTTCATCTATTTATTTATTATTTACTTTCATGGTTAATTTATTCCTCTTTCTCCTTTCAAAGTAATTAATCCTCTCACTTTAATCTTCTTTGCGATTCTGTCAATTTGAATAATTTGGGGTGAAGAAAAAATACACCCCACCCCCGTACACCCCCGTGAATATTGCCCCCCCCCCTTCACCCCCCTCCCCATGCGATGTAAAAATCTCCCATTTTTCAAATAACTGAAGAAATATGCAAAAGTTTGAATAAAGTGCGAAAGTTACAGAGAGAGAGAATTCCCTGTTCCAATTTTGACTTCTTTTATTAAAGTTACTGTATGCATTTTATAGTTTGTTGCTAAATGCTTTTAATAAATAGACTCGAGGTGAATTGGGTGATGTCTGAATTGCCGATACATTCTCATTATTTCGAAAACAATAAATGTTTTATTAATTTGTTCATTGATCATAGGAATCAGTTAATATTCTGAAAATGTGTTTTATTGAAGAAAATAGAATAAAAATAGAATCAAAATTAAATAGGAGTATCAAATTTTTATTATTTTTTAAATTGACTAACCTATAATAATAATAAAAAAAAATCATTGTTAAAGCTGACGGATTTACAAATTATATACAAACAAAGTATTAAGAAATGTTCCCAGAAAAAGAGTACAATAATAACTAGCTATTTAGATTAAGTCGACATTTTCCATTTGGATGAGTCTTTGAGAAACTCTACGGGGTTTTCTCGGAATATTGCTCCCCGCCTCTCGGATTTCATATCCCGTCAATAAAAGAAGCTCATTAAAAAGGTTCTTAGAATCTCATTAAATGAGGGATTTAAAAGGACACTCTGCGACATATGAGAAGAACTACAGCGCCTTGCAAATAAAACTTCATACCTTCCTTGCAAAAGTTCTGGTAAAGTTTATGTGTATTGACTGTAGTTGTTAAACTCAGTGCTATTGTGTTTCTCTGTGGATTCGGACAACAATTGTTCTCTTAGAAGTATTTCAATCCATTAATTTTATCCTTTTTGTTTTTATTGGGAAAATATTGTCATCAAAAAAAATTCAATAGAAATTTAAAATTATATCAGGAAAAAAAGATTAATTATACCTTTCCATTTTTTATTTCAGGTAAATGTTTGTAATACAAGTATTCAAAGAAAACATTTAATGTCTAGCATAGTTTGATTTAATAGTTATTTAATATCTTCCCATTCAGTGAACTCTTTGTTTTTAATATTCTCTTGTATTTCCATAAATATTTTATAAATGATAACTTCAGTAGTTACTTTCACATCAAAATTTCAGAACTATCCCCTGTCCATGCGCATCAAACTTGTTTTCATACAAATGAAAATTTAAATATACCTCAATTGAGGAAAACTGTTACTCAAAACCAATTCTTCCACAATGCCGTTTTGGAGTGGAATAAACTACCTCTAAATCTGAGGAACATTAGTCAGTGTAAAGATTTCAAAACTGAACTTAAAAAATTGATGTATGATAATGCTTAAATTTAATTATATTGTATTCTTATGTAGGATTATCTTTTAATATGCTGTATTGTTTTTAATAGAAATTCAACAATAAATAAACTGCCCAATAATACCCTATTTTAGGGTACCTGGAAGGGCATCAGAATTTGTTTAGCAAATTATATTGTAACCGTTATAATATCTTTGTACAAACTTTTTTCTGAATAAATTATTATTATTATTATTATTCTATTTCTAGCATAACAAGTTTTAATTCCACTTTAGCATCACCGTTGTTATTTTCCGAATGGGTTTTCAGCGCAGCACTTGTCACATATTTCAGCTGATTTTGCCTCTGAGAACGGATCATAAATCTAGTCCTCTCTTTCCCTCTTGGCTCTTTTTCAGACTCTTTAGTTCATTTTATCACCGTTAAGTTGTGCTACATAGATTCTATGGAACTAATTTGTAATTTTTCAGACGAACTTTCATTGTCTCTCTTTTGAATATGAAATAATATTTATAAATATAAAGTTCATCTGACATTGCAATGCCCCCAGGGGCTCTGTCCTGAAGCTGGCTGTATGAGAATGAGAATGAGAATATTTATTCAGAAATGCATAACTTATAAGGAATATTATATATTTTTCTGAAGCCCGTCCTGGTACTCTTTATTTGAGTATTATTGGGCAATTAAAAAATTAAAAAATTTCATCTAGTCTAAATTGAGTAACTCCAACCAAAGAAAATAAATCAAGAATTACATATACGTTACAATACTATAATGTTACACAAAACTTATTAATATGAACAAACTTTATTGCTATCCTACCAATTTTACAATTACCAAAATGAAAATAAATTGTATATGAAAATATGATGAACAAATATATAATTACAATTACAAAATAATCATTGGAAGTATTCACCTAACCTAACCTAATCTAATCTAAATTCTACCTAATATAATCTACACCTCAGAGTTTATCCATTTTCTAATTTCATGCTTAAACTTCCTACTATCATTTACAGTTTTGATATAGTTAGGTAGAGCATTCCAGATCCTTACTGAATTGTAAAAAAATTGATTTTGTGAGACAGTTTTGTGAATCTGAGGCAAATTTAAATTATCGTAGGTTCTAGATCTTGTTCGGTAACAATGTGTTGGAGCCAAATTTGATATTTTGTGATGAAAATGAACAGAGAACCGAGATGAAACGGAATATTTGTGAAAGGATGGAGGATGGAAGAGTGGATGGAAGAGCAGGGGAGTCGCGTCGCTTAAGCCGCGAACTGTTGTAATTTGGATTATGGATTGTCTTTTTTTATTTTTACCATGTTTATCATTTTTTTTAACGCTACTTGAGTTTTAGAGGATAGCGCTAGGGTTATGGTCTTCAACTTCGGGGTCTTAGATTTTGTGTTAGGTAATGACCTCTTCATTTTCCTCTTCCATCCGTGAGTGCAATCACCGGTGCTTGTTTCCTTTTTCATCACATTCCTTGATAAGTCAGATTTGTAGATTTTCTGCATCCATGAGCTTGTCATCGATTGGTGGTAGGTGACTTTGTTCATGTAGCCATTTTCTTATCTGACTGCTTCTTCCAGTCCTTTGTATTTCAACTTCAGTAACCTGGCCTTTGGTTCTAAAACAGACCTCAAACACACTAGTAAATTATTAAAATTAAAATCCATCAACCTACACTCTTATAGATTATTTATTGATCCTTTTTGCATTCGTCATCATATCTTTTTCAATAACTTAAGAGTTGCAGTATAGATCTAAATTTGTAGGTGACCCAAACATCCTAATTTTCATCAATGGTTGTACTCTTCAAATCAAAGAACTCTACCATCCCTCATTGCATTAGTTCACTAAATGCCTCTGAGTCGAATCTCTTGTATCGCTCTTCATCATCCTTACAAAGCGACACCTGGCATCTATATTTCACTCGTTCATCAGCGCCATCTGTCGGTGGAATTTTGCTCTAATAGACTATTCGCAGAGGCGCTCCAACTTCGCAATGACTTGACATTAGCCAAAATAGCAGACAGCACGCTAGGCTCCGTCAGGGAGAGTTTTTGTGAAAGCATGCTTTGAACAAATCACTGCCGTTTGGGGGGAGAACGGGGGCATTATTCACAAAGGAGGCAAATCGCATAGCATTTCCATATATTAGATTAATTTTATCTAAAGGAACACACCAATAGAATGTGTTCAAACTCATGCAATAATGAGTTAATCTGTATGATTATTAATTAATTAGTATTATATTATAGTACTGTGTGTGTCAAGAAAATTGATTATCCGGTCCAACGAATCATATACGAAAATATAAAGATACAATGTAAATCTGTATAATTGGATTACATTTTTTTATTCGTATTGATATTTTGTATCTCCATAAGCCTAAACCAAGCTTCACAACCACAATTGTAACTATTTGTATACCTATTTTTCCCTATCAAACAAGAAAGCAATCAGAAATCAATAGTAAAAATGTTACAATAAAATAGGCTTGAGAGTTTCTTTTGCCGATTGATTTAATGGAGGTAATCAGGGGAGTATTTTTTTAATGTAGCGACAGCAGAAAAGCTTTTAAAGCCTTTATTCACATCCAACTCTTCTGTTTGTTCTCTCGCCTCAATTCAATTGAAGAAATAGCCAATTTACTCGCTAAGATGTTTACGACTATCGGCTGAATTGAACAGACCCATGATTATCGGAGATATTTCTCCTATCTGCGAGAACGGTGAGAAAGGAGAATTAAGAATGGAATAAGGAATGGAAATATCGGATAAAGTGAGAGAGAAAATCGGAGATGAATATTTTTTATTTATTTGGTAAATGTTTAGTTAAAAGAATATTAATTATTTATATTTTGCACACCGCACTGTATTTAGAAACTAAGTGCAGTAATTTTTTTTTTTATGTTTCCTGAAAAAAAAAAAGATATTAGAAATAGTTTTTTGTAGAATTAAAATCACTGGTTTAAAGAATCTATCAATCGACATTTCAAATTATATGAATCCACTTTTATGTCCATTTTCCAACTAAAGTGAATCTTCTATAATATAGACTGTAGAGGCTGATGATTCAGTCATTTACTTCTTTCATGCGATTAAATAGTCAAACAATTGATTAGTTAATAAGTACTTTTTATATAACTTCAATAGCCAATATTTGTTCTCATTTTCCTTGTGTACATTTTAGAATATTCTACATAGTTATTATAGCGACTTCCATTTAATCCGAAATGTGATGCATATTAGAGTGAGTTCAAACAATTTTATTTATCGTGATTCGAAGTTTGCTTCTCATTGTGTGGAGTTTAGATGAATTTGAATGGAGTCACTGTATATGGTGAGGCCTGTAGTCACTGTAGATGGTGAGGCCTGTAGTCACTGTAGATGATGAGGCCTGTAGACACTGTAGATGATGAGGCCTGTAGACACTGTAGATGATGAGGCCTGTAGTCACTGTAGATGGTGAGGCCTGTAGTCACTGTAGATGATGAGGCCTGTAGACACTGTAGATGATGAGGCCTGTAGTCACTGTAGATGATGAGGCCTGTAGACACTGTAGATGATGAGGCCTGTAGACACTGTAGATGATGAGGCCTGTAGACACTGTAGATGATGAGGCCTATAGTCACTGTAGATGATAAGGCCTGTATTCAATGTGTTTCAGGTCTTTTCCCTCTAGGTGGCATTGCTCTCTTTTCCCCTAAGTTGTCTAACAACGTCACACACACACCAAGAGTCAGATAACGTCACAAACCAGGGGAGAAAATACTCCATCAGCCATTGCTCCTATTTGCTACACCAAATCAAATTAGTGTGGCCAAACAAATGAACTGGGGCTAGTGTGCTTGCTTGGTAAGAATAACGTGTCTTTAAGGGTATCAATATGTGTTCGAAAATGTGGAACCGTCCGATAACTCGGAACTTACCCTCATGCAATAGACATAGTAAAGTAGAATTTCCTATGTAGCTACTCCTTTACTCAGAGTCCTGAGTAACGAAGTAGCCTCTATAGTGAACAAAATTTCTTTAGTCTGTCTTGAATGGTCATTAGTTTTTTTTTAAATAATGACCATTTTACAGCAGACTAAAGAAAATTTGCTCATTATAGAGGTTACTTCCTTACTCACTACACTACATCCACTATAGAGGAGTTCTTTATAGAGGAGTTCTACTGTAATTAGGTTATATACAATCCAAATCTTGATGGTTAGTGTTGTGTGACGTCATTACTGCCACAGTAAGTACCCTAATGAGTCCTATAGAGTGAAATGTGGCAGATAGTGTCATTGCAATGGCTACATTGGAACTAAAGGGACCTGGGGACCACAAACGGCAGCCAATGAACCACCTGTTATGGCTACATTGGGTGCAGAGGTACCGGTACCATGTACTGAATATTGTTGGTTTAGGGTAAATTACGAATTATCGGTCAGTTTTACATCTTCGGTCATATAAGAAAAACGATATTATAATTGTTATTTTATTTCAATTTTTATCGGATAAAAATTACCGATAAAAATTAAAATAAAATAACAATTATAATATCGTTTTTCTTATATGACCGAAGATGTGAAACTGACCGATAATTCGTAATTTACCCTATATAAAATAGTTAAGATTGCACACAAAGAAAGGATTAGTTGAATCATACAGTATATGAATCAACTAATCCTTTCTCTGTGTGTATGCATAAAAAAGTAGTCGATTTGATAGAAATAATACAAGTTTAATAAATATACATCAAGATTTTGATACAAATACTAAGTATATATCATAAAAAATATAATGTAAATATATTAGAATCATATGAAATCAGAATAATTAAGGGTTGCATAATTTTTTTTTTAGTTGATAAGTATTATTGTATGTAATTGTTTTTTATATCTAAGTTTTTTTCTAACAATCACTTCAGACCCCATTGCCCTTATTTCTTTCTTCTACTTTTCTTCTCTTTATTATTCTTTACTGTGACTGTTATTGCTCTTACTCATTCCCCTGTATTTGCCTGTATAGTTGCCTGCAGCAGCTAAATCCATAAGTTGCCGGTAATAGGACAGTTATAGTGAGTGTAATGATGTGCATACAGTGCAGTGTTTGCATGTACTTAACTACATACAACTGCCTAATAAACGACAACGTTAACTCCAAATAATATGCTCGTTAAATGCCATTCAATTGGCATGCTATTCGCCTTATCAAGGATTGATGGCATGGAAAACTATGGCATTGAATGATGTGGCTTTTCTATGTTCGTAACACGGTCAAATAGTAGAGCGTTATTATTTGTACGTTAAATAACGCTACTCTATTTATTTGAGAATTATTGCTTTCCTCAATAAATAGGTAAAATGCACTGACAAATATTTTAACAAATTTATAATAAAAAATAATAAAGTCAAGAAATCATGGAAAATAAAATGGCAACTAAAATCATTATAATTTTAAACATAATGGTTTCTTCATTTTAGTATATTATATTATTGTTATAGTTAAATGCGCTACTACATAATGTTTAATTCATCTCCTAATGTAACATTAATAAGGAGGTCAGACGTTAGAAATCTCACTAGCTAGAACTTCTCCACAATCGCAGTTCCTCTCAGAATTCCGTCTGTTTCTGGTTTGTTTCCTAACTGGAAATTGAGTTCTGAATTCCTGGAAATTCTCTTCCAGATTTCCCAATTGATGGAAATTTACTGGAATTTCGGTGCTGAACTTTATTCATTGAAAAACTAAGTTTTTATTTGGTTATTGAAATATAGTTTGACTGAATTTCCAATAGCTTTTTTATTAGAAACTTTTGAAAATAATCTATTGATAATATTTTATTAGTTTTATCATTGATATTATATTATAATTATAATTACTGCAACAGTACCGATATCTTATTGTACTGCAACAGTACCGATATCTTATTGTACTGCAACAGTACCGATATCTTATTGTACTGCAACAGTACCGATATCTTATTGTACTGCAACAGTACCGATATCTTATTGTACTGCAACAGTACCGATATCTTATTGTACTGCAACAGTACCGATATCTTATTGAACTGCAACAGTACCGATATCTTATTGTACTGCAACAGTACCGATATCTTATTGTACTGCAACAGTACCGATATCTTTTTGTACTGCAACAGTACCGATATCTTATTGAACTGCAACAGTACCGATATCTTATTGTACTGCAACAGTACCGATATCTTATTGTACTGCAACAGTACCGATATCTTTTTGTACTGCAACAGTACCGATATCTTTTTGTACTGCAACAGTACCGATATCTTATTGTACTGCAACAGTACCGATATCTTATTGTACTGCAACAGTACCGATATCTTATTGTACTGCAACAGTACCGACTGTTTTTTTCTTTTATTTCGAGCACATTATCTCTAATGGAAGCATTAACTTGGTTTATTGTCTAATAAGCTAGTAAATGATAGCCAATGGCGCTACCCTTATTCTCCTTATTGTTTATTTTCTATTTATATGCTCAAAGTCAGCTTTTCTTACAAATTCACTGTAATAATATAGTATAATTAGGATAATAAAGTTAGACTTATAAAGAAATAATATAATTTAAAGAATGAAATAATTTCATCAATTCCCGTAGTGTAGGGTTAAACCATAGTAAATAAATAGAGAAGTTTACTAAGTACAATATTGGAACATCCGTAAATACTCTGTGTGACGTCACACAGAGTATTTTCAATTTGTTTTTAAATAAAAATTGTTAGATGTGCATTTTCATGGAAATTAACTTGAGCAAAATTGTGCTTTTATCACGTTTTACACTCTATTCACATATAATATTTACCTAATAATTTTTATAATATTTGACAGTACTCTGTGTGACGCCATTTGTTTACATCGTTTCTGAAGAATGGATCAAGTTCACCGTCAATGAATTCGAAACTTAGCATACTTCTCTATTTATTTACTATGAGTTAATCAACCGTGTTCAATTGTATTAAATGAAGGTCTAGGGTTCTGTTCCATATGAATTGTTTTCTTTTGCACTATTTTATATCTTTCTACCCAGTCTTCCGTTACTTTGCAGTGCGCGGAATAAAATAACTTTTAGGCTCCTAACGTAAAGTTCCGGTTTGGGTAAAAATTCCAAATTGCTTCTGTCAAAAGGACTGGAAATTCTCATCGCTCCGGATTTGACATCCACGGACTTCCTGTGGCGAATTTATCGCTAATTTCAAAGAATCGGGTGGCCTTTGTTTCTAAGAGTTACTCGCTGTGGAAGTCATTTAAATGCTTTGTGAGAATTCTTCCTTTCCTCTTCTATTCGTTTTGGCGTCATTGTAATCTATGTATTGGAATTGTTGAAGCTGTTATGCAATAACACTAACATTTATGTACTAAAATGATCTCCCTACTTAGTCGTTATCTTTTGAGGCCTTGCAGATTCATTATTTATTACAATACTTCAGTAAAACTTTAAAACGACTGACTACATCAATTAGAAATATCTTGCAAATGAATATAATACACATCTTTCCTTCTCAGAAAATATATTTTGATTTCTCTTCAGTTTGCTCGTCACTCCCTGTAAATAAGATAATAAACATAGAACCATGTCTCTATAATATCTATAAATAATCATGTCCCTGTAATTCCTATGATCATATTCCTATATTACCTGTGTCCCTATAATACCTATGACTATGTCCTTATCAAACCTATAATTTATGTTTCTCTCACATCTGATTGGTTCCTTTAAACACTGTATCAGAAACCATTATTTTGTATGTAGGTATACAATTATACATATATGTAGGTATAGAAAATACAAGCACTTGCTAGTGATTCAGCCAATGCTTGCCATTCAGCTAGTGCTTTAATGTGCTCGTTGCTGGTGATGTATTGGGACAGATCTATTAGCTCTAGAAAATGCCTCTAAGGTAACTTGTTTACTGTGTGACGGAGTAAAGGGCCGTACACACGTAGGGTTTTTTAAGTCTTTCCACCAGACTTTTGCTAAGCTCCTCCTACTTTTACCACGAGAATATAAGAAAAAACGATGTAATTGTTATTTATTTCGGTTGGTAGCTATCCATGATACTAACTAAAATAAATTATAATTATATCGGTTTTTCTTATATGATTCAAGTCTCGTGGAAAAAGTAGGAGGAGCTTGACTGTGAATTACTTGTAACACTATTGGCAACCTGGTTCTACCTCTTCGTTATTTTATATTCCTCATTGGAAAAATAGGTTTCAATATTTCAATAGAGACTGATGAATATAGTATTGAAATAGAATTTACCTTGAATTTAAAGATGATTTATATTATTGCCATTGTTTTAGTTTCTTTTTCCAAGTAATTTCAAAGAATTTTTTTAGCATCATCTTTTTTGGGTGTTAATGAGAAACGATCGACTAGCTTATTATTTCTTGAAACAAAAAATTAACATTAATTCAGTGAAATAATTCAAATTGTATCGATAGTATATCACATAAATAACATATCGCATAATATACATATAACATATCACATAATTAATGGATTTTTTTATTTCAAACGAAACAGTTATTTTGAAATTTAGTTTTAGAAATAGGCGAAGATGGCGTATTACGAATCGATAATCTCTGTGTGTCTTATTTAGGTGCCACAAACTTCACTGTAAGCCTCACAAAACTACCCACTCCAATCTTTAGTGCCCCAAGTCACACATTTTGCATAACTCTTGACAGAGTAAATGAGTTGGTGTGACCCAAGCCCTGCTTTACTGCCCCAACTTTAGAATTTAGGGCAGAGGTTAGGCCTGAGATGTGGAGAATTGATCCGCTGTTTAGGAACATGCTCTGAAGTACGTAACACTAAGTACATGAACGTAGGAAATAAAGATAGAGTAACTTTACAGTATGCTGACTGTAACTTTACAGTATGCTGACTGTAACTTACAGTCAGCATACTGTAACTCACAGTCAGCATACTGTAACTCACAGTCAGCATACTGTAACTCACAGTCAGCATACTGTAACTCACAGTCAGCATACTGTAACTAACAGTCAGCATACTGTAACTAACAGTCAGCATACTGTAACTCACAGTCAGCATACTGTAACTAACAGTCAGCATACTGTAACTCACAGTCAGTATACTGTAACTCACAGTCAGCATACTGTAACTCACAGTCAGCATACTGTAACTCACAGTCAGCATACTGTAACTCACAGTCTGCATACTGTAACTCACAGTCGTAATACAGTACGTTTTGGTGGGGCCATAGAAGATCAATCGAAATCCCCTTTAATCTTCTTTCCCCACCGTATTTTATTCGTTTGTACATTTGACTTTATTTCTTTTATTTCAGTAAATAGCGTAACAGACTCTCTGAAGTCATTAATTTTTCTCTCTTGTTTCACTTGTTATTTGTATTGTTTCCCCCATTACTACTTCAAAGAACTCATTCAGTTGCCTTAAATGTGTGCAATAGTCGTGGGAGATTTATGCATTTCTATTCATTACCTCAATTTACCTTAGTTTATTCTCATTGTAAAGAAATATGCAGGTAATATGTGTGTACCTTTTATTAATGGTAGATGTTGTTATACTAATAAAAAACATTGCATTTAGTTTTTTGTTTATAATTTTCGTAAAATACGTTTAATAAAAACGGAATAAAAATAGTGTAGTGGTATCTATACTTTTTTTATCAATGCAATAATTTAATACGATATAATTTATACTGTACCAGGGTTCAGTTTAATTTATCTATAATGTTTAATTATGCTTATGTGTATTGAATTAATGTCGAGTGAGATTAATTATTTTAAATAACATACAAAATGATTTATGTACATCGAAGTATTTTTCATTATTGATATTCATTTTAGTGTATTGAATATATGTTTGTAACTATGTATATTTGTATGTTCTTTTCTTGCCCACAGACACACTGGCAAATCTTCTCGTCGAGTACCAGGTCTCAACAGTGGCTGTGACGTCATCAGTGTGGGGAGAGAGCCCCCTGATAGGGGAACACCCAAAACTACTTCCCCCCGGTAAGTAGACATTTAAATGTGACTTATGTGTGTTTTTACAGCATAAGTATTCATGATACGTAGTGTTACCTGTATACATGTTCTGCGCAATTATCCGAATTGCGCGATTTTAAACCCCTTTGTCCCCGTAATGTCGAGCGTACGAAATTAATACCTTCATTCTATTTATTATGAAATCGAATATATGTAGATCGAGGGGCGTGCCGCCTCACTAGCCCCCCCCCCCCCTGCCAGATCATTAAACAATTATGAAGTGTGGAGTACAGCAAACTAGCGGATAAAACAAACTACATTATGGCAATCTATATTAAGATTTTTCAAAGTAATCGTCATTTATTTTTACTTATCTTTGCTGAGTTTCTTAAAAATAAATGAAGAATATTTGGAGAAACTCTCAAAATATATGACTTATTATATAAATTTTTATGATAGATTATATATTCTAGTGTTGTGTGAAATGTTTTTTAGTAACCTATAACCCCCCCTCCCAGGCAAATCCATCCGTCACAGCAGTACAAGCACTGCACTCTGTCCCACAGCACCACCACCTCTGACGCAGCTCTCATCCTAGACTCTAACTCTAACAGCGAGGTGCCCCCCACTCTGGTGTACAAGAGTCAGCCCACCAGCCCCGTGGGGTTCCTCTCCAACGGCAAAGGATACCCCACCACTCCAAACCTTATCCTCAAGAAAGGGAAGGTGGAGATACTAGAACAAGGTAATAATACCATTTTTTTTATTGGGATTTTTTTTTTCTCTGTCGAATTTGTAGAAAATATTTATCAGCTTTTTTTCAAAGTTTTGCAGTTAAATGTAAAGTAAGTTTTCAGGATATCGAACAGTTCCACTTTTCTGATCCTTTAAGTACGAAATATGTGATAAAATATTAGTCCTATATGATCGAAAATGTGGAACCGTTCGATAACCTGAAACTTATCCTTTTGGTTATAGACGATAGATATAGTATAGAGACTGTGGACAATTTAAATTTGAATATTTTAGTTGTATACTTTGTGTTCTTTATATTAGCTTATTTAGGTTTTCGATGATAATAAATGTCAACATTTTATGTATTCATCTTTTTGTATCACGTACCATTAAATATTATGTGCTTATTTTCTATCCTTCAGATCAAGTTGGTGCCAATGTCCAAAGGTCAGAATTCGAATATCAGCGGAACATTCGAAACAGATTACCTGTGGAGAACACCTTCAAGAGACAAATTAGCGACACCAGTGAGGACTGTACCAAGAGTGTGAGTACCAAGAGTGTGAGTACCAAGAGTGTGAGTACCAAGAGTGTGAGTACCAAGAGTGTGAGTACCAAGAGTGTGAGTACCAAGAGTGTGAGTACCAAGAGTGTGAGTACCAAGAGTGTGAGTACCAAGAATGAGAGTACCAAGAGTGTGCGTACCAAGAGTGTGAGTACCAAGAGTGTGAGTACCAAGAGTGTGCGTACCAAGAGTGAGAGTACCATGAGTGTGAGTACCAAGAGTGTGAGTACTGGCATGCTGTAGTGTATTGGCTTACTTCATAACTAGCTATGACATTGCGTTAGACTTCTGTTCAAACTTGAAAAATTGACATTCAAAAAATGAAGGCCGATTTACTGTTAAGAATGGCTTCTGTATTTTATTATATTCTGTGGAGTGATTTTAGTAGTGTGAGTGCATTTAGAGTGAGTAGGTATGTGAAATGTGTTCTAATTACGTCATTGGTAGATATAGATCGCTTTACAGTGAATGTGAATCTATATAATCTATTAACTTTCCTTCACGTCCCAATTTTCTTCAAATAATAATGACTTAATTGCTCTTTCTGTTGTGAATGTCAAAGGTGTGCCCTATGCTTCATACCTACTTATCAGACTATTAATAGAGCTGTGGTACCTAGGTGTACTATTATCATGATTTAGCTACTAATCTACATAGCTAAGTACCCTCATAATTACACACTCTTTACACGTAGATCGATACAGCCGGTCATACTATAGTTAGGCATATACTTTCATTAATCAAAGTATTGCTATTTTACGCTACCGTCCATACCCGTAATAAGAGGGCAAACAATACAAGCAATCACTCAGTATCATAATAATAAGGCTGTACTTATTTTGAAGAAGATTTGTGTGTCCGATAAATAGGAGTAGAGAGGGGAGGGTGGGGGAGGGGAGGTTTGTTTACGTGCGTGATTCTTTCACAGCTCAGTAGATGGCGCTCTGCGTCTGGTTAGGGTGGTGTGTGTTCTTCTGTGCTTTATACATTCTAGGATTATTTGATGATTTGGTGAGTGTCTCATTTGTGTCAGGTTATAAGAATTAGTAAGATGTGCGTTAATATTGATACTATTTTTCTGGTGCCTGTTATTAGTATTGTGTGTTGCGTGGAAAGGTGCATGACTGACTGACTTTTGTCTGAGTCAGTTCATGACTCCTGTGGGTGCGTCTTTGCATGAAATAGGATATAATGAAGGAGTCTGTTGTTACACAACCTACCTACACTTGCTATGTACTTTTACTTTAACTAGTTACCCTTTCGAATGAATGACTGTCATAACAGTAACATAGGAACATGCTTCAATCCTTTGTGTCATTATTTAAATTATTAAATATAATGTTATTATTATACAGTTTTTTATAGAGTCACGCAGGTAAATTGTGGCCGTTTAATTTTTAATTGCGGCCTTTTAATTTTTAATTGCGGCCTTTTAATTTTTAATTGCGGCCTTTTAATTTTTAATTTCGGCCTTTTAATTTTTAATTTCGGCCTTTTAATTTTTAATTGCGGCCTTTTAATTTTTAATTGCGACCCTCTCAAGAGAGTCTCTAAAACATTATCAATCGAAATTACATTAAAATGTTGCATAGCTATCTAAAGAAGTGCAGTCACTGCAGTGCATGCTATAACAGACTCTAACTTATTAATTTAAGTTTTTAACCAGTCTGCAGTCTTTCAGAATAATCCACTCTGGAAAATTCCTTTGGCTAACAGATGAATTGTAGAGGCTAAATGCTGCGGATTATACAGTTGTCAGTTCCCATTAATTTATTACTTTATTTTAAGGTTTGCTAAACTCAAACACCAGTTTGTATTTGGTGCACTGAACTCCTCTGACTTTTTCAAAAATCTGAGAAATAGCTGCCAACATTTTTCATCAATTTGTCTAGTCCTCCAACATTTTTCCAGTTTCTCCTCCAAAAATTAATGGTAACATAGGAATTAATAGCTAAATATCCTCCGACATTGCAGGAATTTTTTTATTAGAGAAATTGAATATTTACCACCAAATACAATCTGGCTCCAACAGAGTGATTAATCCATCAGAAAAGACCACTTTTTCCAGAGACTGCAGAATACTGAGAAATGAGAATATGGGAGATATTTGGGATATTTTCTCAGAATTTTTTTGAATTAATTCCTATTGTTACATTGATTTGCTAGTACAAACACTTCTGAATTTTTCCTACGGGCTATATAATTATATTTACATTAATTTTGCTTTACCAGTTTCTGCAAACTGGGTTTTTAATGAGTGTTTTGATTCTATGATGTTTTTGTTCTTATAGACCGCAATTAGTTAGTGTGCCGCAATTAACCTGCTTGACAAGTTGCCCCTACGCTACTAGTTTATGATATCATGTTTGATGCTGTTCATTCTACCTTACCTAGGTATAGTTAACCATTAGTAATTACCGGAACCAGGATGGCTGGACCCAGGTTAGATGGTTGATTTTATGAATTCAGGGAAACTTTATGATTCATTGATTTCTATTTTCTATATTACTGATAAAGTTGTAAGAAGCCAGACTGAGGACAATGCCAACTGGTAAAGTGTTCACCAAAGAAATCTTTTTTGCCCAAATATCTCCCATATTCTGCAGACTGGAGCTGTAACTCCAGTATGACTGAGCTTAGTGTCCAATTTGGAAAATTCCAGAGGTAGAGACTAACAGATAAATTTGATAGGCCAAATGCTGCTGATTTTATAGCTATCCATTAATTTATTACTGTAGCTATTTTAATTTCCACTAAACTCTAAAATAAAAAAAGATCTATTTTTCAAGAGTGTCACTGTGTCTTAGTGGTGGTGAATTGCTCTTCAAGAAAACACTGTTTTCTCTTTGTAATTTAATTATTATATAAACATAGGGAGTTAAAGATTAATATGTTCTGATTTCTATTTCACGAGAATTAATCTACTTCTTAATTTTTTTTATTTAATTTTAGATGGTGATTGGTGACTTGTTCCAATTAGGAAAACACTAAAAACTATGCTATCATCTCAATAGTTTCAGCATTCAGGACATTGTAACTAAAATAATCTCTTTCCTACTCCACTCCTCACTGGATGAATTTCTTTTCAGAAATGTGAGGATGTTGTTACTGACGACAACAAAACTCTGTCTCTGATAGAGAGCACAACTAGTCAGAGGTCTGACGAGAAGGAGTTGTTAGATTTGCCCAATGATTGTGACGACTCAAAGTGCCTGCAAGAAACTCTCAGAGTGAACTGTCATGACAGCAACAAAACCCATAAAATGAAGCAAAACAATTCAGTTGACGTGAGTTCTTTTCCAGTGAAATATTCTTCAAAGTTTAAGTTATTTTGTCTGAGAATGAATCTAATTGTTGTGGTAGCTCTTTTACCAATATATTTGGTACTGAAATATATGTAGCTAATGATCATGAATACCCTCTGAAAAGAAGATATCTGTAAATTATATCTTTTTGTTTGTATTTATGAATTTTATAGTTTTTGAAATAGTCATTTATAATTTGTCTTTTTTTCAGAGACATCATATGTCTGGATCTGAGAACACCTTTTATGATTCCTTGGATTCAGCTCACCAAGAGGACTCTTTAAACTCTTCCCCTGTTAAAAACAGACATGCTGTTGTGAGTGTTATGTCACTGTATGCTATACATGTTCTGTCACTTTATAATAAATTTAGCTATATCTATTATCCATGCATAGAGTTCATTTACATATTGTTACGGCATCAATTTAGATTAATGTGACTTTTTGATTTGAACATGAATAGTAGCTTTACTATCTATCACTCTAAATTACTATCATTTAAAATCTATTTGGTTAATAACACTGAAAATGCATTTATGGTCTTTGGTCATCTGTATATTTTAGAGGTGATTCATTTCTGAAGTAGCTAGCTACTCCAATTCTGTTTTTCACCGACCTAAGATGGATTATCTTTAGTTATATCAGCTCTCATTAGACAAAATGACTACACAAAGGTTGTTCATGTTAATTTTCTTTTCAGAAGCAACTGAATTCTCCAGCTCGCAAACAAATTAGAACAAAACTAACACCCAACAGAGCACACATGGAATGGTGAGTCTAAAGGGCCGTACCTACTCAGTACACACACAGGCTTTTTTAAGTCTTTCCATCAGACTTTTTGCTAAGCTCCTCCTACTTTTTCCACGAGAATATAAGAAAAAACTATACAATTATTATTTATTTTAGTTGGTATCCATGATAGCTACCTGCAGGTATCATGGATACCAACTGAAATACATAATAATTATATCGTTTTTTCTTATATTCTCGTGGAAAAAGTAAGAGGAGCTTAGCAAAGTCTGGTGGAAAAACTTGAAAAACCCTGTGTGTATGGCCCTTCACTTTTTTATTCATTTTTGCCTTGCAGTTACTGATGGTTATTTATAAAGATTCTTTTTTCCATTAATTATTTCTTCAGACTGTATGTAGCCCTTAGTCACTCAGTGGTTATCTTTTTTAATATTTCAGTCTTCAGAAGTTACTCTCACCCCCTCAATAAATTAAATTGATTTATTTAGCTACCTGTTTTCAAGAAATAAAGTCCGCTCTTTTCCTGAGGCTACCTATATTTTAATTCTAACTTCTCATCATTTTCTTTCAGTTACCCATTAACTACCATTTAATATTTTTAATATTCAATGTAATGAGAAATACCCGGTTCAAATTTCTCTTAATATTATTTAAAAATTGTAACTATAAAGGGTTAATGCCATAGCTAACGGGTTAACTTCAATCTTATGTTAGTTTTTCTAGTTAATATTTCGGTACTTTATCCTCTGCAGTCAATCCAGTTCTTGCAGTGCAGACACAGATGAAAGTGAGGAAGATAACAGCAAGAAACAGAACCTAGTGAAGCAGAAGAAGAGAGAGAAGGGGAGACAGCACAAGAATGGGGTGATAAGATGGAGAGCTGATAAGACGAACCATAGGTGAGAATGTTATCTTTAATCTTGAGGGGTAAGTTATGAATTATCGGTCAGTTCCACATCTTCCGTCTTATGAGAGAAAAAACTATAATGATAGCTAATTATATAATTTTTATTATTGTTTAAACTGACCGATAATTCGTAACTTACCCTAGATAGCTAGGTACCAACATAGGAATAAGTTATTGGTGTTATTTTACTGAATGGAGACCTGAGTCTTAATTTTCTGTGTCTAGAATGGTATTAGAATTTGAACTGCTTTGAAATTCTACAAAGGATAACTGTTGATGATATTTTAAACTATTTCAGTACTGATAAATATAGCAAATTCACCCCCACTTTGCATATTTTCTAATTTTGTTATGGGTAGCTAATATTTATTGAGGAAAGATAAAAATCATTACAAAAAATTTATTCTTCCTCACGCCCTCGTATAAGATAAACTTTTCGGGCAACTGATTATGGTTTAGATATCAATTGATTAATTTTTTCTCCTATTTTCTATATGATCCCTTTACTTACTTGTTCCCCCACCCCCACAGGACCCCCTCTCGAGACGTGTTCTCCTCCCCCCCACCCCGTACCCCCGACTCCAAAGCTGTCACGGAACTGACCAAACTGTTTGACCAGAGAGTCATTCGGTCACCAGAGTACTACGAGAAGTACGCCCTCTTCATGGAGAACATGAAACTGAACATAGACAAGGAGGTGAGTGTACTGCTCTGAAAGTAGCTCTTACTGGGGTGGAGAACTGCTAAGAAGGATATTGTCTAGGTTTAGTGTGTAGGGTAAGATACAAATAGTTGGACATTTCTGCAGTTTAGATCATATTAGAAAAAGTATACATATAATAATATAACGGCTAATTATTTAGTTCTCCTTTTATTAGGTAGCCTTGATATCTGAAGTAGGTATCATGGATACCAATTAAAATTAAAACCAAATAATTATTATCATAGCTACCTTTTTTTATCTGAGCGAAAATGGGGAACTGTCCGACCATTCGTAACTTACCCTGAATTGAATTGTCCTGTTCTGTTCTAACTGAAAATTGAATCCAATTCCGTCTGCTTATTTTCGTTTTCAATTCACTAATTAAATTTTTCCAGAACATCTCCTCAACGTATGGACATTAATCAGCCACTAAATAAAAACTAGTTTACTTTAGTGGGTGATGTGGAAGAATAAACTTATGTTACCTATGATTTACCGTCTGAGAATAAAATTAATTATAATATCCTATAGCCACTACAATATTCTTCTCTATAAAATACCATACAATTTACTAATTGTTTTTCTGTCTTCTTTACAATGCTTCCAAACATCAGGATAAAAATGACGTACGTGCCTTGAATAAATGATAGTGTTGTTAATTAATGGTCTCCTCCACTTTAATTAGAATGTCTAAGAATACTTACATATGACAGTTAACAGAAAAGAAATTGATGACGTATTCGCTTCGTAATTAATTATTTAAGAAATATTCTCACTGAAAACGTCACTGTCCGACATTTCTATTAGATTCAATAGAAGAACAAGAAAGAGGGACTAACTTTTTCTCGAAAATGTAACGGTAATTAGGTATGTAGATACACTTTTAGATGTCTGGTGTTTTTTAGGCTAGTGATATTTCAGTGACGGTGTTAAGTAGCCAATAAAAATATAAGACTAAAAGCTTTATTGGTCTAACAATTATTCAGAGGTAGATATTTCTAACTTTTTCTTCTCGTAAAATTCGGAGGGTAGAAGTAAAATCACAAGAATAACTTAAATTAATATTATGATATAAATATAGAATCAAATTTGAAATGGTTGCAGTCTTACAATCAGTAACCTTAGTTCTAATTAATAGAGAAATAAAAAAATAGAGTGGAGGGGACTTTTAAACTGTTAACATTTCTCCTTTTTTCACTCCATTTACGCTGTCCATCCTTTCTCAGGACCAGAACAGGAAGCTCTTCAAGATGACTGAGATGAACCAGGAGCTGCAGGCTGACTTCAAGGCTCTGCACGAGGCCTTCAACTGCTCACTGGATGCAATCATGGGGCCTCTCATGGCTGGCATTATAAACAAGGAGGTGAAGATTTTGAACACTATTCTAGTTTGAGGGAAAGTTATGTGTAAAGAGATGGAAAACGTTATTTCGTTGCTTAAATGAGACACATGATGAATGTACTATAGAATTAGCTATTGTGTGATATACACAAAGCATTTCTACTTGCTTAGTTGTTCATTATTCTGTTTCCTTTTGTTTTTAACTGAATTCAATTACAAAAGAATAAATGATAGGAAATAAGTTAAACGATAACTGTAATGTATTTATCTTTTCTGTTAATTATATTGCGATCATGCTGGTACAGAATTATCTGTCATTACCACTAAAATTTGATTCGAAAACATTTTGTGCTGACATTCAACTTGCCAATAACTAACATCTGGTTTTATTCTCTCGCAGCAATTACGTACAACTGTGTCAGAGTTGAAGAAGCAGCTAGCTGAGGTGTCGGACAAGAACTGCCAACTGACAGGTTCCTTCCACCAGTACCGCTACAGTTCCCTGCCTCTCAGCAGAGCTGTGAAGCCTGTCCCACCAGTCAATAAGAGTGTCCGCCCCCCGGGCAACACAGGCTCTCTCCCCCACCCTCAACATAACTACCAATCCCCTCCACAGGATAAATTCTCTAGTCGCAACGAGGAGTTCTGCAACGGTACAAAAGAACCCAACTTAGAATACTGCTCAACTGGTGATAAGTTTCTTGATGGCAATAAATGTTCATCACCAAAGAATGATAAAATGTGCACCAATTTATTAGAAAACTTCAATTTATCGTGCGGAAGCTTTAACGTCACCCGCACTCTCTCTACCCCAGAAATTCTCCTTTTGAATTGCTGTAAGAGCAGTTCCCCTTCACCTCGCTGTAAGGTCACTGGTAGGGATGAGGGTTACTGGACTATGAGCAGCAATGGCAGTCCAAACTCCTGTAACTCCAGATCTACTCTGCCTAGAATAAGTCACAAGAACTGCATCACCAAGTCATTCAATTTGAAAGTACCGGAGAGCAAGGAGAGAATTCCTAGCGACAGTGATGAATCTAGCAACTTAGGCAACTTTTCCAATTGTGCAGCCAGCAGACAGCTAAGTTTACCTACCTCAACGCAATCGTCCAAACTTTTCACTAACGGCTGTTGTAAGTCCAGTACAGTGCCTAGGTTTTCTAATCAGAATATGAGTAGCCACGAGAGAAACCTAATACAACCCAGCAAGACGCACCACTCCATTTGTCTGTCAGGCTCCAAGTACCTGTCACCCTTAGCTTGTGATGGACTCATCAGAATAATGTCTGACATGGTGAGGGAGATCTACGTCAATGTTCTACCAGGCCTGTCAGTGACCAAAGAAAGTACCTCCAAAAGTCGCATTCCTATCACTCTTTGCTTTGTCAATTCACCAGAAGAGGCTCTGAAAGGTCAAGCACGAGGTGTGTACAACCTCCACTTTGAAGCGTGCTTTAGTAGAGAGTGTTCGGTGTGTTCTGACATGCTCACTCTAGGCACCTCCATCTTTGAGGTGTTCTGGCCGTGTCCAGAAGGAAGGAGGCTCCAACTCATTCAAATGGTGCGGAAAAACAAAGAGCAGGATAGAGACAGCACCATTGACCACTCCAGTTCATCCCAAACAACCAATTCAGTTGTAACGCAGGTGTTAAATGCTAGTCAGATGGTTAAATCACAGAGTGTCAATTCCATCCCCACCTCCAGTGCTAAGTCCAACTGGTGTGATAGGCCTGATTCAGAAGCTACCTCTGTGAGTGTTCAGAACGAAGGTCTGGAGCCTGAATTTGACCAGCCGGAACTCGAGTGGTACGGAGGCAGCTTTCAAAATCCTGACAACGACTGGTTGCAGGTGAACGAGTTCATTGTTCCGTCCAGAGACTCTCCACGCAGTGGTTGCAGCGACCAGCTCGCGTTGTTTCCCAACGAATCACTTTGTGGTTCGTACGTGTCCAACTCCACTGATAACATGAACCACAGCCAACATTTCGACGGGGACTGCAGTGGTTCACTGAAAGGAAACCTCTCTTTCAACTCATCTCGTTTTAGCGACATTGATAACCTCACAGACCGCATATCTGACAAGTTGTTTTACATGAGTTCATGTCCTGACCTGACCAGTGAGGGGGGTAGTGACATGCTAATGCCAGAGGGTGACATGACGAGTCTAGAGAGCTGCAGTGAGGGTGATTTGATGAGTATTGACAGGTTCATGACTGGTGGGAGTAGAGAGTACTACTCTATAGTTAATGTTGATGTCGATATGTTCAGTCCAACACAAAACAGTCAGTCAGGCGGACCGTTACTGCCCCTTCTCTCGCTCTGTCAACCCATACCATTCTCCTCTCGTAACTCCTCCTGCTCCCCACCCCCCGCAGAAGCTCACAGCTCCTCCCTTGCCACCACCAGTTGCCTTCCTCCAATCTGCAACCAGTTCCCTGATCCTCCTTTTAATGAAGATTCTTTCCCCGATCCACCCCCAGAGGCTGAGTCCTCCCCTCCCACCCCTGCTCCTCCTCCACCACGACACATCGAAGTGGTGGATTCTCCCAACATCCCAAAGAGAATCACCAGCAGGCCTTTGCCATCCCTTCCCCCGGGAGTTGAAGAGGGGGATGCAGATGAGTATTCCATAGCAGAGAGGGGGGTGAGTCCTCCTTGTTCTCCTCCTCCTCCCGTTCTCCCCACCAGGAGGCGTTTCCCAGGCTCCTCCACAAGCACTAACATCAAGCAGACCCCCAAAGTGTTACTAGGGACCACTGCCTCCACGCTGTCTCACCCTATGGGCCCCCTCCACCCCTACCGAGTACTCCCTCCTCGCCACACTTCTCTATCACCGTGTGAGGTGTCACCTCTCCCCCACATCATGAGGCAGCCTCCTCCACCCCCCAGAGCCCCCAAAAGGTGCGTGTCTCAGCTTCTTAACCCACTATGCCCTAAAGTAAAACCATAAATATTCTAATTATTCTTGTGATATGAAGGTGAGAAAAGCATATTAAGCAATAGAAAATGATTATTTTTTAATTATAAATAAATCCCTGTTTTTCTTAACTAATGTAATATCTCAAAAAAACTTTGCCAAATAGCTACATTGGAAACGTATTTCGCCTTAGAGCAGAAAAGGCTAAAAATGTGCATCACCATTAATTATTGAAGCTTATTCTTTTTTTTATTTCAAATTATCACTAGTACCCTTTTCCCACCAGATCCTCCTCCCTGTTCGTGAGTCACAGTCGCCCCGTTAGCACCATAGACTACCAGGGCTTAGAGCACCACTACCGCAATGGTAGTACCGACACCAGTCCACTGGAGGGAATAGAGAGCAGCTGGGTGAAACTAAACGCACACCAAATGAACTCTGTGAGTAGTACTGAGTACTTTACTTGATTCATTATTAGTGGCACCTTTAAGATTAGAAATTAAAAGGTTTGTTACTACCACTGAAGAAATAGATTTAAAAATATTGCTCCTTGCGGATATGTTTTTATGTTACTAACTCATTGATTGGTTTTGGAGGTTGACCAATAAGTGTATCGGGGGCGTGTCACCCCCAAACCAAGTTCATTAAACAATCATGAGTTGTGCAGTACGCCTACGTTACAGTCCTCTATGTTGAGTTTCTAAGTTCCTATTATTTTAAATGTAATTTAATTCTACTCAAACTATACGCAGTGAAGATGAGCTAACAGGAGGCGGAGCCACTAACGCTTTAGTGCTCCGCTCCTGTTGACTCCTCCTCCTTGCTGATGAGGATCCAATCAGAGAAGAGTTAACCTTAATCTTGCAGCACTGTATTGATAAAAAATGATGCAGTAAAGCCAATATCTCATGAATTACTTTTGAGAAGTAACTTCTTTTTTAATTATTGAAAATTCTGCAGGTTAGCTACTTAATAATTTTTTTGACCGATAATTCCTAACTTCCTCTATTATTTCCCCCCCCCCCCTCCTCAGCCGGCAAGTGCTAACAGTTCCCCCACTAGTAGCAATGGAGATCCTTCCTCCAGTTTGCCACACTCCACCAACTCTAAAAAATGGAGCAAAAAGAACAAGAAAGGTGAGTGCAAAGATTCTCTGCAGTCAATGATTAAAATACACTGAAATTTTAGCTAGTCCTTTTGTTATTGATATAAAAAGTTTAAGACTTTCCCGCACGAAAAACAGACCCATCCGACGACAGAGGCTGAAAAGAGCACAAGTGCCAACATGGTCCGCTGGTAAAGCAATAATTTTACAGATTCAAAATCGGAAACTCTTTTGTTGTTTTTTCTAATTACTACTTTATCAGGGAGAGTATGAATTTTCATACTATAAGAAGCGATTGCGCTATTTATTGGTGTAAAATTTGTGTCTGAAATCTCTTTGCGTCTGATTTTCATGCGAGGGGTTCTTAAATAAAGTCCTCGGCTCTTCCTATTATTAAAAAAATATAAACGCCAATTACTATAACTTACTATGTGAAATAAACGGTAACTGATACAATTCTCAATTATTTTCAGGTCGAAATCAGGGTAACTGGTGAGTAATCTGAACTAAAATTAACTGATAAACATATATGTCGTTATAGTGAAAATTGAACCAACAAAGATGGTGTGAATAAAATTTGATAAATGTTTATTGCCAGTTAGATGCGGAATAGTCTATGTAAAAAGTTATTCGCCTATAGCTACTGAGTAATAAACAAATAAATCATAATACCCACTTATACTAACATACTGATATTTTATTTCAGTATTACAAGTTAGAGGGAGGCAGACTGCAGTTAGAGGGATGTACAATCAAAACAGTAAGGCCATTGGTTGATGTTTTTAGCATCAAGTTCGTGCCTCTTCTCCAGCTCAATAATTTATTTTAGTGAGACACGCTAGTCTCATCTTGCAGCTGCCACCGTCAAGACAAGCATTAGAACCTCCTCTAAACTTCTAAAGGGCCGTACACACGCAGGCTTTTTTAAGTCTTTCCACCAGACTTTTTGCTAAACTCCTACTTTTTCCACGAGACTTTTTAATCATATGAGAAAAAACGATATATTTATATTAGTTGGTATCCATGATACCTGATGGTATCATGGATACCAATTAAATATAAATATATAGTTTTTTCTTATGATTAAAAAGTAGGAGGAGCTTAGCAAAAAAAGTCTGGTGGAAAGACTTAAATAACACTGCGTGTGTACGGCCCTTCTAGAACATTTTGCTCACATCTTCATTGTATAGTTTGTAGTTGAAGTCACTAGTCGATTGGACACATTTGGTGAGTCAATTAACCAGAATTATAATCACTTGTCCAATGAATAAACCTTAACTCTATTCACCAGCTCCAGAACAGTAAAAACCTTTCATATTTTTCTAAAGCTTTTCAGCTATTTGTTTAACTAAAAGTTATTCCTTTGCAATCACTTTGTAGTCTACTCGGTCCAATATTCCAATGAATGTACAAATATCTATTGTTTTTTCAGTGCAGCTACCTAGGTTATTGTTTTTGTATTAGTAAGCTTGTTCCTTTTGTTGCTGTGTGTCATTAGTTAAGTGATAATAGGGTGATAGTTTCATTAGTTAGATATGATTAGTAAGGTCTGACTCAGGTAGGTGTTATAGAGACTTCAAAACCGCACAACGACTGAGCTTGTGGGGGGAAGTGAATTACGTGATCCTCTTTAGTAACCTTCTAGATTTCACTGTCTATTCTCCTTTATACCAGATTTTAATCTCTCCGTTTGGAAGTGTAGTAGATTCCATAATAAAATTTAAGTTGCAAGTTATAATAAGCTGTTGGGACCTTTCCGTGACGTCATCATCAACCTTTTTTTCTGTTAACGTCATCAATCACTTTTGAATTCCGTGACGTCATCAGCTTTACATGACGTCAGAGTGCTATTTAACCGTCCTGTGTTCAATTGTACATAGAGTGTAAAGAGAGAATTTACCTAGTGTTAGAGTTATATCATTCCTTTGGTATTTATCATATAGCTTTTTCCAAATGCGTGTTAATATGTTTTTCATAAAATAAGTTTATAACAGTATTATTCCGTGTTAATTTCTCAATTTTAGGAATATTGTTTTATTTATTTTTATGCTTTTGAATTATATGTTCTCATTATGTTTTACAATTATTTTTATTCCTTTTTTAGTTAATATAGAGTACATTGATATCCAAGTACCTAAATCTGAAATGTTCAAATATTCTCCTAGAACAGTTTCTGCAGCAAATAATTTTAAGGATTTCAGTGTTTAGCTGCGAATGCTTTAGAGAACATTGTAAAGAACTTGCAATGAAATGGTAATAACATCTTTATGATAAATACCGGTTAAAGGGTATTATTTATGGTTACAGTGTAAAGGACCGTACACACGCAGGCTTTAAGTCTTTCCACCAGACTGTTTGCAAAGCTCCTCCTACTTCTTCCACTAGACTTTTGAATCATTTCAGAAAACAAAAACAATTTTTTTATTTATTCTAGTTGGTAACCATGATACCTGCAGGTATCATGGTTACCAACTAAAATAAATAACAATTTTATTGTTTTTTTTTCTGAAATGATTCAAAAGTCTAGTGGAAAAAGTAGGAGGAGCTTAGCAAAAAGTCTGGTGGAAAGACTTATAAAAAACCTGCGATGTACAACCCTTAACGCCATCAAGAAATTGAAAAAAGAGCCACGCACCACGTGACTACTCTCTCGTCCAATCAGAGACAAGAACTGTTCTCCCTCTCGCTGCAATGATAGAAATAAAATAATAAAATAATTCATTTGGTTAATTATTTAAAGAGGAAATTTTTTTGTACAGAAAAAATGAAGACAATAGATATGAGGTCACTTTAACACACCGTACTGAATAGTGAGGCCAGAGGTTCATTTTCGTTCCTTTGCTATAAATTGGTGGGTATTTTTCCCACCCAGTCTGAATTTTTCTACTTTTCCATAAAGTCTCAGGATAGACTGTGCCTTTGTATGTTCTGCCCTCCACTTTTTACCTCCGTAGATCCGACATTTAAATCTTTTGTACTGACCTTTCGCTTAGGAATGTTTGTAATAAATATATTAGGCACCGGTGGAAAAGTTGGAGCTGTAAGAGGACTTTTGGCAAAATAAGTTAACATTTTTGAGGAATGAATATCTTGTAAATTATGAATATAAACTCCTTTATATATCCATGAACTAAAATAATTGAATTTCTTACTTATAAAGCAAAATCTATCATAAAATATTGTTACATCAATATTTTATTTATATTTAACAGAAAATAAACAACTACACATACATCTTGCTGTGGATTGCTACAACTACACATACATCTTGCTGTGGATTGCTACATCAAGTTGTGAGCCAGTGTCCAAAATAACATCGCGTCTTGCAGGACGGTTAATACCTTATTTTGTTGTCCCTTAACTGGCAATCTGGCGTCATTTCAATGGAGTAATGATGTATAACTGAAACAAAATAAGGTTTTCAGCGTCCTGCAATCGCTGCAACACTACCTCTCTCTAGAGTAGTTTATCATATTTTTATGGTACAACTACACACACATCTTGCAGTGAATTGCTACAACTACACATACATCTTGCAGTGAATTGCTACAACTACACATACATCTTGCAGTGAATTGCTACAACTACACATACATCTTGCAGTGAATTGCTACAACTACACATACATCTTGCAGTGAATTGCTACAACTACACATACATCTTGCAGTGAATTGCTACAACTACACACACATCTTGCAGTGAATTGCTACAACTACACACACATCTTGCAGTGACTAATTGGTCTATTCAAGCATTTTAAAAAAGGTCGATGTTTTTAAAGTAAATGTACCCTCATTTGTTAGTTGAATTCAATGTAAATATTGTACCTTTTGTAGTTTTATTAAATCAATTAAATATATTGACTTGGTGTTCCTATTCAATTACCCAAATGAATAAAATGTAGAATAGAAATAAAATAGAGAAAATGGCACCAAATTATTTTATTAGAATCTAATATCACAGTAATAAATGTTTCAGGGAATTTTTCTAATTTAATTAATAAATATTTTTTATCTACATGAGTTTAGAGGAGGATAATATAAAATATTAATTCTTCCTACCTGTGTCCTATTTAGCATAGCCCTAGTGACTATAGGTTCAGAGTAGCTATTCTTCCGTCAAGAGCTCTGTCAGTAATTACTCCTCTGGTGAAATAGCTAGTTTGTTTGCACAGCTTTTTTTTTAGCTTTCTCTCATGTTGGTATTTATACTTTTTTAAGGTAGCTTATACCTTAAAAAAGGAATTTTAGGGTCAAATCTGCACTATGGTAACTATAGCTGCACTATAGTTACTATAACTACACTATAGCTACTGTAGCTGCGCTATAGTCACTCAGGGTGTTGTGTGGGGGCAGAATGCTGGTGGTGACAGTGGACTTATCACCACTTGTATTTTGAAGGAACTGCAGGGCTCCAACAAATAGTCACTGTTACCCTGTCAGAAAAAGAAAAACGTTACTTTTTATCACTCGTGGATATTTTTCAACATTGGCCTAGAGGAGCATATCGCTGATGTGGTAAGGAAATTAAATACAAGGGATTTCGAAGGAACAGGCAACTAGGTAGAAATAAGTCAAAAAGTACTTTAAAAAAAGAAAAAAAATTTAATAGGAACTGAGAAAACAACACTGAACCACCAGTAAACTAGAATGAGACACTAAGAAGTTAGAATGAATATTAACTAGATAACTAAGAGGTTATTAGTATTCACCTTAGAGTCATTGAGAGCTTCAAAAGGTAGAATATCATCAATATTGAGCACACAGTCCTGGGGAGTGAAGATGTGCCTCTGAGTTACGACTGATGAGACGAACTCGACACCATCTCGAGAAGAGAAAATCAACACAGCCACTCTGAGGGGGGAGAGACTGAGTAAAGGACCGTACACACGCAGGGTATTCTAAGTCTTTCCACCAGAATTTTGGCTAAGCTCCTCCTACTTTTTCCAGGAGATAAGAAAAAAACAATATAGTTGTTATTTATTTCAGTTGGTATCCACGATACCTGCAATATTATGGATACCAACTGAAATAAATAATTATTATAATTTTTTTCTCATGTGTCTCTAAAGGTGGAACTCAGAACTTACTCTAGATCTTAATTTCTTTTTGGAGGGTTTAACATATAGCTAACTCAGAAAAAAGTCACATCACTGACCTCAAAAAAAAAAATTAATTCAAGGGACTTTCAAGAAGCAGAAGACAAGAAAATTGATGGGGGAATGACTTCAAAATCACAAAAGAGGAAAATTTATTATGAGACTTAGGTAGCAGTGATTAAAAGTTTGAAGTTGGCTAACTAGCTACTACCTATCACAAATTAGACAATCTTTATTGTAACTGAAAAAGGTATAGAAATAGAATCAAAATTAGTATAAGACAGATCACCTGATCAGTGTTTCTAAACATTCAGTAGCTAATGTACATAGGGTAAATTACGAATTATAGGTCAGTTTCACATCTTCGGTCATACCAGCAGGTATCATGGATACCAAAAAAAAATTTAATAACAATTATAATATAGTTTTTTCTTATATGACCGAAGATATGAAACTGACCTATAATTTGTAATTTACCCTATGCTAGCAAAGTTTGTGCTGACCTGACTCTTGGTGTGGTGGCACTGGGTGTCTTCATTCCTGTCTTTTCACACCGAGATGCATTGGCTGTGCTGGTGTTGTTGTAAGTGACTGAGAGTCGCACTGTACGGGACACTACCTCAGGAATCTCCAAAGTACCTTGCCAGACTATTAACAGGTACTTGCGAAACCAAACACCCTGAAAAGGGAAAATATCTAGGGTAAGTTATGTAATATTGGTCAGTACCACATTTTCGGTCATTTAAGAAAAAACTGTATGATTAAAATTATGTAATTCCTATTTGTAGCTATCCATGATAGCTGCAGATACCAATTAATATTAAATAATAAAGATTGTGTCGTGTTTCTTACATGATCGAAGAAGAGGCGAAATTGACCAATAATTCTAACTTACAATAAGGTGAAATGCTAGAAAATGCGAACTGATTAGAAAATTCTACAAACAATACATATGATTGTTCTCTTCTCAACATTAGATTTACTAATCACAACATTCCCCCACCTTAGGGTACAGCTCCACCACCCACTCCAACTGACTCTGTTCAGTCTGCAGTTCAGAGGACACAGAGGCAGGGGTACTGAACACTAGTGTGCGTGACTGGTAGGGGGAGAGAGAGGGGAGGTTGTTCACTGCAAGGGTGGATGACCAGAGATCAGCTGTGTAGAGGCGGGGGGTGAAGAGGAGCTTGGAGGAGTCAGAGCCATCACGAACAACCTCCAACACACGGGACCACTGGCCTGAAAACGACGAGTGAATGAGTCATAAGATTGGAAACTAAATTAGTTTTAAAGATGTTTTTATTCTCATTAGTTTTAACTATAGCACGAAAATAATTTAGAGGCAACTATCTCTCTTCAATCCAACAGCCATGTTTAAAAAATTTCATTCTCTTATTGATAGTCGAAAGTCTTGCACTGAGAAAATATTGCATGTGTACAAGATGTGAATCTATTAAAAACCATTTTCAACCAATACCTGTTGAAAGTATTTGAAATATTCTCACCAGAATGAAAATCCATTCCATTCACTCTCACCTGAATGAAAATCCATTCCATTCACTCTCACCTGAATGAAAATCCATTCCATTCACTCTCACCTGAATGAAAATCCATTCCATTCACTCTCACCTGAATGAAAATCCATTCCATTCACTCTCACCAGAATGAAAATCCATTCCATTCACTCTCACCTGAATGAAAATCCATTCCATTCACTCTCACCTGAATGAAAAGCCATTCCATTTGCCATTCTCGTGACAAAGAATTCCTTGTACTGAATAGTCAGTGGCACCAACAGTAAATCAGCCAGCTGTCTGGGGGTCATCATTGGGAAACGTACAAAGGACATCACCTAAGGGAGAAAGAAAGGGATTGTCTGGAACTATTTAGCATGAATTGAACAACAATCTATCAGGTACATTTCATATTCGTGAACCAGAGTATAACTTTTACTCACTCTGTGACTAGTGCTTTCAGATTTAGTTAATGTATCTAATAAAACCTATCGACATATCCAAATAAGTAGTTAGTAACATTATAAAGAATTTGCAATTTTGGAAATAAATATTTTCTCTTAGTAGCTTCGAGTTTAAGATTAATTGAAATAAGTACTGGTAGCTATCTACTATGGCATCTGTTCTATTTAATTAGTTATATATTTATTGAAATAATAACCACTGGAGTGAAGGGCTTACCTCGTATATGAGCTCTTCCAGTAATTTATCCGTGTCCATCTCAACATCAGAGTCTTCTGAAGCATTAACGGCAGACACCAACTTGGAGGAGTTGCACCGGAGGTAGAGTTTACCCGTCCCCAGGCGGAGTGGGGGAGGGGAAGATCTGGTGGACTGGAGGGACTTTATGGAGGGGGTGAACTGAGAAAAAGAGGAGTGTAGGCACTTCTCCGGTGGAGCTTTGAAGGAGCTTTTGGAGGAGCAGCAGCAATGGTGGATGAAGCGCTGACAGCAACTGTGGATGTCTACTCTTGAACCACAGGACTGACACACGAGGTTATTGCGGTTGCAGTGGCAAGAGGAGCTGCCGTTGTGAGAGGCGTTGTGGCACATGGTTTGGACGAAAGGAGTCGTTTCTCCTCTTGGAGGATCGTTGTTTTCCTGGGAGAATGTGAAGGAGCTTCTGAGGGAGGTGAGTTGTACTTCAGGAGAAGAGGAGGCAGACTGGTAGGTGTTGGTGGAGTCATTGGAGGAGTTGAAGTTGTCTGTTTGGTGCTTTATCCACCGTTGTACGTGACTGAAAAAAACGGCAAGCAAATTAAGAAAAGATTGAGTAAATTCATACAGAAAATCTTTGAGATGGGCTAAAATGTAAAAAAAAGTTAGGTAGGATATAAAAATAGATGTTAAGAAATGCAACACAAAATTTATAATAATAATATAAAGCTTGTAACACTTTATAATAATGCAATAATGATAATGCAGCACCATTAAAATAAATCTGGTGAACTAATAGAACTCTTTCAAAACCAACTAGTTGGGTAAGTTACAAGTTATTGCACGGTACCACTTTTTCGATCATTTAAGATTTTTTTATAATTTAACGCATTGTTTTACTTCGTAAAAATGTTACATGCAGGTAATTATTTTAGCTCGCATCTTTTTTTAAACTAAGAATATACAATTTAATTTAAAACTTGTGAAACCTAATAAAAAATTATAAGAAGTAGCTAGCTAATCTAGGTAGTTGAACTAAAAAATTAAAAACTATAGCTATTTAGTATATCAAAAATATAGCTAGGTATATCAAATTTCAAAATATTTCTATTAAATTTGAAACTATATTTTTTAAACTAAGAACTATATTTAGCTAAACTAAACTAAGAGTTCTATTTACTAAACCAATATTCAAGTAAGGTAGTTTTGTTGTATAATTCTATGAATCTGAAAACAGTGAAATTTCACCCCTATCGAATTGGAGGAAGAAGAAACCTATATTTTTAGAGGCTATATATATAGAGTTGTGAGATGGGAAGATATCAATAAATTATTGAATGGAAAAGTGGAGGCTTGAGAAATAACACTCAACACATAATTTTCATTATGAAGTAGCTACCTAATCTGAGACATGGTCAAATTTTAAAAGTTTGAGATTTATATAGATTTAATTTAGAACCATAGTTGGGATGTTATTTTCATCCCTTTCAAATAGTTCTTAAAATATTATTGATTAAAACTCTCAGTGGTTGCAAATGAATATAAAAAGTTTTGCTAAAAATGATTATTGATTGAGTAAAAACAGAATATGCTAATGAATTGTAACTTAATAGACTTTTATCATGGAGTATATACATTAAAGATATCAAAATAAAATTTTCTTATTTGATAGATAATGTAGAACCGTTTAATAACTAAGAACTTACCATAGACAAAAGTTCTGTAAACAGTGAAAAACAAATCAGTGGATAAAAAGTGATTAATTATTAGAGTCATGACTCACGTGTAGAGAGTCATTTCGTCATGCACCACCAAGTCATTCTGAGCCAGAACACTCGTCAGAAGACCTGAGTCACACTTCAGAAAATCAGGGGTAGAGGCTACCTGATGGGGGGAGAGGGGAAGGGGGAGTTAATATTTCATAAATTATGTAGTTTAGGTTAAACCCTTCAAATATTTTTATTAATGTCAAAGTAAAATTAAAATATATGAATCAAAGGGAGATACAAAAATGTTTAGATAAATCTTTCTAATTAATCTATTGTTAGTTACATTAAATTGAGATCAAAGGGACCAAAAGTTGCTAGGTGAAATATAACCTTCTACTTGTTCTATTAATTAGTAAATTGATAGGAAGTTACGAATTATCGGTCAGTTCCACATTGGTCATAGACTCATAAGTAAAAAGATATAACAATTATTATTTAATTTTCATAGCTAGCTAGCATTTTTTCTCATATGACCGATGATGTGAATCCGACCGCTAATTCGTAACTTACTCCAGCTAACCTCTAAAAGTTCTGAGGTTACCTTTTCAAAGTTCCATTTGAAGTGGTTAAGGCAGGCCTCTGCAGTGACTGTGTGCTGTGACGCCATGCAGTACTGTAGCCACGACAGGAGGCAGTTGTGCTCCACAGCCGTAACCAAGTGCTGCTTCATGTACACCTCGCACACGCCGCTCAGGTCCTGAAAGAACAACAAACATTTCAGGAAACCTGAAATCACTTATGATCAACATATAAAAAGCCATACCAATTCCCAGGCACCCATTATAAACATTCCAGACCACAAATGGGATTCCGCTTACAGGATCACTGCACTAAAGTCACCAGACTTTCGTTTTGAAATCAACGTCATCAAAGATGAAAAATCTAAATTAACAGATTCTTCAGAAATAGCTTCCTAGCTAATTAGTAGACAGAAATGATGAGTAGAAATAATTAGACACAGTTTGTAATATAGAATAAGGAAATAAAAAACATCATCTGTAATCTCTATAGTGGAACTGATTTTTAGATGTTGAAATATAAGTTTTGATGCATATTTAAATAAAAAGTAGCTATTAAACTCATAAGAGAAGCTTTCAGAATCTAAAGAAAATGTTCAATTAATCAAAAATCTTTCATAAATACCAACCATTCTATATCTCTGCAAGATACAAATAATATTCCACCATGTGTGAACTCACACAATGAACGGCATTATTTAATATAGTCATTTATATTCAGTGAATGTCAATTATTTAAGTAAATTGAATTCATTAATAACATACAAAAATAAGCCACATACTAATTCAGTTACTTAATTATTTGTAGATTGCAGATTATCTTGAATATCATCTCGGGACTAATAGCTTTACCTGGACAATATCAACCAGTACCAAGACAGGCAGCTTACCTGGACATTATATTTATCAGCCAGCAATAGGAGAGGCAGCTTACCTGGACATTATACTTATAAGCTAGCACTAGGACAGGCAGCTTACCTGGACATTATACTTATAAGCTAGCACTAGGACAGGCAGCTTACCTGGACATTATACTTATCAGCCAGCACTAGGACTGGCAGCTTACCTGGACATTATACTTATCAGCTAGCACTAGGACTGGCAGCTTACCTGGACATTATACTTATCAGCTAGCACTAGAACAGGCAGCTTACCTGGACATTATACTTATCAGCCAGCACTAGAACAGGCAGCTTACCTGGACATTATACTTATAAGCTAGCACTAGGACAGGCAGCTTACCTGGACATTATACTTATAAGCTAGCACTAGGACAGGCAGCTTACCTGGACATTATACTTATCAGCCAGCACTAGGACTGGCAGCTTACCTGGACATTATACTTATCAGCTAGCACTAGGACTGGCAGCTTACCTGGACATTATACTTATCAGCTAGCACTAGAACAGGCAGCTTACCTGGACATTATACTTATCAGCCAGCACTAGGACTGGCAGCTTACCTGGACATTATACTTATAAGCTAGCACTAGGACAGGCAGCTTACCTGGACATTATACTTATAAGCTAGCACTAGGACAGGCAGCTTACCTGGACATTATACTTATAAGCTAGCACTAGGACAGGCAGCTTACCTGGACATTATACTTATCAGCCAGCACTAGGACTGGCAGCTTACCTGGACATTATACTTATCAGCTAGCACTAGGACTGGCAGCTTACCTGGACATTATACTTATCAGCTAGCACTAGAACAGGCAGCTTACCTGGACATTATACTTATCAGCCAGCACTAGAACAGGCAGCTTACCTGGACATTATACTTATAAGCTAGCACTAGGACAGGCAGCTTACCTGGACATTATACTTATAAGCTAGCACTAGGACAGGCAGCTTACCTGGACATTATACTTATCAGCCAGCACTAGAACAGGCAGCTTACCTGGACATTATACTTATCAGCCAGCACTAGAACAGGCAGCTTACCTGGACATTATACTTATCAGCCAGCACTAGGACAGGCAGGACGGTAGAGTAAGAGAGAGAGATGATGCCGGTGTAGAGGTATTTGAGGAAAGTGTCAAAATGATTGAGACAGTCATCTAACTCATGGAGAACTATCACACTTTCACAACTCTCAGACCACTCTGGTTTCATCAGCATCACCTAAATAAAAGAAATTATATTAAATAGTAAAATGAGAATCATATGAAAAAGAAAAATGTAAAGGACCTATAAAACATTCTATACTTGAGGAGAATTGTAGCTTAGTAAGAGTTTAGGGAAATGATATATAAACTGTCAATTAATTACTATTTGGAAATGATAGATCAAAGCCATATTACATTCTAGTCATTAAAGTGTCATACTCGGAATGTATTCCGTCACTGTATCTCACCCTGAAGACCTCAGAGGAAGCACAGAGTATGAGTCTGTGTGCAGGGTAGAGTCTGCCCCCCACCTTCAGCATCACATCACTCAGTGAGCTGTCACAGTACATCTGACTGATCTTATGCAGCACTGTGCTGCTGTTGTCTATCTGAAAAAAAAATAGTTTGAAGATAATTCAAATATTTTAGACATAAAAAAAATAAAATGTATAATTAACTAAAACCATAGGTGGAAATTATATTCTATTATAATTTTCTATCATAATAAAGATATGAAATAGTTTTAGACAGAATTCTTTTTTTTTTAGGTTTTCTACTTTCAAGAAATCCTTCATTAATTCATGTAGCTAATGATGTAAATTTAAAATCTTGATTCCATAGTACAAAGGTTTCCATTAAACATAACTAACATAAAACACATTGAGTATATTAACCTCTTCCTTCAAACTGGAACTTAAAATAAATACTACTACTGTATGTTTTCAGTTTTCATGTGACTAGCTTGAATTTGAAAAAGAGTAGCTAGGTAAGTATCTAGGTATCTCTTCTTAATAATATTTTAGTTTACTCACTGTGGAACATGTTTCATTGCTTTCAAGAGATTCCTTCGATAAATTCATCATGAATGAGAAAAATGAATTAATCTATGTAAATATTCAAATAAAATTAATAACTGAGTAGCTAGCTACTCATAATTATAATAAAAATCTGGAAAGTAAAATGAGAGATATAAGCAAGAGTATAAAAATTAATAAATTTCTCCCATTAGCCAATAAGGTTTACAGACCTAATTATAATTTCATTTAAAGTACGGGTTTAACATCAAATTTGTAACAAAAAGCCATATCGCAGACGTCAAAAGGAAATTAAATACAAGGGACTGAAAGAAGCAGTCAAAAAGGAAAGAGTCTCCATGAGCAAAGTCACCTACCACCATCGCTGACAATGTTCATGGATGCAGAAGAGCTACTCAGTGAGCATTCACTTACCAAGGAATGTGACGAAAAGGGACACGAGCACCAGTGACTGCACCCACGGATGGAAGAGGAAAATGAAGAGGTGAAAGTAAATGAAGCCTACCCCACCCCTAGGCCTATACTTCACCAAAGGATATAGTACCCTTGGGGTACAAATGGTAATAAGAGCTAGGTTTGACTCAGGTTATAATATAATTGTACCTCTTTCATAATTTCCTTTTCTGTGGGTTAGATAAACAGAAAATGGTGTAAAGGGATCAACTTAGCGTATATTGAAATGATAAAAGTTCAAAGTAGCTAGCGAATGAATGAAAGTGTATATTAAAATTTAACCATGGCTTAACTCTCACTCAGTATTGGTGAATAATTAGTTTGATAAACTGAAGGTATCATGGACACCAATTAGCTATCAATATACTGTTAACAACTATAAAAGCTATCAATATACTGTTAATAAGTATAATAGCTAACAATATGCTGTTAACAACTAGAATAGCTATTAATTAATATACTGTTAACAACTATAAAAGCTATCAATATACTGTTAATACCTAGCTATCAATATACTGTTAATAACTAGAATAGCTATTAATATATATACTGTTAACAACTATAAAAGCTATCAATATACTGTTAATAACTAGCTATCAATATACTGTTAATAACTAGCTAAATACTCAATTACTGAGCTACCACAGGTAACTGTGTTGACCCAGCACATGAGTGGTAATAATAAGCATATGCATCCATGGATAAGAGAACCACACAGTCCATCTGCTCACACATGGATATAACAAGGCAGAAGAAAGAAGAGGAAAAAATTAAGGAAAGATACAAGGGAAAGCTGAAAAAAGAATGTCTACCTAGATATAGCCTCAGGACAGTGAGGAGAGGAGGGATGGGCAATAATGATTAATTATCATTGACAGCTAGTGAGTAGGTATCATATGATTATTGATTAATTAACCACTTAGCTATACCTAGGATTAATTAAACGATTATATGATTAGTTAGTATCTAATGGATTAATTATCCATTATTTGATTAATTAATCACTTGTAGGTAGGTATTTAGGAGCTTCAAATTACCTTAGTATTATTGATTGTGACTCAATAGAAGTATCATATGATTATTGATTAATTAATCATTTGTAGGATTAATTTTTCATTATAGGATTAAGGTACTTATTCATTTATTTGATTAATTAATTATTTGTAATTAACTAATTATACTATTTAGGAACTAGGCTACCTATTGCTCCAATTAAGTATGTAACTAGAAGCCTAGCTATATGATTATTGATTGATTTGATTAATCATTAACAGGGATTATTTTTCTATTTATATCATTAGTAAATCATATATGTACTTAGTTATAATTGATTTGTATTTTCAAGAAACTACCCAGGTAGCTATTGCTCCAATTAAGATATGGTAGACTGTAACTGTTCACTAGTTAGAGCTAGGTACCTAATTAGTAAGAACTTTATATTTGCAAATTAGGTTGTCGTAGAACGAAATTCTTTCTTGTGAGTCGAGACTAGGATAGGTATAATCTTCTCTTACTAGAAATCCATAAATACTAAGGCTAATTAGGTAGGCAATGGATATATCAACCTAGGTATTTCGTACCTAGGTACAAAGTAAATCGACCCACTACAAATAGTTCTGAAATTTGCAAGGTAGGTATAGGTAGGTAGGTATGTAATATGTAGAGCCCGGACAAATGCCATAAAGTCCTAAAATTTCATAAATTCCTAAAATGATGAGAAGTCTTATTTTGGGCTTTTTATACTATTAAATAATTTGGTAAGTCGGTAAAATTGATGTGATATATGGCAAATTTATAGAACGTTATAATTCAATCAAAATCTGTCTGAATTATATAGGTATATAAACTACTTCTATCACTTCAAGAATTAGTATAGTCATCACTGTATCTAGTTTTCTGTAACTCTTCACATCAATTTTTTTAGAACAGACTCTGTCATTAATAAAAAATTAAAATTGCAAATAATCGATATAATACACTATTCAAAGAGAAATATATGTAGAACCTAGTAATATTTGTAATATTTACAATAAAAAACTGTCAGGTGACAAAAATTGTGTTTTGTCTTATAATTGTTTTTTCCTGTACAACAGTTTCAAATATCTTAATTGGTCTAATTATCTAATATATGGTTTGTTAAGTCGGAGGTTGTCTACTACGAGGGTTTGCTGTAAATAAAAATTTCGAATTAATATTTGAATTAGTTACATTTCATGAATTTCAATTTACCTAACCTTTTTTTATAATACTTTAGGTTAAAGGTCCCCTCTAAGCAATTTTTTATTGCTTAAATCAACGAGGCTAATAATTCTTATCATTTTACTGCAAACCCCATAAAATTTGATAGCATATTTTTAATTTTATATGCTTTTAAAGATTTTTTAAATCCTAACTCTACAAAACCTACTTTACTCTCGACTTTCTAATTTTCAGTCTGAAGAAGAAGAATGTACACCATTTGTTTTGATTGTCAACTAGGTATTTGGTTTAATCAGGGTACAGGAACATAATCGGGTATAGTACCTAGCAGACGACACAAAAATATGACGTCACCACAACACATTCCTTGTTTGTGACCGAGCGGCTCATAATTCCTCGTATTTGCATGTTAATATCGAGAAGTTTGAAGTCATTTTATAAGGGTTTCGTACAAAAGAAAAGCGAAAATGGCGATTGCACCTTAAAGTTGAATATATTGATATAATTCAGGTGTGTTTTTATTGTTCATTTCTTAAACTTATCTATAAGAAATAGGGTCTTGAAATTATGCTACCTAGGAGCCTAAACTAGTGCTTGTTAACTGCTAAATTGTAGTTCCTATGAATAACTAATAAGGAAAAAAATAATGGAAATACAATTTGAGCAATGCCTAGTTAGTAATTGATAAGAAAAAATTAAATTTAGAAGTGACTAAGTTTAAGAAGGTTTTTCCATGTTTCAAAGTGTGGTCAGAGTCGCCATTTCCAGTCACTCGGTGGTAACGTCAAACTATAGATTCGATCAGCTGATTACCATACCCTATGTTACTGTATCCTGGGTTTAATAAATCTATTAATTATTCGTTTTAAGGTTTAAATTTGAATAAACTTATTATAAAAACGTTTATATACTTTTAGAAACAGGTAATATCTTAAAAGGCCAAAAATGCATTGTTTGTTTAAATCAGCGTCAGGTTGGAGATTCGCTCGATTGTAGCTCACAGAGTATTAAAAAACTTTAAAAGCAAATAATAAAATATATACTGAACCGAATTGTATGCGGTTTGCGGAATAATGATCGTTGTCTTCGTAGACCTTAGTTCTATAATATTATGTAGTAAACTCATTTTTTTCACGGAACCTGGAGAGGACCTTTAAATTTGAGTAAATATACTATAAACTAGATTCATTGAATTTTTAAGGAATGAATTGTTTATTTGTTTTCACCATTTTTTTATTAATACAGTTTAGGAATACTTGCAACATTTTTTAACAAAACTATGGACGGGTATTATTGATTATCCTTCCCGTTTTCTATTGATAAGCGATTTTTATAAGCGAACGGGACAAAATTAAAAAAACTCGATTTTCGGTTTTGAACTATGATAAGAAAATGTGAAAATTGAAAAAAACGTCCCTACTGGCTACTTTTGTTAGAAGTCGTTCTAGTATTACTAGTATCAATTATCAAGGCGAAGGCCGTCTATGGTCAAGGCCAGCTGCAACTAAAGGGCCGTACACACGCAGGGTTTTTTCAGTCTTTCCACCGGACTTTTTGCTAAGCTCCTCCCACTTTTTCCACGAGACTTAAATTTTGCACCGAAAGTCCGAGACTTTTCAACAACCTTCATGTTCTATTATTTTCCCCCAATCAAGAGGTGTAATTTTGTAAATCTCCGTATAGCTACTGTCAACTCATAAAATATTGTAAAATAACAGGATTGGTGTTCATTTTTAGCCAATCTTTGCTCCATTCATTTCTTTACCTTTGAGGTAAAGAAATTTCATCTTTTTATAAAAGACTGCCAGTAAAATTGATAGTAGTAATGTTTCTTAAAAAACTTTTTTTAGTACCTATAATATATTTTAGTAAAATAACACATCACTATCTATATTTTATTCATTTCAACATATTACCTATAAGCCAATGCCTTTATTTTTTTATTATAACGCAATTGGCAATACATATATGGTACCTACGTATTAATACTTTTACCTAAACTTTATATAATAGCTAAATTACATTTGTTGAGTGGATTAGGTTAATCATTAAATCAAATTAAATGAAAATAATCTCGGTTAGTTTATAACTAATTATTATAATAAACTTCATGAAAATTTCCAACCCAAGTTAATTAGTAACTAACTAATCTTAGTAATCTAGGTAGGTTGTTCTTTAGTAATTAATAATTCTAGGTAAAAGTAACTAACCTATATAATTAGTAAATATCTAACCCTGGTAATTAGTAATTTTAACTATCCAAGGTAGTTAATAGTTACTAACTACCTATAACCTAGGTTAGTTAGGTACCTAGTTTAAAAAATGTGGAGAGCTTATGTCGCCGATATGAGTAGTTAATTGCACATGTAAATCCACGAAATTCAAAAGTCAATCCACGTGTGGATGCTATTGACTTTTGAATCAAAAGTCTGGTGGAAAAGCGAAGAAAAAAGTCTGATGGAAAGACTGAAAAAACCCTACGTGTGTACGGCCCTTTATATACATTGAAAAAGGAGTTATAAACCTCGCAAACACCAACTATGGTGAGATAGAATTAGGTATTCCTCTTTGGTACAATGATGCAGTCGGTACGCCCATATGGTAAAATGGAATTACCCAACCCGAAACTAACGATGATGAGTGGAAACAGAATTACCAATAGGGGGACAAGACTGTACTGAAATAAGAGTAGATGACCATTGAACAAATGAAGGATTTAAAATGATTCACACACATACCCTATTGCTGCATAATTTAAACATTCAATATAATGGTCGCTGTGACAGATTACCGTTGCAACTTTAGAAGGTAGAACTAATGTTATGTACTTTACTTGGAATTAATTAATTAATTAATTTAGTAGGGGGTTTAACGTCTGCTTCGGAACCAAAGGCCATATCGCTGACGTCAAAAGGAAATTAAATACAAGGGACTAGAAGAAGCAGTCAGAAAGGAAAGTGGCTCCATGAACGAAGTCACTTACCACCGTCGGTGACAATGCTCATGGATGCAGAAAAGCTACTCTACGAATGCAGTCACTTAACAAGGAATGTGACGAAACGGGACACAAGCACCGGTGGCTGCACTCACGGATGGAAGAGGAAAATGAAGAGGTGATAGTAAATAAAGCCTACGAGGCTGCCTAACGCAAAATCTAACTTCGTAGTTGAAGAGCATAACCCTAGCACTATCCTCTAAAACTGCAAGTAGCGTTAAAAAAATGATAAACATGGCAAAAATGAAAAAAAGACAATCCATAATCCAAATTACACTAGTTCGGGCGCAAGGGACGCCACCCCCCTTCTCTTCCATTCACCACAGACAGCTTCAGGATAGAGCCCCTGGGGGCACTTTACCTGGAAAGTCTCGTTTGTATTGATTAAGTAAATTCCGCATCTATGATCAGCAACTGTGGTATGACAAAATTCCCTTTCTAGCCTGACTGCTTCTTCAAAGTTCCTTGTATTTATTTCCTTAGACATCAGCGACATAGCCGTAGAAAACTTTTTTATTAAATCTAAATGATCACTTATTTTCTTCTACACTTTCCCAGTATGTATTAGATAATTATTTGTACAATAATGTGATTGTGTAAAAATGAGAGGAAAACTTTTATTGCTGTTAGTGAATGACAACAGCAGTTTTTCAGAAAAGTTAATCAGAGAATTTAATTTCACAAATCACAGTTTTCTAATTTCCTATCATTTTCAAATCATTCAAATTTTTCATCGTTTAAATACCCAGACCAATTTAAAATATCTACAAGAATTAAAATTAATAGTTTCTTTTAGGAAATGTGATATTAGTAAACTGAAAATAACTGACACACTTTTTTTTTACTGTAACTATCGGCAGAAGATATTATTATTACGGTTAGTGTATGAAGATATTTTTCCGTGTTACTGTTTAAATATTGCTTTATTGCTATATTCCTTAACACTGTTAGTATGCATTAAGATATCATTCTTTCCTTAAGTTTTAAGTTGGATAATGAAATATTCCAAATTGAAGTTCCCATTAATAATAACTTTCAAAGGATATGATTTTCTCTTGTTGACTTTCGAAGAAAATAATTTAGATACATAATTCATAGGTTTAAACTCATTATAATTATTGAGAATTGGAATAAATAATCAATTTGATGCCACTTAACTGAAATTGGTTTACTCATTCGTTTCTTTCTCTACTCATTAGCTAAAGGAATAAATAAATTATTTATTTAAGGTTACACTTTCAAAGAATTACTGTAGAAAATTGATCTGATTATTGTTGGTGCATATTCAGGCTAAGCAGAAACTCACTAAAAAGTAAACAAACAAACGGCTCGTATAGAGCTCTTGTTCTATTCTACTAATAGCTGTGAACTTCACAATCAGCTCTTCAATTGAATTATAGACTAATTTTTAATAGCCATTTAAAGTAGTTAAATTAAATATAAAACTATTGAAGAAAGGGCCTCCATGAACAAAGTCACCTAGCTACCACCAGTCCGTAACAATGCTCATGGATGTAGGAAAGCTACTCCGTGACAAGCACCGATGGCTGCACTTACAGATGGAAATGAAGAGTGATGAAAACTACCTAACAGAAAATTCTAAGACCTCGTAGTTCAAGAGCACAATCCTAGCTCTATCCTCTAAAAGTGTAAGTAGCTGGTGTTGGAAAATGATAAAAATGTAAAAAACGACAATGTATTATCCAAATGACAACAGTTTGGGACCCAAGGGATGTCACTCCCATTCTCCTCCATCCACCACCAATAGTTTCAGGTTAGAGCCCTGGGGATATTATTTTAGATACTAACGAGTAACGGTAGATCATTGAATACAATTTCTAACAAAACGGTTATAAAAACTACAAAATTATATTATCAATCATTACAAATATTTCACATGAAAAATCATTGAATAAACAATATCAATAAACAATTTGCCTTCAAAAATAGTTAGTTAATTACATAATAAAAATCTGAACTACATAAACATATGGAACCAAGAAAATTGCTAAATGGTTACAGTCTACATAATAAATAATTTGTAGTCCTGTACTGATTAACTGAAAATATGAATTTGAGAATAGGTACTTTTTTTTAAAGTTAGCTAATTAAAATTAATTCTTAAAATTGATGGGCACCAAAAAAAAGTGCTATTGGTGTCACTTTAATGAGGCATGGTACGCGTCTGCATGAACTGTGATAGGATATCCTCTATTTTGTCATGTTCACTGCCACTGAACCTCTCCACCCAAGAACTGACATTGCCCTCCACCCCATGGGGGTAAGTCACCAGTTTTACCTCCTCACCTTCCAGTTTGGTATTGGGGGTGGTGAGAATCATTCTAGGTTTTCTCCTTTTGGTGACAATCTCGTGCCACTTACCGAAAGGGTAATCACCTTCATTCGACACCTTGGAATAGCCTTCAAACATCTTCCGGGCACTATCAATGTCTCCCATGGATCTGTACACTTGCAGCTTCTTCAGGAAAACGCCCATTGCTTCTTTACCAACTGTAGCTATTTTAGATCTGTCTAAACTAATCAGAAGATCAGGTTCACCATCCTTATCTGCAATTTCCTTTACATCCACCAAACCCTGGCCCGCTTCCAGAGCTACTTGGAGAATGACGTATCTAGCTTGGGAGTGAGCTTGCCCCCATTGCCCCTGCTTCATCTGATACATTTCCAAACCCTTTACTCCACTAAGGAACATATCCAACCACATCATGTACTTCACGTCTTCCTTATCTTCTTTAGAAATATTGAATATATCCAACACATCGTTGTAGAGGCAGAGGTACAGAGCTACAGTTTCAGCTCGGCATTCTTCATAGGCACTTCCCAGATTAGTGAACTTGGTTTGGTAATTCTCACCAATATCATAGAAGCCAACATCTGCTCCTGTGAAAGGGTTCTTCAAGGCACTCTGATCAAAGTTCAGTTTACCGTCATCTTTCCTTCTCAGGAACTTTCCGCTGCCGTGACCAAGCAGCTCGTGCAAACCAACGCAAATCTCGAGAGAGATGGCCCCTAGCCTCTGCTTCAGAGTGTTATCCTTCTCTGAAATGAACTGGGATACATCACCAGTACGAGCAGAGAGAACATTAGTAAGACTGACATTCTTGAACCCTTGTTCTTCCTTGACATCCTTGTAATTTGGAATGTTAATTCCAATAGGCATTCCAGATGTTGCAAAAGTCATAATGTCCAAAGAAGAGAAATCAGGGCGCATGAATTCATCTTCTTCAAAGTCTTTTCCCCATGGAAGCAATGGAAGAATTTCTTTTTCAGCCTTGTTAACCAATTTCTCAAACTTCTTTGATTGTTCTCTATTAACCATAGCAACAAAAGATTCAAATTCTGCTCTCAGATTAGTGGGGTCCCTGTAGACCTCAATGAATCCAGAGTAAACTTCAACAGCAGGCGACTTGTTCTTGACCCAGAATGTAGAGCCTTCTTTGTGAGCCTTCACAGAGCCCGTCGAGAAACTCTCAATGTACTTGTCAACCATCTGCACTTCCAAATCATTAGATGCATACTTTTTGGCTTTTTCCAGTTCTTTAACAACTTCTGTCAAAATGCCAGAGTAATCACCTCTAGTGATGGTGAAGTGTTTCCCCTCAAATACATCCTCTTTAACAGTAATGCCTTCTGCAGCACCTTTTTCAACTGAGGCCAATCTGATATCATAAACAACTTTATCTCCATCTTCATGCTTGATAAGTCTGCTATTCCAGCCCTCTATATTCCTAGCTGTCATGTACTCTTTACAGAGGTCAGCATCCTCTTGAGTGCAGTTAGGAGTGAAGTACATAGTCACTCCTTTAGGAGGCATGCCCAGGAACTTTTTGTTCTCATCCAAGTCGTACATGAGTGCAACAGCTTTCTGGTAGAACTGCATAACCTTTTCTGGTGATTCAAGGTACGCTTTGGATATTTTCACGAGAGCAAGAAGTTTCTCCTGGCTGATGGTGGGCACGAATTTGCGGTCACCAAAACCAAGATAATTACCACAGTTGTACATCAGCCCCCCATAATAGATCATGAGCAGCTTGAACTCATCTTCAGTAATGATTTTTTTCTCTATAGCTTGAGACTTCAGAGAGTCCAGTGGCTGAGATCGGAAGAGTTTTGTCAAGAGGCAGAAAATGTCAGGTGCCTCAGACGAGTTCTGACAGAGGACGATGAATGCTCCCCACCAGGAGGCTCTTGACAGATGGTGAGCATACTTCTTCTCCTTCTCCGACAGTCCATTGAATGCCTCTTCACATGATAGGTAGATGACTGGAGTTTCTAATGGCAGCATATGGGGAGAAGCCATTCTGAATGAAGTAGTGTGAACTGATCTGAAACACAAGAAAAGAAATGAGCTATTTATATTATTCACACCAGTCAAAAGCCATAAAAAATAGTTGTAGAAATTGCTACTTTTAAGCTATCAGGAAAATAATACTTAAATTAATCTTACATTCAAAACTATTGATTGTCTATAGAATAAAAATAAAGTAAATTGATAATCAATTAGCTAATGAAATAAAAATATAGTTTAAAATAATCAAAAACTTATGTTGTTGATATAAACAAAATATGTTGGGAACTACATCAATATATGTATACATTATTGATTCGTCAATGCAATTTATTATATATCTATATGGAAGGAGAATTTTTGAGTTTAAACTTTGAACACATATTTTATACCCGTTTTACTACAAGATGAAAGTACACTGGAACAAGTTAACCGAGCATATCTAGAAACTTATTTAATATGGAACTATTAAATTTGCTTAGTTACTGTAATTGACCTCTTTATTAAGTGCATCTTTCTATTCATTAATACCAGTTCAAATAACAACAGAGATAGGTAGCTTACCTTTTGAATGGATATAAATGAGAGACTCTCTTGACAGATAAATTTGGCTTGGAGAAAATGGTTCTGCAGAAGTTTCCAATATTTTTCAGTATCATTCAGAGCAATCAAATTGAGTATATAGTTACCTAATTACTACCTGAAATAAATAAAAAGAAACATGGTAATTGATAATCTATTTATACACTATTAGGAGTCAAGTTAATTTGACAATAAACTGAAACTTTCATTTGTTAGTTTCAATGAATTTAAATTTGATAATCATAAATTTCACTTCCCTCATAATAACTAGAAGCTCATTAGTAAGTCTTGGAACACACTAGTATTTTGTGAACAAATTTTGATTGAAGTAATCTTCTTCAATGATCAAATTAATGGTAGAGATTTCATCTATAATAGACTGGGTACTCTATAATGTATTCTAAATATCACATACCCATTGGTCTGACAGCATTTTTCAGACCAATGGGTACACACCTCTGTCTGCTCCTAATGGAGCACATTAGAATACTCTATGCATACTCTCTATGTGTTTTGCAGTTCAGAACATAAGGTTTCTTTCCTGAAACATAAATAGTATTTTGAATAATCACAAATGCGTGTATACCTACAACCATAAATAGAGAAATTTAAGTTTTTTTCTAAGAAACTTACAAAATTTGACTTATTAACTTAGACACATTACTGTATCTCACATTAGGGTCCATTTCTTTCGTACATTATACCGAGTATACATGGATGTTTGAAGTATATTTTGTGGCTAATGAATTAGATACACTCAGTCGTTCAGCTGGAGGAAGTATTTTATATAAGATCGTACCAATTGGTGCAATACGTACCCACTGGGGTACTTATTCTAGTTCAGTGTTCACAGAGCTTAATTTGTACTTGATAGTAAATTGAGTAATATTTAGATGAATCTTTTCCTAGGAGAAAAAAATAATCCAAAGTTAGTGGATTTCTAGTTCTTTATTAATTAGCTCATTCTTATGCTGCATTAGTGAAAATATTTTTTGGTGACTAAATCCTAAATTAGGAAAATGTTGGGAGAGTAGCTCAAGCTGAGAGTCTGAGACAACCATAAATAAATTATTGGAAATGTAAGTCATTAAATATTTTCTGTCGAAAGAATTCTAAATTATCCCCTATATTAAATAGGTAAATGTATTTTGCTGAGAGCAAATGTTTCAAACTTTCAACTCGATTTCTACTTTCTAGAGATGCACCGATAGCTACCATATCAGTAACCGATACCAGTACCATTTACAGTTACTTTAAAATTCTGGTTACCGATACGAATACCAAGTCCGATACAAATTACTTTTTAAAAGTATAATATTCAAGCCAAAGACACCGAAAATATTAGTTCTAAGTAGGTATCTGTAGTTAAATGTACAGATAATTTATAAAGTTTTACATATAATGATGTACCTAGGTCTTTACAATATTTATGGGTTAGGTTTACATAGTGAGCTACCTAGGTACTTATAACTAGGATTGTTGCCTAGGTGTATACAAGTAAACTACCTATGCAATAATACATCTTGACTTCATAATAATATAGTGATGCATTGGTTAACATCTGAAGTGCGCTCTACATCACAGGTGCCACTTGCTCAGTGTAATACCTATTAATTTCTTTTGTTAGAACATTTTTGTGTTATTGCAATTAGGTACACTGTGTACCTAGCGAGGAACAGTGTACCTATCGAAGTAGTGCAGAGTACCTATTAAAGTAAGTAGTGCAGAGTAACTATCAAAGTAGGTAGTGCAGCGTAACTATCAAAGTAGGTAGCATAGTGTAACTATAGAAGTAGGTAGCACAGTGTAACTATCAAAGTAGGTAGCACAGTGTAACTATCAAAGTAGGTAGCACAGTGTAACTATCAAAATAGGTAGCACAGCGTAACTATCGAAGTAGGTAGCACAGCGTAACTATCGAAGTAGGTAGCACAGCGTAACTATCGAAATAGGTAGCACAGCGTAACTATCGAAGTAGGTAGCACAGCGTAACTATCGAAGTAGGTAGCACAGCGTAACTATCGAAGTATGTAGCACAGTGTAACTATCGAAGTATGTAGCACAGTGTAACTATCGAAGTATGTAGCACAGTTTATAATATGGAGGAGAAGCCTACATAACTTTGTGTACAGGATAGAGTTCCTTGTTAACCTAATTCAAAAGGGATGACACATTGTTAACTTTAAATTCTCCTTAACTTTAGTTTAGCTATTGAATAAACAATAATAATTTCATTTAATTGCAGAAGAATAGGATCAATTTATATTTGTACATTTAGCTATCTAATATTTCAATTTTGACACCCTCCCTCTATCCTCCCCTTTTTTAATTGTTTACAGCGTCATCCCTACGGTCTTGTTATTGGTAGGGTTTCTTTGACCCCCTTCTTATAAATATAATTCTCATTATTATTGAATTTCCTAAATTGACACAATAATTGTTAAGGTGTAAATCATTAGTGATCTATGAACAAGTTTTTAATTAATTCACCTTGAACTTATTGCAGGCCTAAACAAATTTGCTAGTAATTTCTGCACATAGATCACTGATGGTTTAAACATTTGATTTAAATAAATTTCCCAAAGCTCTGAATTGTTTCCTTTATCATGTACATAAAACTATGGAAGTATGTAGCACAGTGTAACTATCGAAGTATGTAGCACAGTGTAACTATCGAAGTATGTAGCACAGTGTAACTATCGAAGTATGTAGCACAGTGTAACTATCGAAGTATGTAGCACAGTGTAACTATCTAAGTATGTAGCACAGTGTAACTATCGAAGTATGTAGCACAGTGTAACTATCGAAGTATGTAGCACAGTGTAACTATCGAAGTAGGTAGCACAGTGTAACTTTCGAAGTAGGTAGCAAAGTTTAACTGTCGAAGTAGGTAGCACAGTTTAACTGTCGAAGTAGGTAGCACAGTTTAACTGTCGAAGTAGGTAGCACAGTTTAACTGTCGAAGTAGGTAGCACAGTTTAACTGTCGAAGTAGGTAGCACAGTTTAACTGTCGAAGTAGGTAGCACAGTTTAACTGTCGAAGTAGGTAGCACAGTTTAACTGTCGAAGTAGGTAGCACAGTTTAACTGTCGAAGTAGGTAGCACAGTTTAACTGTCGAAGTAGGCAGCAGAGTTCAACTATTGAAGTAGGTTGCACAGTGCACCTATCAAAGTAGGTATCATAATGAAACTATTGAAGTATCATAATGAAACTATAAATGAATAGAGACTACTTAATTCATGTACAAAAGTATTATTTAAATCGTATCTTGATTAAATGTTCAATTGAAAACAAATACCAATATATACTACCAAACTTGAAAAAAAGTATTTGGTATCAGTAATATTTGAACTATTTTTTGAGATCTGATACCAATTACCAGATACTCATAAAATATTAAAATACCGATACTATCAGATACTTTATCCGATACCGAGAGTATCGGTGCATCTCTACTCCTTTCAGAACCTAATCAATGTAAGCAGCAAACACTCAGGTAAATTCCCAAACAAGTGAAATATTCAAATTTTTCTTAAAAAATAAAAATGATCAAATTATCATATATTCTCTCCGAACAAATTTGAATTAATTCCTATGTTACATTAATTTTGCTACGAACACTTCTGAATTAATCCCTATAACCAGACTGCAGAATATGGAACATTTCTCCAAGACTCTCTGCAGGAGTTTTCCAGTATGCAGAAACTGGTAAAGAGATCTCATAATATGTTTGTAGCAAAATTAATGTAAATATAGGGATTAGTTCAGAAGTGTTGAAGCCAATTAATTGGCTTAGATTTCAAAAGATCAAAAATCAGATTTGTCTGATTGGCTTAAAATTTTAAATGAATTCCTATTTTCCCATGTTAATTTTGGCTTGAAATCTTCAAAAAATGAACCAAATTGGCTTGGCTCAGAATTTTTATGGAATTTTAGCTCAAAAATTGGCTTACAATTTCCAAGCCTCTGAAACATGGTTCAAAACATCATTATGCATCATGTCTGATGCATGTGTATCACTTGAGACTATCTATGAGTGATTTACTTGTTATTTACAGGTTTCTAAACTTATTTCACCCCTCAAAAGTTGCCAGTATTATAGTATACTGGCGACTTTGTCCATACTTTGAAACTTAGGAAATTGGAGATCATCAATTTATTGCTGTATTTTAACCAGTCTGCAGAAACTGGTAAAATGCTCATAGACCAGACTGTATTTCATGGTGAATTCCACTGACATAATATTCTGACAAGGTCGGTGGATTTATAGTTATTTATTCCTATGTTACAATTAATTTTCTGTGGAAAAATGGATAAAATGTTGGTGGATCATTCAAATTACTGGAAAATAATGGTGGATTTTTTCAGCTTTTTCAAAAGAGTCATTGGAATTTTGTGCACCAAATACAGACTGGTTTGTAGATCTCTTATTCTGTTTGTAGCAAAATTAATGTAAATATAGGGATTAATTCAGAAGTGTTCATCCATATTACAAAGTGTGGCAGGAAAGTCACCAGTTAAGTGAGAAAATGGATCTAGGTCACCACATTTTAGATACTTTAAAGAAGAAATTTGACTTCCTAGAGAAGATTTTACACTTGAAAATATCCTCATGCTTCATTTCTGATGCATGTGCATCTCTTGAGACTATTTTAAGAGTGATTTACTTATTATATACATGTTTTTCAACTTATTTCACCCCTCAAAAGTCGCCAATATACTGGCAACATTTTCCATACTTTATAACATGCCATGATACAGAGTATGTCAGTTGAAGCCAATTAATTGGCTGAGATTTCATAAGGTCAAAACTCAGATATGTCTAATAGGCTTATAATTTTGAATTAATTCCTATGTTCCCATGTTTATTTTGGCTTGAAATCTTTATAATATGAGCCAAATTGGCTTGGCGCAGAATTTTTGTAACATTTTGGCTCACAATTTTCCAGCCAGTGAAACATGGAGACTCAAACATGGGCACTTTTCATAGCTAAATTAATGTAAATATAGGAATTAATTCAAAATTGTTCAGAGAGAATATCCCAAATATCTCCCATATTCTTCTGCAGAGTGGTATTTTAAGGTTTGCTGAACTCCTACTAGTCATCCAACTGAGTAATTAATTCATCAGAAAAGACCACTTTTTCCAGAGTGGCTCTGTAGGAGATCATGAATTAATTCATTATTACCATTTATTTAGCTACGGGAGATTCTGAATCTGAAGAGCATGCCAGAGGATGATGATGGGGAAGACGTTTTGGAAAGGTGCAGTTTTGACCGAGGGTAATGCATGGAAGTGAAACAGTGGTTTGGAACGTGAGAGATTCAAAGGGTAGAAAATGCCAAGTAATAAAGCATGTCCAAACTCGCCATTTTAATGGCGAGTTTGTGACAGTTATTTTGAGCCCTCCAAATGCAAATGGTGAGTTTTTTCTATTTTTCTCCTATGCTACAATGTTATTTTGGAGAGAATTTATGAAAATTTGATCATTTTGGAGAGAATTTGCTGAATTTTGGAGAGAGCTGGAGAGACAAATGGTGAGTTTAAGAGACATACTTTTTTACTTGGAGAAAATGGAGAAAGGAGGAGAGCATTGAGAGCCCTGGATTATAGTTATACGCTGGTGGTGACTCTACAAGAAGAGGTTGGATGCACTTCAGTAGTAGCTAGAGACATGAAAACAAAAGTTAAGTTTTCTAGTTACCGGATGAGATCGGAAAATGGGATAGCAAGGAGAGTAGTAGAACAGTTTAGAGGGGGAGGAAGGAGAGGTACAAAGTGGAGTAGGAGATTGGAGGCATATTTAGCAGAGATAGGATTGGGGGTTTGGGCCCGGTGAGGTTGAGGGAAGAGAAATAACAATAAGAGTGAATCAGTGGGAGGAGTCTATAAAAATTCTCTTGGCTTAGAATTTTTGTAAAATTCTGGCTGAAAAATTGGCTTACAATTTTTCAGCCTCTGAAACCTTCAGGCCAGTCTTGCAGAATGCGTCTCTTCTCCTGTAGACCAGACTGAAAAGAAGGTCTCCTCAGACCCGGGATTTTTTACAGAAATTGGGATTTGGGCTCAGCAAATAACATGGGAACATAGGAATTATATAGCACTTTGGCGCAGGATTAATCCACAAATCCTGCTGTACTTTTCAGACTGGCCTGTAGAGACTTTAATTTGAGAGAGAGCTACTCTCTGACTCTCGGTAGCAGATTCAGAATCTCCCGAAGCTAAATTAATGGTAACATAAGAATTAATTCAAAATCTCCCGCAGCTAAATTAATGGTAACTGGTAACATAGGAATTAATTCAAAATCTCCCACAGAGATCTCCAATTTCTAAAATTTCATTCAGAAACTCCAGCAGAGAGTCTTGGAAAAATGTTCCATATTCTGCAGACTGGTGAAACAGGGGTGGTTTTTTTCAGTTTTTATAGGGTCAAGCAGGTAAATTGCGGTAGGTACGCTGACTAACTGCGGCCTCTTACAACAGAAACATCATGCAATCAAAACACATGTTAAACTTAAATTAATAAATTATAGCATGCACTGCGTTTCTATTGATAGCTATGCAACATTTCAAATTTCAATGTAGGGTCACGCAGGTAAATTGCAGCCCTTTAATTTTTAATTGCAGCCCTTTCAAGAGAGTCTCTAAAACATTCTGAACCGAAATTACTTTAAAATGTTTGTGCATAGCTATCAAAAGAAGCGAAGTGCATGCTATAATTAATTAATTTAAGTTTAACATGTGTTTTGAATGTATGATGTTTCTGTTGTAAGAGGCCGCAGTTAGTCAGTGTGCCGCAATTTAATTTACCTGCGTGACCCTAATTTCGGTTCAGATTGTTTTAGAGACTCTCTTGAGAGGGCCACAATTAAAAATTAAAGGGCCGTAATTTACCTGCGTGACCCTAAAAAGTCAGTGGAATTTAGTGCACCAAATACAGACTGGGTAACATAGGAATTAATTCAAAATTTTAAGCCAATTAGACATATCTGAGTTAAGAGTTTTGACCTTTAACCAACAAACTTTGTAAATTGTAACATGGAAAATCATTGGGGGACCTAGCCTAAGCCCTAAGGCACAAATTTACCATAACTTATAAGGTTGTATATTTATAAAGCACTTAATCAAATATATTTTAAAACTAAAAAAAGTTTTCTGGTCTGTTAATTTTATTAGCTTAATTTCTAAATTTTCAGGTTCGTTATCTTTACTAGCTTAAATTCTGGTCCGTTGGCGTTATCTTTACTAGCTTCATTTCTGGTCCGTTATCTTAACTTGCTCCGAATGTTCCATATTCTATAATTCAACAGTGTGGCCGCCGGCCGGAGAGAGATCTGGGCCCTGGCCTCAACTTCTCAAGGCCTTAGGCCTATGCCTCAGCCTGTACATTTTTAAATTAAAAATAGCAGGTACTCAATGTAGGTAAGTTTATGTACCTTAGTAACTATTTTTATCTATGTTCTTCAGTCAGATTATATACCGGTATGGGTATAGGCTAGTTAGGGACATTTGGCATTTTTTTAATTGTATAAGATAAATTCACTGCCACATGAGGATGAAGTTATAAGTTTGATTTATTTCGTGCCTCCGTGAAGTTCAACAAAATAATTCTTGAGTTGATAAACATTTTATTTTAATTCAATAAAGATATAATTGATTAGGGACTTGGTACTCCCACAGTATTCTGTTTACTATGGTACATCTATATGGTGAATGCATAAAATCCAAAATCGTATTGAAGATAATATACATCAACTACGTATAACTGGACTGTGATTTTAAGATTTCAACCTTTTTTATTGGAATATCACAATTTAAATGAATGAATTTAAGTCAGCGAGTTATTTTTTTAATACATTAGAAAGTAACTAAATAAGAATCACTATTTGTGCATAAGTTTATTTAGACAGTACGACAATGATATTATCTGTAATGTAAATATAATTAACAGATAATCAAACACTTATAACCAGTCTGTAGCATCAATATTGATGCTACAGATTCCCTAAGATAGTAGCAAATGTTTGCTTCTATTCAATGTCTACTTTTATATGTCTAATCGATACAGTTTTGTTAACGTCTATTCGACGCATAATTTGTGACACTTCATCTCGAAATATACATATTTTCGATGCCATCTGGTGGTGCATTGATGCCAAAAATGATTTTCGAATCGATGCCAAAACGATGTTAGATAGCGAATTCTAGCTCCATTCTCGAATTCATTTCGAGAAAAGCCTTGTATCGAGATGACGTCATTTCGATGCCGCATAAGGGTACGTACACACTACAAGCGGAGCGGAGCAGCACGAAGTGGAGCGCAATTAATAGTATTGTTTTATTGCGGCGCCGCTCCGCTCGCAGTGTGAACAGCCAAGCGTCTCTCCATACGAATACCAAACAACATTAATGACGCTACGCTCGCGCCGCTTGTAGTGTGAACGTACCCTAATTGTTTACTGGGCTAGAGCTCTAATATTTCACACAAACAATAAGAAGGTTGTTAGGCAACTATTTAAGCAATCAAAAAATGATAAAATTATGCAATTTTCTCATGTACGGTCCTCTTAATAATTCCATCTCTATTCTGTTATATTAAAACAATTAAACTTATATTTATAGTGGATATATAATTATGAGCCGCTCGGCTCATAATTCCACTATATACCCTTTATGTTTTGCTGTATCCTGATGTTATCTTTGAATAGAACATAGATTCTAGAAATACCTTCAAAATGAGAGAAAATAATATGAAAAATACTATATCCTAGTAACAATTACATTACCCAATTCAGAACGAGAACACTGGGTCAACGCAATCATGCCGGTCTTGTTGCATTGGGCCAGCGCAGTTCCGACGTTGTCCCATTTAACGGATGACCACCAGCTCAGTTTTATAAACGATTTAATTATAAACGTGAAACGTATTATTAGAGCCGACAATACTTCAAATTACCATTGTCATGCCAGTCTTGTTGCATTGGGCCAGTGCAGATCCAACGTTGCTCAGTTCTGACAAGTACATAACTTATATTCGTCTTGCTACTTCCAGAAATACTTAAAGTTTCCGATCTCATGTCAGTATAGGCCAGTGATATCCCCATATTAAAGGTGCATCGAATGATACTAAATAGACCACCAAAGGGAAGTGATTTGGTTTTTTTTTAGATTATCGGCGAAATATTCCTATGTTATTCGTACGGGAGAAAAACTAGGTGGTAAAACATCCCTTACAGCTGCAGGACTATTTACTTACGCTTGGAAAATTCTAAGTCGATATTTCGATACCTAATATCTAAACGCATTCATTAATAAAAAGTTCATCGAAATGTGTATTCAAATAAAAAATTTATGAGCAATTTAAATTAGAAATAACGTCAATTAAGAGACAAATTCGTAAATTAAGGCCTTGTTACACGGTACGAGTTACTGTCGTGACAGTGGACAGCAGCTGTCCTACTGTACTCGCATGTCAGTATCTCTATGTTCATAATATTGAATCTCCATGACAGTTACTCGACTGATTCGGTCACACTGTCCGAGTAACTGCTCTCCAGGAACTGGCTAGGCCAACTTGCACGTTTACTTGCACCGTGTAACAACCCAACTGGCTGAACAACAACCCAACTCCGTAATCTGGTCTTTTGATTCACTAGATACGTTATAAACGTTTTTACTTCCCTTCTTGGACACAACTTTCAATTTATTACCAAGAGCAAGAGGGAATTCTGTTTCATCTATAGGTTAAAGATACGCTGAGAGTTCTCAGGAATGAAAAAATCTTTCGCTATGATTTGATGCTCTGATAAAAGAAAACTTTCCAAGTTCGAAAACCAATCCCTCAGATCGTTCTCTGAAACCTTCTTTCTCATGTGGCCTAGTTGCTCTGGTGTCCTCACAGATACTTCATCTCTGTGTCTTGTAACAAATCTATGGACCCATCTTTTGGATGGAATATTAAATCTAAATAAACGATCCTCATTGGTGAAATTTTGATCCGAATCTCTTTCAGCCTTATCCAGCACGTCTTTTATGAGATTTACTATAGCAGGCCTTGTAGCTCTATTTCCTATACGTGCTCGATATTTCAATCTCTTTTCTTGTTCCTTAGACAACTTTCTCTTTTGCCCTGTAAATGAAATTAATGATTCTAGAAACGTGAAAAAACATAGGTTGCCAGAAAGTCTTTATTTCAAACATATAAATATCTATGATATTACACAAGTACACAAACCTCCTGTTAGAATTGCTGGAGCATATCCAGGGTACAGGAACATAATCGGGTATAGTACCTAGCAGACGACACAAAAATATGACGTCACCACAACAACACATTCCTTGTTTGTGACCGAGCGGCTCATAATTCCTCGTATTTGCATATTAATATCGAGAAGTTTGAAGTCATTTTATAAGGGTTTCGTGCAAAAGAAAAGCGAAAATGGCGATTGCACCTTAAAGTTGAATATATAGATATAATTCAGGTGTGTTTTATTGTTCATTTCTTTAACTTATCTATAAAAAATAGGGTCTTGAAATTATGCTACCTAGGAGCCTTAACTAGTGCTAGTTAACTGCTAAATTGTAGTTCCTATGAATAACTAATAAGGAAAAAAATAATGGAAATACAATTTAAGCTATGCCTAGTTAGTAATTGATGAGAAAAAATTAAATTTAGAAGTGACTAAGTTTAAGTAGGTTTTTCCATGTTTCAAAGTGTGGTCAGAGTCGCCATTTCCAGTCACTCGGTGGTCACGTCAAACTATAGATTCGATCAGCTGATTACCATACCCTATGTTACTGTATCCTGAGCATATCGACCAGAGACTATCAGCTATGGTGGATTGAGACACTCCATACTTATCTGCCGCCTGCCGTTGACTCAACATTTTTTTATTAACTTCAGCAACAGCTTCTAACATTGACTTCTCGTTATACTTATCTTTAGATTTATTTGGAGCCATTTTTAAAGTTTAGTATTACTGTTGGTTCTTATAGTTATAAATCTGTAAAGAATGAGAAAGTGATGTTGTGAGACTGCGCGTTCCTACCAAAACTGGGTGTGAAAGAAAATCAGCCCGGAGAAAAGCACATTTATTGGAGATGTCTGCTCGATGCACAGTAATTGAAATATATGGTGTAATTTAGAATGATAAAACTAGATGAAAATAATTAGCATTGAACCATTGAACCAGTTTTCTGTGAATTCTCTTTTGAGGGGAGCCTGATACAAATTATTTTACAAAGTGAAAAAAGAGAAGACAAAAAGGCATCAAAAAGCAGACGGAAATATCATTAATAAAAATTATTAATGCATGTGATTAAATGCACAAATAATGATGTTACAAACTATAAAAGAAATACTTGAAGCGATGATACCTACTGTGAGGCTGAGCAAATAAGTTAGGTATTAAGTAAAATACATTTATAAAGCACTGAAATTATGGCAAAAAAAAAACTCTATAAATAATGATCTAGATTCATTTTTAGGTTTCTAAAATAACTTGCATTAGTATTGGGGTCTAACCTATAGTTTTTTGAGGTGAGGCTTGATAGGAATTTTACACCTCGGTACGTGTGTTCCTCTGAAATAATATACGCTAATGCTATGCTTTGGTTATCATTTTCACTCTAGTAAAATTTAAATACCTACCTAAGTAGAAAAGTATAGAAAATGTTTTCATGGAATAATAAACAAATAATAACTTTGAAATCACTTTTATTGAAAAATAACAAATACCTGATATACATATGATAATGCAATATATCCTAAATAAGTAAGCATTTACTTCATTAGGTTTAAAGCTTCACGGTAATATTAGCAATGTTTTTAATTAATTAATGCAGTGGAATTAATGAAAAAAAGAATTATGACCGATGAAGAGAAATCGTATTTCACTTTGTCGGTCAAGTGATCGATGATATGAATAAAGTGTTAAAACCGATTCACTTCGTCGTTCATGACTTTATATCATTATAGTACAGTTTATAGGGAAACACTTAACAACATATAAAGCAACACATTTCAAAACAAAATTTGGAACATGAGCTCGCGCGTTTACACGATCATAACAAACACATTGACTGATTTCATAATAGATGAATTTGGGTAAATTTGCTTGAATACGGTGTGAAGAATAAGTGCTCTACAATTATATTCATTTTTAAACAATATTTATGAAGTTAAGCACCACGAAACTTCCCAAGCACGGAAAAATATATTGACACTACTTTATTTGTCTTATTTTCTCTTCGTTGACTAATTACTAAATCTACAATATTAATATAACCGCTGAATGACCGAAGTTGTGAACTGACCGGCGATGCGGAACTTACCTTAATACAAAATAACAAGTTAGTTTCAAAACATGATATCAATCATATCACTATCATAATTATATTTATTTTAATTGATAAAAGATAAAATAATATATAGTAACTAGTTTCAGAATTTTAATTACCTAACTAGGTATATTTTATGAGTTACAAAGGTAAGTTCACTCAGGGTGGCTCTAGGACAACTGCCATGCGGACAACTACCATGGTGGACAACTGCCATGCGACAAACTGCCATGCAATATATTATAATTTTATTTTGGGTGAATTGTAATGCACTTGTAAACCTAACATTTCTTGGAATTAATTTGACGTGAAGTATATTATTATTTTAACCAAAAATTTTAGTATAAAAATGTTAATCGTATAGTAAGAAATTGTGAATGAAGAAACATTGAAATTAATACTGAAGTATTACTAGATTTCTTTCTTTGTTGTAATCATTTTCTTTCACATTTTACGCCTTAAATAATCAAATGATTGACAAAAAGATTGAAATCTATAGATACAAAACTTTTTTTTCAAAAATTTCAGAATACAAAGAATAGTACAAACAAGCTTTACAGGTTAAAATTTTCAGTGAGTGTGGTTTTGCATCTTACTCTTTTAGAGTTGCTTTCACACATCACTGGGCATATATTAGTTAACTAAAATGTTGATTCGTTATTAGTATACAATCAACAAATTTAATAAAACATAGTTCAGTAATAATTATTCTCATATATTGACACTTTTCAAATATTTATAAGACATGTTTCTGATCGGTCGGAGCTAGAAACAAAGAAACTATAGAAAAACAAATTCAATTTTCAAAGTTCCTGAATAAAGTGTTCTGTGTAAGAATTTTTTTTAACATAGAAATAAGATAAATACTACTTCAGTTTCTAATCCTGAATCTAACAGAAATGTTTGTTTTTACAAAAAAGAAATATTAATTAACCCAATGAAAATTCTTAAATAGTAAAATCCAAAATCACACTCACTGGAAATGTTAACCTGTAAAGCTTGTGTTTGTACTATTCTTTGTATTTTGAAATGTTTGAAAAGAAAGTCTTGCATCTATAGATTTTCCACTCCTTGTCAACCATTCGATTGTTTATAAGGAGATAAATGGGTTAAATATGATTTTAAAAAGAAATGAATTTAGTATACTTCAACTTCAAATTCCGAATCTACCGTCAATACTAATTTTTATTCTTCTTTATGCACAATTTCGGACTATACGATTAATATTATAAATAATTGTTAGGTTAAGATAATAATATTCTTCACATCAAATGAATTCCATCAAAGGTTAAGTTTACAAGTGCTTTACAATTCACCCAATATAAAATTATAATATATTGCATGGCAGTTGTCCGCATGGCAGTTTGTCACATGGCAGTTGTCCGCATGACAGTTATCCGCATGGCAGTTGTCCGTACACCACTCAGGGTACAGGAACATAAACGTGTATAGTACCTAGTAGACGACACAAAAATATGACGTCACCACAACAACACATACATTCCTTGTTTGTGACCGAGCGGCTCATAATTCCTCGTATTTGCATGGTAATTTCGAGAAGTTTGAAGTCATTTTATAAGGGTTTCGTGCAAAAGAAAAGCGGAAATGGCGATTGAACCTTAAAATTGAATATATAGATATAATTCAGGTGTGTTTTTATTGTTCATTTCTTTAACTTATCTATAAAAAATAGGATCTTGAAAATATGCTACCTAGGAGCCTAAACTAGTGCTAGTTAACTGCTAAATTGTAGTTCCTATGAATAACAAATAAGAAAAAAAAATAATGGAAATACAATTTAACCAATGCTTAGTTAGTAATTGATAAGAAAAAATTAAATTTAGAAGTGACTAAGTTTAAGTAGGTTTTCCCATGTTTCAAAGTGTGGTTAGAGTTGCCATTTTCAGTCACCCGGTGGTCACGTCAAACTATAGATTCAATTAGCTGATTACCATACCCTATGTTACTGTATCCTGGGTTCACTGTACCTACTTTCCCCATACCTAATTCGGTTTCAGAATCCTATCCTAAGATAGGAATGGTATAAAGTAAATAAAATTACTTCAATAATAAGTTATACTCATAAAACTGAGAGAATTTGATGTTATTTGGTAACCAATCTTTCAAATTTCGCGTAAAAATATGTTGTACAGATTACCTAATTTACGAATTTGTCTCTTAATTGACGTTATTTCTAATTAAATTGCTCATAACTTTTTTATTTGAATACACATTTCGATGAACTTTTTATCAATGAATGCGTTTAGATATTAGGTATCGAAATATCGACTTAGAATTTTCCAAGCGTAAGTAAGTAGTCCTGCAGCTGTAAGGGATGTTTTACCACCTACTTTTTCTCCAGTACGAATAATATAGGAATATTTCGCCGATAATCTAAGAAGGAACCCAAATCACTTCACTTTCGTGGTCTATTGAAAGCTTAATTTACAATTATTATTTCTATTGTGTAAATCAGTTTTCATACTAGATATATAAACTAACAAAATGCGAGGCTCCTTCTATGAAAGAAAAAATATAGTGTGAAAAAATAATAATAACTTGCATATTTTAATTTGATTATTTTGCATGATAAAAGTTGGGAGAGATCGTTACTTTAAAATTTAATCGTTACTTTGCATGGCAACAACTGTCTAAGCTATGCCTACTAGAATAGGTAGACATGTACAATAAATGTACTGGTACTTACATCAAAAATCACTATATTGGTTTTCTTATGCTGTTCAACAACTGTTGTTCAAATGTCACTTTCCTTACATTGACCCAATGTATAATAGCACTGGCGTGCCAATGCCCGATCGTTCCTCTTTCCTTTGCCAACGTTTACTGAAACTGGCCCATAAGTGTAATTTTTCTGGGATTTTTAAAAGGTGGTTTTCAATATATATATGCCAATAGAGTTATGCAAATGAATTGTGATCCATTCGTGTGATACAAGAACCCATATAAAGTATTTAAATTGAATATGGAACATTAATAATAAAATATCATAATATATCATATATTTTAATCAGGTCAAGCGAGACTGTACGGTAACTGCAGCTGTTCCAAGAAAAGTAATAAATTGTAAACAAACTACACTTGGGGAACAAGCGCTTGAGTATATTTGATTAAAACTGAAGCCAGTAATGAAGCAATAATGAAGGTCATAAGATTGATCAGCCAATTAGGTTACATTAAATTACTGATTTAAAACGTTAAGAATATGAAAATATGGATGTACTATAATATGAATATAATAAACACGACTATAATAATTATTTTTAATATGAATCTGATAAGCATTGCAAACTATGAATATATTTTATTTACTAACTCACCTCAGATATGGGCTGACAAAATTAGGTATAAACGAAGAAAGAACACTCAGTAGTATAATATGAATAACACTCAGTAATAGGTAGGAGCACCAAAAAAGTAGTTATGGTCTGTGGAAAAACCTTCGATTGCAGAATTCAAATTATGAAGTTTTAAAGGTCAATCCTGCGATGAAATGGTAGCCCTTCTACCATTTTTTTTTAAATTTTAATCAATGAAGCTAGAAATTCTTATATCTTTGTTACAAACACCATGAAATATATTTAATATCACAAATTTAAAATTATTTGCTTTTATTGATTTCTATAATCAAAACTCTACAAAACCTGTTTTTCTTCCGACTTACTAATTTTCAGTCAGAAGTAAAAGAACGTACACCCATTGTTTTGATCGTAAGCTATAGGTAGGTATAATTAATCCAATACTCAATATTCCTGTAAAGGTATAAAATTTGAGGCAGAAAAATCAATGTTCGTTTATAAACTCAATTTTGAAACCGAAACAAAGAGTATACAATCTTTTTCTTCAGCGTCAGGTTACTCTTTCGTACCATTATTACACACAGTGACAGAGTATATAAGCCTTTAAATGCGTATAAAAATATCTACCGAAGTGAATTGTATGCAGTTTACAGAATAATGATCCTAGTCTATAATATTATGTAATAAACTTACTTTTTCCCAGAGCCTGGAGAGGATTTTTAATATTAATACTGAATAGCTGAGTAGAATAATGAGTAGAAATAAATGATATTTTTAAACTTTTGTCAAAGTTATTATTATAACATCTGCTGGTCTGATTCAAACTATTTTATATGAAATTAAAATATATTTTTATTGGGATTCAAGTCCCTTAATAGATTTTGATAGTTCAGGTGTTTACTAGTAGATTAAAAAAATGCAGATCAATTATCGAATTTCAGTACAACTGTACCAATGTCAGCGAGCCACAAATTTTCAGCTGTCTACATTCTGTATGTACCAACATGTATTTCCTTTTCCATGTGCTTTTACTGTGTGCATATGCAATAAAAAGGTTAGTATTGATAAGTGTTATAAATTCTATTAGTTTCATGAGCAAATTTGATGTATTCTTGAACAGACTGCAACAATGGAGTCTCGTTCGTCTCCGGTAGAAGCAGCACGATTAATCCTCCCACAGAAGCTGCCAATGAGTAAATCATGAGGGACAGCCAGTTGAAGTTGTCAGAGGGCTGGAAGACAAGCAAAGAACACGTGAATTAAATGGAATAATATTCAACACAGAAGATTCAGTTCATTTTTGATTAATTCAACCATACCAAGACTATTTCGAGTAAAGGTGGGATGCAGTAGCCAATGCAAACCATGGAGTAAGCCATTCCAGAACCAACAAGGCGGATTGAGGTAGGATAAAGCTCAGAGATGTACAATTGGAACAGCTGAAACATGGATACTTTAAAAGTTACATGATTTTTTATGAAATTATGTATATTCATGTATATAATAATTATATATGAATTCACTTGAATCAAGGTGCCTATGCAAGTGTATGAAAAGCTTGAGAGAGCAAAATCCAACCACACTGAAATTGTCAAAAAATATACGAGATATATTTGATTCAGTTTATTCGTATATTTCCATGTACTCTCAATTGGGTAATTTCATTTGTATACTGATTTTATAATCCAGAGCTGCCATTATCGTCAGGACTGCTAAAAGTAGTGCCATAATTTGTGAGACAATTATGAAGATTAACTTTCTTCCATATCTCTGGATGAGAGGAATAAACAAAGTGTAAGAAGGAAGTTCTAAAACACCCAATAGCACCATGTAGATTGCAGGAGATCTGGGAAAAAGATGCAATGATATAAATTTAGTGAAAAGTTTAAATTTATAATATTCAAGGACTCACTCACGTAGACATCTTAGTTCTTAAAGGAAGAGCTACGTAAAGAATACCAATGAAGATCCCATTAATGACCGTGAAGAGAAATAAAATTTGAATTGGTTTGTTGTTCAGTAAAGAACGCGATTGTCTTGCTGTGTTGTTGGAAACATTTTCGATCTCCGGTTGTAGTAAATCCTGAAATTATGAATAAGCTACTTGAATATTTCATATTTTTTATTTAATTAACAATATATTATGCAGGACACAGTAACATATAGAGTATGGTAATCAGCTCATCGATTTTAGTTTGACGTGACCACGGCTTGACCGGAAACGGCGTTTTTGACTACACTTTGAAACATGGGACTAATCAATTATTAACTAGGAATTAGTTAAACTACATTTCCATTATTTTCTTCCTCAATTGTTATTTATAGGACTTACAGTTTAGCAATTAACTAGAACTAGTTTAGGCTACTTGGTAGTATATGTTTAAGACCTTAATTCTTTTAGATAAGCAAAAGAGATGAACAATAAAACCACACCTGAATTATATCTTTATATTCAACTTTGAGGTTCAATCGCTATTCTCGCTTTTCTTTTATACTAAAACCTTATAAATTGACTTTAAACTTCTCGATATTAACATGCAAATACGAGGAATTATGAGCCGCTCGGTCACAAACAAGAAATGTGTTGTTTTGGTGACGTCAAGAACCAACGAATAATCTATTCTCTCCAATGAAACTAACAGTAGAGCGACGAATCCTCTTTAAAATTTCGATAAGATCTTTTGGCATACAGTCTAGCTTTTTGTTTAATCTTGCTCCTCTCCTAAGAACCATTTCTGCCTCTTCAACGAAGCCTTTTTCCAATAACCAGCGAGGAGACTCCTTCAGAATTCTTTTTGAAAGGTAAAATAATTATGATAAAAATAAGTTGCATACATATACATTTTCATACTTACAGGTATTCCAAAAAAAAAATTTACTTATAATATGCAGGATGTTTCATTTCAGATTCGATTGACAGCTTGCATAAAAACCCAAAATATACACTTTTTCAAGAAAATCAAAATATCCAAACTGCTTCGGTATAGTGATATTGTTACCTTAATTCTAATGCAAAAACAGCTTAAGGTCTCCTTTAACTTAAAGAGACTGTAGGTACGCGGCTAACCTTGTGGACTTCTATCCATACAACCCCTTCCAATGACGTTTTTACAGTCGTACGACTTTAAGCGTCTCTAGGCAGGCAGCTCGAGAAGTACCGCTAGCATTCCTCTCGGATATAACCAGTCACAAAAGCCAGGTATGATTGAACTGCTATTTAACTTTCAATGAGGGACAGCATGTAATTGAATTGTTCAATATTGAGAAGGAAAAAAAAAATCATTTTACCCAAAATATTTTGTAATCCCACAGTTTCTCTTACTAGATACATTTCTTTGAATTCTTCCGTTTTAATTTTTTTCAACATCAACAAACAATCTTTTTCATCTTCTTTTTCCTCCAAGAGGTATAAGAGAAGGAAGTTCTCACGTGCTTACGTTCCAAACAGAAAGTTATTTGTGGAAAATTAATCAGAACAGACCTTAGTACCTATTGTAATGTTATTAAATGTACAATAATTGGCTGTTATGTTTAATTTTCCACTTATAACCATCAGTAAGGAATTTAAGTATTTGTAAATATCTAGGTAGGAGTTCTTTTAAAACCTTAAAAGGCAGTATCTTGAAAACAAAGCAGTTTTGATGATTTAGGTTTTTGTGAAACAATGTTTGATTTATTTGAAATTACCTATGTATGTCATAAATCACTAAGTGTACTATCTTGATAACGAACCATTTTTGGATATTTTGTTATTCATGAAAAAGTTGTATTTTAGGTTTTTTCTGCAAGCTGTCTGTCTAATTTTGTCGGATCTGATATGAAATACCATGTAGGATTTTCGAATTTTGCCCATCTGCATTTCCATTTTATTTAAATAGATTTTAATATAGAGACTCACGCAGGATGAGAGAATAATAGAATTACAAAAACAGGAATAGAGATGCATCCGTGTATTGTTCTCCAATTATCTGCTAGGTATGCTATTCCAGGTATAATCATAAGCACCAGTGGGTAAGACACGCCAGTCAAAAGCCCAAATATTGGTCTCCGAGTGATGGTACTGCATTCCATACCTGATTTTGAATCTTTATACGTTATTCAATAGTTGTGAGTAAAACACTATAATAAAGTTAATGCAATGATAATAAAATGTACCTATTGAGAGTGATGATATTAGCCCCAACGTGAGGCAAATTCCAGTTAAAAATCTCACCACCATGAGCGCTTCAAGCCAAGGAAGAGTCAAAGACAGTACCGTTAGGATTGCAAGAAGAACGGAACTGTACCATACTGACTTCTGACGACCATACCTATTGATATAAAATGTACAACAAATATATTCTTCATATAAATGAAGTTAATGTACATGTAAAGCTCGTGCAACGAACGATGTTAAATCGAACATCCCATTAAAGGAAGAATATGATCCGTTCTAAGTGCCATGCTGCTCGTTCAACGACCTCTTTAAATTATGTGGCTGGAAAAACATTTCATTCGTCAACCAAGTTTCTAGTCATACATTGATTATACTCAGAGGTACAGTAAAACTCCTGATTTATGAAGCAATCGTGTATTGAAGGACCTAAATTGATGAAGTATTTTCAATGTTTATATTATAGAAAATGATTTATGTCAATAATTTCGTCCAGTTATCCCTCAATAACCATAGTTTTCTAAGATTTTAACCTCAAAACTATCTAGTGCACACGAAATACGAAGTGGCTCTTAGTTATGAAGGAACCAGTATACTTCATAACTCAAGAGTTTCTCTGTATTACAATTTACAATCAACACTTAATGTATCGTTCATCAGATTTTCAGTAATTTAATTTTACTACCCTTTTCCTATACATTTTGATTGCTTAGAAAAGTTGTCGATTTGGTTTCTAATAATATTAATATCTTTGTTTTACTTTAACAACCTTGTTATTTAGCGCATTTATATTTATGTTAGATTTTCATTAATATTTTGATTTAATATTGAAATACTGTTGAAGAAAACTTACAAAGTTTAAATCCCCAACTGAACTATATTGTCTGTCTTACAGCGATCACTAGATCCGTATGGCGACCTCTTTTGAATAGATATTATTTCATTTGTCACCTGTTAGAGACTGTAGCTGCGACTATACAGCCCAGAAAAGCTCCTGCACTGTACATTATTTGATGAATGCCTCGCAAATACTCTCTTGAGGAAGTTAAATGAAACTGGTGAAAAATGATCATTTTATTTGTATAGGGCCGTACACACGTAGCGTTTATAACGTCTTTCCACCAGACTTTTTGCTAAGCTCCTCCTACTTTTTCAACGAGAATATAAGAAAAAACTTTATAATAATTATTTATTTCAGTTATATAGTTTTTTCTTATATTCTCGTTGAAAAAGTAGGAGGAGCTTAGCAAAAAGTCTGGTGGAAAGACTTAAAGGTCCCCTCCAAGCAAATATTTTTATTGCCTTATTCAACTAGGCTAATGTTTCTTATCATATTGCTGCAAACCGCATCGAATTTGGTAGCATATTTTTAATTTTATATGCTTTTAAAGATTTTTATATTCAAAACTCTACAAAACCTATTTTACATCCGACTTACTAATTTAAGAAATTTTTCTCCTGAAGAAAAAGAATGTACACCATTTGTTTTGATTGTCAACTAGGTATTAGGTTTAATAAATCCATTTAATATTCGAGTAAAGGTATAAAATTGAATGAATTTATAATATGAACTTTTATATACCTTAGAAGACAATTAATATCTAGAATAAAGGCCTAAAACGCATGGTGTGTTTATAAAATTTAAATTTGTAATCAAAACAAAGAGTGTAAAATCTTCTTCTTGAGCATCAGATTAGTGATTCGCTCAATTATTGCTCACAGAGTATTAAAAAACTTTAAAAACAAATAATAAAATATTTACTGAACAGAATTGTATGCGGTTTGCAGAATAATGATCGTAGACCTTAGTTATATAATATTATGTAATAAACTCATTTTTTTCCCGGAGCCTGGAGAGGACCTTTAACAAACGCTACGTGTGTACGGCCCTTTATACATGTGATACGTATATTTGATGTTGTTGCAGCATTAATATGGGTTAAGGTAACTAATACTCATTGCCTTATGTCTAGAGGAGTATGTTCTGAACTTAACTCACTTCTTCAGTAAATGTTTCATATTTGCTTTTATTGATAGAAGAAATATCCTTCGTGATATTCTTTATGGATGAGTCCGTGAAATTGCTGTTGGAAGAATTGGTTCATTTAACACGACTGCCTAATATATACTTATTTGATTTAATTTGCTTTAAAATTCTACCAAATTGTAGAACAGTTTGAAGATGGCAAAGGTGCTAGGAATTCCATCTCCACTAAGTACGCCGCATTCATGGCATAGTCTGAGAAAAGTAAGGGACGTTATGATAACATGGATTATGATTCAGGTTACGGTAACGTGGGTTATGATTCAGGGTAAATATCAGGAGCCAATCTCTATAATCTGATAAAATGCGGAAGAAAACTTCAGCCTATCTCTCAATACAATCATAAACTTTATGAAATAATCAGAGTTATTGTTTTTATATCCATATACAATTGATAGACACTAAGTTGTTACTATGATGAATCAGTTACTTACTCAAAGATGAAATGACGAAAAAAGGTACATTCCAAAGCCCTTGCCCAACTATACTAATGACATCATCCATATTTTCCATATTCCAATTTCTGTTTGGTCCGTTTATGTATAAATATTAGATTTGTAATATTCTTTGATTAAATAACATTGGTCTTGTTTACGTTCCAAATGGAAAGCTACAACACATTAAAATCTCATTCTGTCAATAAGAAATCTTAGTTACTGTAAGAATTTAGTACACAGGGTGGGCTACTAAAATGTTACCACTTTTAAATATTTTATTACCCAGTAACCGGAAGCCATAGAAATCTAATCTTAGTCTCATTTCCATCTTTAATTCATGTAATTTTCAACTCTTTGACGGTTGGAGTCGAGAGTGGCTGCTGAAAAGGACATAGAGAACATGATGGCGTAGAGCCATTATGTTCATCAGCCTATTCAAATTCTCCGCTGTCCTTTTGGTACAGGGTCGATTTTTGGGCTTCTTGACCACAGATCCGCTCTTTTCAAATTCTTCGTCCACTCTGATGAACTGTTTAAGCTTGTAATAAGCTTGCTTGCGTCCTTTCTGCACATTGTAGTGGCGAAGGAAGTCTCGGCGAACTTTCGTGGGCGAGGGGTTCTTGCTGAAGGCACGTACAAGAAATATCTTTTATTCAAGTGAGAACACTTTCTTGGATGCTTTTCAGTTAGTTTGAGTAGTGTGAACGGAAAAAAATCGATATCGATCAAGAGTTCCGTTCCTAAGGAAATCAACGGTGTACCGTGGATACCAATGATATATTTCATTGAATATCATTCAATTTAAAAAGAACAAATAAGTGAAACACACTTTTGCAATAAAAAAATTTCATGATTTTTGACCCTCACTGCCCGCATATGCATCCCCTTTGTGTACGGTTACTATGCATGCGTATTCGAGCGATTTTTCGCACTGACGATATCGTCAGAACTGATCGTCAGTGCGAGGTGGTTACACTGTACGCGATTTCTGATCGTCAGTGTGTTCTCTAATTTGATTATTATTTTCACAATTTCACTACAAACAATTTTGAAATACCTAAATAGAGAAATGATGAGAATATTTTTTTTGTAATATAATTATTGAAAGATATTCCATTGTATTAAAAATAAAAATTGTACAAAGTAACAGCCTATTCAAGCCTTTATATATAATTATATTATGATTAAATTAATTTTATATTATTAAATAATATCTGTATTATTTCTGATACCTAGTATCAAATAATATATTTCCAAAATGCATGGGTAAACAGTTATAGCAATCAAAAGAAAGAGGGTTATCAAAAATTATCGAAAGTTGTCGCAAGTCGCATGAAATAATCAAACTCATTTGAACGCTGAAGTTAGTCTCTTAGGCCTTCTTCACACTTGCATTTCTCCATGCCTTCTATAAAAAAATTCTCATGATAAAAAGTTTAGCTGTAATTGATTTAACAGAGCCCTTCACACTTGCGTTTATATATTTTACCAGCATTGTTTCTAATGCAAGTGTGAAGGGCTCCGTTAAAATCAATTGCAGCTGAACTTTTTGCCATGAGCATTTTTTTAAAGGTGGCGTCGAGAAATGCAAGTGTGTAGGGGGCCTTAGGGTGGTTTTAGAGCTCTCATAAAATTTGAGACATGAAAGTTCACTACCTAAAGACTTTTTCAGCAAAGAATGGTAATTTTCACCAAATTTGATGAGTCGGTCCGTCTGAAGGGGCCAATCTACATTACAGAAAACTTTTTTGGGGTGACTGATTGCTCTGTAATTTGTACAAAAAAAACAAAGACAATTGTAGAATCCTTGGAATATTGCTAACAAATTTAACAGAGTGCTTTTTTTTATTTCCTGTTTTTTTCTATAAGCAATTTTTGATGACTGACAATTTTTCGAAAAAACCCTAAATTTTATGTTTTAAATTGTGGTAAAAAAACAAGAGTGTAAATTGAAAAAACCGCTCTATTGATATGTTAGAAATGTTCCAAGGATTCAAAAACTTTCTTTGGTTTTCTTGTAGCGTAAAAACTCATTGACTTCTCGTCTTTTTTAGGTGGGAAATACACCAAGGAGAGTCAAAAATGTATTTATTTGAGCAAAAACGTAAATATGTAATTAATGCACAAAAACGTAAAAAAACCACTTGTCCCCTTTTGGTCCTGCATTGGGTGGGTTGTAGTAACTCTAGCCCCTAAGAAAATTGGGACATAAAAGTACACTGCCTCTTGATTTTTGACCCTCACCCGCGCCGTTAGAACCCCTCCTAGGGGTCCAAGGATCATACGTACCCTCACAAAAATTTGGGACATGAAAGCCCACTACATTAAGACTCTTTTTCAGCAATAAATAGAACACTGATAATTTTCACCAAATTCGATGGGTTTTCACCATAAACCCTTTTAGGCATCTTTTTTTCGTAATAAAACGTTTTGCAAATACTTTTGGCCCATGTTATTGAGTCAATTTCAGTAAGTATTGTTATTTTTTTTAAAACCTATTTAGTCGAGTTTTTCATAGTGGAACAATGATTAACTCTAAAGATCACAATTTCACACGAAACTCTGAATGAAATTAATATATTTTGGAAAGATCTGTGATTTTAGGTGCACACATTTACATCTCGTTGGTACAGCTGCAGGTGGTGAACTAGTAATAATTAAAAAAAATGTGTATGGTAACCTTAGAATAAATTTAATAATATCTAATTTAAAAAGAAACACTTGTGCTAGATATATTAAAATAGTAATGAACTTGCATAAGTCGTTAATCATAATCTCTCAATTACATGAATTTTACTTAATTTATATTTAGAAAACTTAATATATAGATTCTGAATACATGAAATCATGGTAATTAGTAGATTCCAGATTTATAGTTCTATGCTATAGGTACATATTATTTTGACAGGAAATGAAGAAATAAAACTAGTAGTTTTGTATATACCTTTTACAGTTCTAGTTGATCCAAATGAAATAATATTTGATCCAAGTGAATATCAATTGATCTTCATGAAATAGAATTTGATCCTTATGAAATAGAATTTGATCCTTATGAAATAGAATTTGATCCTTATGAAATAGAATTTGATCCTTATGAAATAGAATTTGATCCTTATGAAATAGAATTTGATCCTTATGAAATAGAATTTGATCCTTATGAAATTGTATTTCTTCTCGCATTTCATATGGATCAAATTCAATTTCACTTGAATCAACAAGAACTGTAAAAGGTATAGACGACTGTAAAAACTATGATAAATCATCCTTAATATATGAGATACATCTGTAACAGAATATTATATCATTGGCATAATTTACGATGTCCGGACAATTAAACGATGTCACCGATTAAAAAAAAAAAGAAAAATAATTTATATTATAACTAGATTACGTGCACTCGCTAGAGTGCATACCTTCGCCGCCACTTTGACCCGCTCTCTCCCAAAATCTAATAAACTGGTCATGGATAATAACCAACCGTCCCACTGAGTTTCATGCAATATGGTTAAATACTTTTTGAGTTATTGAGTTATAAATGGCGTTGACCTTGAATTTTGGCCTTTCGCCCGATGGCTCCCAAAATCTAACAAAATGGTTCATGTATATTGACCAATCGTCACACGAAGTTTCATGCAATATGGTTCAATACGTTTTGAGTTATAAATGACCATGATCATGACCTTGACCTTTGACAGGGTCGCTCCTAAAATTTTACCAGAAGGTTACTGGACATTGACTAATCGTTTCAACAAATTTCAGGCAATTTGGTTGACTACTTTTTTAGTTATGTGAATAACAAATGATAAATAAATAAGTAAATGCCGTGTAAAATAGGACCTTCTGCAAAATTGAGAAGGTAATTTTAACTTATTGTAAATTAATATTAAAACCATGGCTTACTTAATTGTACGGTCAGATTTTTTGCATTTTTGCAAAAAAAAATAGAAGGTCAATTTCTTTCTCCATCATTGCAACTGCTTTATGTAATAATTTAGAATTTGGCACAACATATTTGTTAATTGAAATTCTAGAAAACAAGAAAATTTTCGTGGATATATGAATAATCGGAAGTTAGGATACTGCTAAATCATGCTTCATAGACTGAATTTGGAAATTGTTTCACTTTTCAGTTAATATAATTTTTCTCAATTTTTCCTGTATTTTGAAATATTCCACAGTAAAAAAATGGTTAAAAAGTGTTCGTTAATCGATTGTTCCAATCATAGTGGGAAGAGTACAGGAGCCGTTTTCCAATTAGGAAAACGGTACACCAAACATCCGTAAAAGTACGACAGGAGCAGCACGTATAAAGCCGTGTTCACATTGTCAGTCGGCACCTAGATATTTCCCTAGGGATTCACCACAAAGTGTCGAATTTCACCATGAAACGCTGTTTTCGCACTGAAATTGAAAAACGGACAGTGTTTGTTCGAATGACCACCCTTTCGGAGAGTAGCACTTTTTCATTCATCATCAGCGAGATGTTAACAATAGGAAGAGGAGGGTGTGCGAGGCTCCGCAGCAACCTTCTCTTTCTTTTCTACAGCGAGTCATTTGGCATTGACTTTCTCACATCTAAACACAGACTGAGAGCGCAGCCACTATTAACCACACTGACGTACTGTAGTACAGTGTGAACACTTTCGTGGTGCCACTCTCGAATGCTCAGTGATTACCACTCGTATTCCCTAGGTGGTGACTGGCAATATAAACACGGCATTAAGCGACTGATTGGTCCTCTCTCTGCTTCCTCATTTATCAAGTACAGGTTCCATTTGCCTCCACTTGGCATCCCAAGGTCGGTTGTTTGACCTCAGATCCCTCCCACAAACATTAGAAGGACCCAGATTCTCCTCCACGATGCCGGATCTCGATAGTAGCATGTGAAGGTAGTCTGCCAGGTTATATTGATACTCTCGCTTGTCAAAATCGGGTTCCCTTTACAATCTTGATTTGAGGCGTCTTCGAAGAGTGGTAGTTTCCCATCTCCACACCACACATGACATCTGTAGGTACATTTTGGGAGGTGATGCCTCTTGTACTGCTCTGTTGCTGTAAGCTACTGTGAACTGAGACTAACTGCAACCTCAATAAATAGTTGCTATGCATTATGAAAACTTCGATTGATGACTTTTCTCTAAGCTATAGTCAGAGTTTTTAGAGAATTACGGTACACAGGCTGCTATATAATGTATTGATATATTCTATGCAGCTATACTGATATTGGTTTTATAAGGTGCTTCATATTCAAGTATTAATATATATACATATAAATTAATATTTACATATTTCAAAATATTTTTTTAACGTATCAGGAAACTATTTATTACACAAATCAATGAACAAAATGCATTATTTGGATGCAAAACGTGAATTTGATTACAGATGAAAATACAGACCTTCTATTTTTTTGACGAAAAGGCAGAAATCAGGCCAAATAACCTAATAATTAAGTAAGCAATGATAAAATTACAAAATACTAAATTAATGTTTAATATTATAATTTTATTTTTTTCTGAGTTGGTCATGATCTTAAATATTATAAACTTATTTAAAAAATATATGATAAGATAATTCATTAAATGCTCATGTAGCAAACAAACAAACAAACCATTAACTACCCGGGCAAGAAGGTTTTATGCCTGGGATATTCCCTTAATATCTACAATATTCCCTCCTAATCTGCACTCACAGTTTGATGAAGAAGGGATATTCCTGTAACAATAATATTGAATAGTATTCAAATTCTTATACGAGGGAATGTTCCAGGAATATTGGAGAATTACAGTATTCGGTCAGATATCATCCTTTGATATTCAGGGAATATCATATTTCTATAGTATTCCATGCGAAACAAATTGGAATATTCTTGGAGTATATATTTTTGATAGTATTCCATTCTGAATATCCCATAAATATTCCAAGAATTATCAAGCTAGTTACGTATAATAGTATTCCCAAAAATAAAACAAAGGAATATCCCTGGAACATTTGGGATCTACAGTATTCTTAGTGAAACAATGACGGAATGTAACAGGAATCGAATGAAAAATTTTACTTCCTGAAATACTTTTGAATATCCCTGGAACTATTTCAATATTTTTGATAAGGAGTATATCCCATTAGGTTATATGAAGGAATGTTCCTGGAAGATGGGAAATTTAAAGTATGTATTTCAAACAACAAAGGAATGTCAATTGAATCGAACGATGATTTTTTCTATTTCCTTAGAATTTGGTTGTCTAATTTGAAAACTAAGAAACGTGGGTTTGTAAGATGAACTGTTGTAATTTAGATTTCATATGTTCCCTTCTAATTTTTATCATCTATATAATTTTTAACGCTACTTGTAGTTTTAGAAGATAGCGCAAGAGTTAAGCTCTTCAACTATGTCTATGAGGTGTTAGATTTCCGTGTTAGGTATGTCCTTCCATTTTCATCTTCCATTCATACAAAACTCTTTCACAGAGCTTTTCTGCATCCATTAGCATTGTCACTGACTTCTGATGAGACTTCTTCTAAAATTCACTTTCCTTTCTGGTTGCTTCTTCCAGTCTCTTGTATTTCAAAACGTCATCGATATTGCATTTTGTTCTTAAGCAGATACTAAACCACCAAGTGAATTAAAAATTTCAATCTAAATGAATAGAGTTTCGGATGAGCAAATTAAATGCTGGCTCCCTATTAGAAATTAGTAGTACGTACAAAAATTAATTATTTCGTTTTTATGAAATCCGAAACTAGTAAAACTTGCGAATCAGGTACCCAGAATAATTTTTATCCAATTTAGTTTTCGCCTTTCAGCAGTGCAGTTCAGACGTTATAGACGGGCTATAAGAGACAGTAGTTAAGATAGTGTCAATTCAAGAAAAAAAGAGGTAAGTATTGTGATTGCAAATGTTTAACGAATGTACACAATTGTTTTTATTTTATCAACAGCAGTTATCACTAAACTATTTTAAATTTTTGTTTAAAGTTAAATATTTATATTTGGTGATAACGGAATAAGAGTAGGGTCAAGTAGGTAAATTGCGGTACACTAACTAACTGCGGTCTCTAACAACATACACATCATAGCTTCAAAACAAACGTTAAAAACTTAGATTAACAAATTATATCATGTACTAAGCTTCTTTTGTTAGCTATGCAACATTTTAATGTTATTTTGGTTCAGAATGTTTTTAGACTCTCTTGAGAAGAACGCAATTAAAAATTAAAGTGCCGTAATATATCTGCGTGACCCTACTTACCGTAGCTATCTTTACCGTACTATTTCAGTTTGTAGGCCTATAACTATTCATATGTATACTTAGTTTATACTTTGATTGTAAATGGATTCACTATGTTAATTTATATTATGAAATGTTTATTAATATTTAGCTATAACCTAGGTTAAACAATACACATTCTCTAGCCTCTGTAAGTGAAATATAAAATTTCATAAAATTATTTCTTCAGTGACCTGTTCTTTAACTGATTAGAGTTTAACAGTAAAATTTTAAAAGTGCCAATAATGGTTTTCAGTGTTAAAAATATTCATAGTTGCTTTTCTTCGTTCATTCTTGTTTTACTTATATTTGAATTTTTTATATTTTTTTACCCATATTGTTTCTCAAAACTTTTTTCTTATCTAAATCTGTATTCCCTTTAAGATCTACTTTTTCCTCTTTTAAAATTTGAAAGAATAATTTCACTTAGGTTTTTATTTAATTTATGGATTAACTAATTGAATACAAGTTATTGATAAATGATGACTAATTATTTTATTTCTCCGTAGGTACCACTATCACAGTTTCTGGCAATATGGTTGGCTAAGAAGTTACAAATATAGAGACATGTCCTCTTCATTTCATTGTGTGTACTATATAGTATGAAGCGCTTGCTCTAAAACTATAGCTGCACTGACACCACTATATTCAATATGAAGGAATTTAAGATTAATGACAAAATTAATTGCAGATTGAATAAATTTGCTCCTCGTTAAGTAAAGAACCAAATACAAAAGACTTTGTACTATATAGTTGTCACACAGGAAAGTGGCACATGTAAGCTACGGTACCACCAATCGATTGTAGTGGTCAATAATTTTGCAAAAAGAGACGACAGCACTGTTGAGTGTTGACTGCATTAACAGATGGAAGAGGAAAATGAGAAGGTGATGGTGAATGAAACCTGTGAGCCTTTCTTAACTAAAAATTGAAAACTTTGCAAGTGAAAAGTACAACCATAGCGCTATAGAATAAGTGAGAAATATCGAGTGAAAATTACTGACAGCTAATAGATTGAGCCGTTATAACATGTAAAAAAATGACACAGGAATTAATTTATGTTTAATTAATTTAAGCCCTTTCTAAATCATGTGCGATTTGATATTTTAATAAAATGATTGACGTATGTTTAGCTTCTTTCATTCCATAGCAGTACAAAGGGGCAATTGTGAAAATACCTAGATTTAAATAATGTGTCCTGAAATTTGAGTTTTGATATTCGTAGATTTTTAAAACAAAGTTATTTGTTCACGGTACAATTCTTGGTGTGTAGCTATGTGACAATTGAGTTATGCACTGAAGTAATTAGTGTTACACGGCCACTCGTAGTCTAAGTTATTTAGTTTCATTTATTCCCTCCTTTTGAATTACTTATTCCATTGATATTCCTTCATCGTGGCCTCTTCTTCTGGATGTTTTATTCCATTGTTATTCCTTCAATATTCCTTCTTCCTTTGGATGACCTATTCCATGGGTAATCTCTAAATATTCCCTCTTCCCTTGGATGACTTACTCCATAGGTATTCCTCCAATATTCCCTCTTACTTTGGATGTCTCATTCTATAGGTATTCCTTCAATATTCCCTCTTCCTTTAGTTTTCTTATTCCATAGGTATTCCTTCAATATTCCCTCTTCCTTTAGTTGTCTTATTCCATAGGTATTCCTTCAATATTCCCTCTTACTTTGGATGTCTCATTCTGTAGGTATTCCTTCAATATTCCCTCTTCCTTTGGATGTCTCATTCTATAGGTATTCCTTCAATATTCCCTCTTACTTTGGATGTCTTATTCCATTGGCATTCCTTCATTATTCCATTGAACTTCGTTTCCTTGATTCCCTAGATTTTCCCCTGTGATTTATGGGACTATTCCATAAAAGTGTCAAAAAACTGCATTCCCTGAATATCAAAAAATGATCATCATGGAATATTCCTTGGGAATATTCCGAGAAGGTTTTGGGAATATCCATTTTTTGCGCGGGTAGCATTGCTATATTGTCTCAAAGAAAAAGTGAAAATAAACAAGTCTTAACTGAAACACAATGTTAACTGCTCTTTTTGTTGGAAGTACAAACGATCTTTTCATTATTGCCATGTAAGTAAAGAAAAAGTAACAAATCGCGTTAAAAATTTACAATCTCTGGGCAACAATATTTCAAATTTAATAAAAAAAAAATTAGTCAAAAACTTTAAATTGTGAGCAACGGCCTTCAAAAAAGATATCTTATTATCTGCATCGTAATTCTCGGTCACATTTAAGATACCTCTATCGTATTTCTGTATTTTCTCTTTTCATGGATTTCGGCACTTTGGAGAATGTTTTGAAATTTAACATTAGCTAGATTTTCATCTCTTTTTAAAGCATCAATGAAAACCTACCTATTTGGATGTATTCTACTTTATAGAATCCCTTTAAAATGTCTATTAGTCTTGAAATGTTCATTGCACAATGAGTAGATACATTCACATTGCAATTGGATATGAAGGTTATGTACCTATTATATAATTATATTATCAATTATATCTCCTATATTTTCAATCGGTGACGAATTGTTTCTGTAATATTTTCTATCTTAAAACGGTTATCTATCTAATTATCATTTAAATTTTATCGTCCAGAGTCACCACATAGCAAATCAGACTCTCCGTAAAGATAGCCCCAGCGGCTAACATGGATCTATCGAAGAAAAATTTTGTCTACATTAGGTCTTGGGAGTTATGGGGGCTCTTCATGTTCGGCACCGTAAAATAACACCTTTTTTTTCATTGTCTTGATGAATATCCATAGTTTTTTCTAGAAGAATTTAAAAACAGAATGTCAAATAACGTTCTAGAACTAGCACAATTATACCAAGAAATGTTGGCACCAAGTGCGCGGAAGCATTTCCCTCAGTAGTTTGTTGGCGTTTCTTGAGTAACATATTTTTGAAATAAGTAGCATCTTAAAATTTTCGTCATTTTCAGACTGATTTCATCGATCCGAATTGTGAATTGAAGAGGAGAATGAAAGGATGATATTTGCGATCAGCATTTTTTTATTTTTGAGCTCATAATTATTGTTAATATATATATTTTTTTTCTCATTTTACAGATCGAAGGATTAGTTTGCCTTGCATTACCAATGTTTTCAGCTATAAACTAAAACAATTGATCGAAAACTCATCAGAATTTTAGATTTAAAAAAAAAGCTAAGGTTATATAACATATAACAGTAAGCAGAATTTAAATCGATTAAGTATTCTGTTCACAACATATAAACTTAAAACTCCAAAGTTGAGTCAAATTCTCAGTGTATATCTTCCAAATTGTAACTCAAAAACTCCAATGAAATTTCTTTTCAAAGTGCAGAAGATTGTTCAGAAAATAGATTGTGAAGGTCATTTCCAACGATGTTATGTTCATCAGAAGATTTAGGAATTAAAACAGTGCTTTTCATGCTTTTTGGAAACAAGTAGGACATTGGAAAGTGAAAAAATCACTCAAAAGTTATGTTTTTGTTTAGAGAGAATACGTTTTGAGTGCATTATTCGATTGTTTTTCTTTTGTTATTTATTATTTTTATGGAATAAAGCTGTATTATCATTATTTAATTGTTTAACCTAACCTTATATAAAAGTTTTAATATTCTATAAAAGGCTGTTGTTAACTAGGAAGATGGTATAGAAGGCTCATCATTATCTAGGAATTTACCATTTTTTGTATTAATATGTATACTAATTATTTAATTGTAAAATAACATGTTTATTACATTAAGGATTATTGTATCTTTTTTCGTATTTAATTTGTAGTATTCTATTTGAATTTTGTTGTTGTATTTTCTTATTTGGCTGTTTATTATTGACATAAACAGCCATTGGCTGTTAATAGGTAACTTTTGTTGGAATTTATTTCATGTTGTCAGTATATTATAAAGTAAATACAGGCTCTTGTGATTAGGCATCAAAACTAGACAGCCATGTTGATATGTACCTACGCTATATATTTCTGGGTTCACTGTCATGTCTGTCTTGCCTTTTGACACTTACTGTTTTACTTAGAATTATAGCAATTAATATATGATATATTATATGAGTGATTTTGAAATTTTTCTGTAGTCCAGTAATAACAACTTTGTATCCAACTTTACGTACTAATATTTATATTTATTATTATTACCTGATAATTATTATTATCAGAGTCTTTTCATGTTATTGGTATCAGCCACTCCGGAGACAGTATCTCAGGAATAAATTACCGTAATTACACGTGATTATAGAAAATTTAGACAACAAAATATCATTATTATAACAAAATATTAAAAATAGTTATATAAATGTGCAATGCGGGTCTCGAAAACTCGCCCCTCCATTGCATTGGAACTCCTATCTGCTGCCTTTTGTATTTTCAGCTCCTACGAATTCCAACTTAGAGTTGGAAGGAGATATCAAAAAGAGAAGAAATGGTAAACTGGCTGCAATTCGATGACCAATAAACGAGGTTAAAGGTGTAAAATATCAAACGCCAAAATATTTTTATTCCTAAATCTTTTATCGCGAAATGATTAAGTGTCATTAATCATTAATTGCCGAATTTCTTTTATTTTCCTAAATTCTTAATAGCCCAATTTCATTATTACCCAATGTCTTAATTGCCCAAATTCTTAATTGCCTCAATTCATAATTGCTCAAATTCATAATTGCCCAAATTTCTAATGATAAAATTGGATAAAAACCAATAGTACAACCAATCCATATTTATAATTTATAACTGCTTTATTAAGACACGTACTTACGTGGATGCAGAGTTTGCTTGAACACTTGCATAGGTACATTACACAAACCCACCTAGATAACAAACACTATGAAGTAAAACATTACAACTGTATGTATGTATACTGGATGGTGGTTGGAGAGACAATCTTAGGGCATGGCCGTCTATAGTTGATCAGGCCACCTCATCATGGCGGTCATAGTTCAATCAGCTGCTCAAAGTTGTCAAATGAAATCTAATTACTGCCGCTAAAATTAATGAATAAAGATGTATTTTGTTCGGTTTTTATGCCGTTGCGCTGTTCATGATGGTTTTTCCTCTTGTGTTTTCTATGATATAAAATAAAGAATGCACCAGATTATTTGCCGTCAAATTTACGTGAATTAATTCATTATAATATATATAAAAGTGTTTTTTAGCTGAAGCAACTTAGGCAAATTTTGAGACTTAAGATTTAATTATTAACTTATCATATAATATTATCCTCCTTGTTAGGGTTCAACATTTCTATTTGTGTTTTGTTTTGTTAACCTAGTTACCTATTTTGTTAATTATGCATGACAAATATACCTAATTAGGTAATAACTTTCCATGATAGGTAACTTGATCCCTGGTAATTTAACCCCGGTAATTTGATCCCTAATAATTTGACCCCCGATAATTTGATAGCTTTCAAAAAAATTTCAGTTGCGATGTTGAAGCAGTTGTAATTTTAAAAGTCCAGTAGAAAATATTTTGAAGGTGATAAACTAATGAATTTATCATTAAATCTGGTAGCATAGTTATAATATTGACACAATAATTAATTAATTATTTAATTAATTGAACATAATATAAGTTCAAGAAGTAAATAACGTCAGAGAATTAAATAACGGGGGTTTAATTACTGGGGTCAAATTACCGGGGTCAAATTAATTGGGATCAAATTACTGTGGATCAAATTACCGGGAGTCAAATTACTTGAGATCAAATTACTGTAGGTCAAATTACTGTGGGTCAAATTACTGTAGGTCAAATTACTGTGGGTCAAATTTCTGGGGTTGAATTATCTAGCATGATAATTTAGTATTATTTACCACTGCCTATTCCAAATTCTAGAGGATGTCAATCTGTAAGCCATTTTAGTGTCAAATTTTTCACCAAACCTCTGATCAAAATCAATTTGGCTCATCTTTGACGATATCAAGCCAAAATTAACATAGAAATTAATTCAAATTTTGGAATGTAATCCAATTAATTGGCTTTAAATGACAATCTGACATAGATACATCTGCCTTTGACCGGACAACTCGCCGCGAAAAATTCGCCATGAGGAGAGCTCGCCGCTAGGACAATTTGAAGCCAAAACAACTCGCCGTACGATTTATGTTTTACAGCCGTAAACACCATTTATATATAAAAATATTATAAATGTAAGCTGCGTGTTGCAAATATAGTATCAAATTTTCTTAGCGCTATTTGAAAATGTTTTCTTTTCCATTTCAAAAGTTAAAAGAAATATTTTTCGATAAGTATGTAATCTAAACTATTATGAATATAGTGTGTATTGTAAATTAACAATAACATTTTCTTCGTTAAGTTTGAAAGCAATTTTCTGAAAATAATTTGCTATTGGAAAGGAAACAAGTTCAGGTGTCTTCTTTATACGTTTAATGACCTGTAAAAATTATTTTAGTCTAAGACTAGCACATCAGTGCAAATAAAAGGTTCAACTACGATGTCTTAGATTTTTGCGTTAGGTATGCTTATAGGTTACATTTACTATCACCTCTTCATTTTACTCTTAGATTTGTGAGTGCAGTCACCGGTGCTTGTGTTCCTTTTCATCTCATTACTTGGTCTTCTTCTTCATCAATTAGGGATTGTAGAAATCCCCTGAAGACTTCGGGCAAAGAGTACTAACTCCAGCCACCCAGCCTGGTCACCAATTTGAAGAACAAGCAGATATTGTTTTCTTTTCAAAGGGAAAGTACTGCCGGAGTTCTCTTTGGAATAAGTATATTCTTACTGGGAGGGCAGAAGGAAGCCATGTCAAGCGCTCTCCATTGAGTAGATTGCTTTTAGGAGCGAGGAGGGGAACCCTACCGGGTGTTCTCTTCAGAATAGAGATATTCTTACTGGTAAAATAAAAGGAAGCCATTTCGAGCGCTCTCTTGGAGCACTAGATTATTTTGGGAGAGAGGAGGGGAACCCTGCCGATAATTCTCTTCAGAAGAGAAGACTCATCTAATTACTTGGTAAGTGACTGCATTCTCTTTACTTTCTGATTCTTCCAGTCCCTTGGATTTAATTTTTTTCTTTTTCAACGGGAAGGCCCTTCGTTTCGAAGCACACGTTAAATACTACTAAATTTCAATTTATAGCTCTAATATTTTTGCAGCTGGAAATATTTTGACTGAGAAAATATGACAACAAAAGAAACTGATATATTGGTATAATGAAATTTGCCAACTACACTTTTACGTCACTTTTGAACGTATATAAATAAATCCTTGATAAAATTTATAATAAACTTAAATGTATGTAAATGAGGTATACGCCGGTAAAACATAGAATTGTCCTAGCGGCGAGTTGTCCGCCAAGCGAATTATTGTCCGGCGGCGAGTCTAGTCTAGGTGGTTCTAGAAAAATTCCACTGAAGAAAGTTCCACTGCGGAAGATTCCACTGATGAAAATTCTACTACGGAATATTCCACTGCGGAAAGTTTTACCGGGTAAATTCCACTGAATATAAATAAATTTAGAAATTGTACTGCTTATTTTATAGATTCTAGAACAATACTTTAGAAATGATCATCTTTATATTGTAGAAGCTTTTGTGATATTCATTCCACTGTTCCTCTTTAACCTGTGCATGCATGGGCAACACCTGAAATTTGACTCAAAAACAGTGTTTACTGTACAGCTAACCACACGTTCATTTAGATAGTTAAAGGTGTCATTCAAATATTATTAGAAAGGGAAAATGTTTTTCTTCATGCTACAACAAACAGAAATTCTGAAAGTTTGACCAAATTTGCGAAATAATGGCCCAAAGTCAGTAGATTTTTGAATAAAATATGTTTTGGAGAGAACATATGCCATTTTATTTTCTATGGTACTTTCATGATATTTTATGATGAATGTAGATAGAGTTTTTAATGCTAAATCTGATGGTGTCTTCAATTTTCATCTAACTCTAATAATTCAAAAATTATGATCAATTTTCTGGAAAAACACGTATATTCATAATAACTGCCTAAAATGTTTTACTGTAAAATTCATCAGACGATTATTATCACTGGTATACATGTTAAAGTTACATATAATAATAAATTGGTGCTCTATACGGTGCAGTTGTTAATTTTTTGTGTGCAGCCACACACCTCACCCGTCTACCTTAGTACACAGACTGATCGCAGACCAATGAATACCAAGATGTTCCAATGCTACGTGGACATCAAAACTCACTGATTTGAATCAAGCGTGCGCGTGAACCAATCAGAGTTTTATGGGTGCGTGACGTCATCGGTCGAAATAGAAAATATAATAGTTTTCTATACACCAAGTTGTACAGGGGGAAACTAATTTATTCGATTTAGTTTTCTATATTATTTAAGGATGAACTAATTCAAAATTAAAACGTCGAATTAAAATCATTTTTAATGAATGTCGATTAGAATCAGGTATGGGTGCGTGACGTCATCGATCAAAATAGAATAGTTTTCTATACAGCAAGTTTTTCAAGGAAAATTAATTTAATTAACCTAATTTTCTAGGATATTATTTTATGGTGAACTAATTGAAACTAAAAGGCGAATTGAAAACGTATTTTCACTGAATATAGTCTAAAATAAATATGAATTACGGGTGCGTGACGTCATTTAGCCAAAAAAAACAAGAAATTGTTTTTTATACAGACTTATGGCAAGATGTTCAGGAGAAACTGATGGGATAAATCATAAATCTAGTTTTCTAGGCTATAATATTTAAGTGTGAAAAATTTTAACTTAAAGGTTCAATAGAAAACTTCTTTAAAAAAAGTATAAAATTAGGACACAGTTTATTTAAAGATTGAATGTAATTACTATGTCAAAATTCCTTAAATTTCAACGGTATAAATGTTTTAATTACGAGAGCTTTACACAAATATTCTTACATGAGTGGAGGACATTATCAAGTGAAAGACAAATACTGCCTAAAAGAAAATATATTCAGTTAGAAATGCAATCTATTTCAGGTACAAATTTCTCTACATAGAATATAATACCATGGCTGGTATAAACAGTCTTCTTCACTTCTGGATAAATTTAATAAAATTTCATAAACACAAATTAATTCTGGAGCGGTAATTTCACATATTTTAATAATAATTAAATTACTTCAAATGGTGGCAATTAAACTTTATGTAACATAGTAAAATGTGACAATACGAGTTCGTATTTATCTTTTTACTTAAATCGGGATGATAAAAAACATGAAGATGCAGGGAAAGAAGGAACTTGGAAGTTCAAATTAAATACATTAAATGTAGATACATATATAAATATTCTAATATAACCAAACTTAATTCATTATCAAGATTGTTCTATGAACCGAGATTGTAGTAATGTGCTTCTATTTCACTTGAAAAAGATTAGGATGCTAGTAGCTACACAATTTCTTCAAAAACTTGCAACTAAAAATATTTAGAATATATAATAAATTCAGAATCCGAAATAAAATATGGCAAAAATAAAATGAATCTCATAATTTACATTCCGCATCATTAATAGTCGAGTTGTCTTACCTCTTCTGAGAAAAGCTGGCCTGGCTATCATCTGACTCCATATTCTGAAATAGATTTAAAAGATATAATAATTTGAATAGTAGCTATATATAACTAGTTTGAACAAGAGGTAGGTGGTCAATCTACAATCTATATTTACAGAGCATCTGAATTATTCTAATTAAAGAGTTTGTCCATAAAAATAGATACAAGAGGCAACATCACAAAGAGTTTAGAGAGAAGATGGTAGTAAAGTGGGAATGAATTGAAACATGAAGAAAGCATGAAATGAAATTATAATGAGCCTTAATATTTTACAGAAAGAGAAAACTCTTGATATCAGATTATCTTGTATTTAAAAATTTCCAAAAGCCAAAAGATTAGTTGAGTTAACTCACCTGTGTGTTGTCTACATCATTGAAAGCTTCTGAGAAGGACCTCTTAGTTCTTGACCACTCCTTTACAGTCTGAGAAGCAAATGTAGAGTCATGGCTGTTGCCTTTTAGCCAGGTCAGGTTGCTGCTGCTGGGGAAGAATAGCTAGTTGCTGATGCAACTCCACTGTCTCTGTGTGCCCTGAAAAGTAATAAAATATTGAAAATTAATTTAGACTAGCAAATTACCCAGGTATAACATCAAATCAAGAGGTATTAATTTAAACATTCCAATATACAATTGTATTTAAATACTGCAAATAAACTTTTAATAATTAATGGAAAGTAATTTATGTCATTTTAAATATTAAATAAAGCATGACCCAAGAAAGCTATTGGCTGCATTCTGGACAATTAAAATGCACAAGAGATATTCTAGAATCTAGTTCATAAATATACAGGCTAATACAGATCATTAGGGAACCAAATATCCCTTTAATTATATCAAACGAAGAAGCATGGGTACCAATTCATTTTCTCACAGCAGTGGTGACTTCCCATGTTTCATAGGCTCATCAATTTTGAACTAAACTTTCACAATAATTCTGCTCCGAGCCAATTTTAGTATTTTTTGAAGATTTGGCATGGGAACTTAAGGATCATATCATGATATAAATTAAAATTTAAATAGAACTTTAGCTTTATAGTTTACTGATTAGCAGCTGTGTTTCCAGATGATGGATGAACATCTGTAACCCAAAATTTGAGCCAAAATTTCACAAAATTTGAGCCAAGCCATCTTTGGCTCATTTTGAAGATTCAAAGCCAAAATTAACTGTTTAACATGGGGAGAGTAAGAATTTCTAAGAAAATGTAAGTCAATACCTTGGCATACCTATCTGAGATTTGAAATTTTGAAATGTTAGCCAATTATTTGGCTTTAATGGAAATACTCTCATAACTCTGAATCATGGTGATGGCTGAAATTTTTCAAAGCATGAACAAAGTCGCCAATATTTTAGATTTTATGAGTGGTGAAATTATGAAATAAAATGAAAAAACTGTAATTAACAGTTAAATCACTAATAAAATTGCCATAGCACATAGCTACTGCATGCATCTGACATGAAACATTATCAAACATAACGAATTAATGATGTTTTCAACTGTAAATTATTCACTACTAAGACACCAAATATGATAATATCACTTTAAAAGGAGTTAATGTGGCGACCTAGATCCATTTTTTCATCAAACTGGCGACTTTCCTGCCACACTTTGAACCATTGGCTGGTTGCAAGACAGTCTGAAAAGAATGTCTCCTCACGGCCAGGATATTTTTGTACAGAAATGTGGATTTGGCTGCCTTTGGGCACAGTCCACAACAAATAACATGGGAGCATAGGAATTATATAGCTCTTGGCCACAGGATTAATCCACAGATCCTGTCATACTTTTCAAACTGGGTTGCACAATTGCTACTTGCAAGATAATTAATTGATTTTAATTGACATGCGATCCAGTCTGCAAAAGATGCATGAAGTTGTGAAGTTTATCCCGCAACTACCTAATGAGGCGGTTGGGGCCTTGAAATTAGTTTCCTGAATTATGCGGTGGCAATTTCCTAATCAATTCCTATGCTTACAGTTTACATGTAGGTAATTAGTGGAGAGAATTGAGATTTTTGGTCATTATGGAAGGAAATTTGAAAATCTTTGGAGACAAATTGCCCCAAAAATTAAATATCAGGAGACTGTCAGACTGATTGTGAATGCTTTGCAGACTGGTATGCAATGAAACATGGTATATCTACCTATGAATTATGATCACACCGGTAAATTACGGCCATTTAGTTTTCAATTGCGGCGCGGGCGGCAATCGCAAGAATTTCTCTAGAGCCTGATGAACCTAATTCATATTGAAATGTTGCACATAAAAATTAAAAAAGAAGATCAATGCTTGTTACTTTGTGGTTACTATTTATTTTTGTTAGCGTTTTGTGGTTAAAGGCCCGAGGCCGCAGTTACTAGTTAGCTGTAGGGCCGCAATTTACCTGCTTCAACCTACTTAAAATTTAGAAAATGGTAACATCATATTAACATGACAGTCTGCAGAATGTGTCTGTTCTTCCTCAGAGATTTTATTTAGAGAAAGAGTTACTCTCTGACTCTCAGCAGCAGATTTATAATCTCCCGCAGCTAAATTAATGGTAACATTATTCAAACATAAACATAGAAATTACCTAATTGAAAATCACCAGCAGAAAAATTAATGGTAAGTTTGGTAATATGGGAATTAATTCATGATTTCCTGCAGAGATCTCCAATTTCAAAAATTCAATCAAAAACTCCCACAGAGATTCTTGGAAAAATGTTTGATTACATGGAATTTTGAGCATTTCATTTATACTTATGATCTATGCCCTAGCAGCCCTATGGAAAGATAGATCTATAAAATTCTGTATGCTACAATTAACCCATGTTTAGAGTCTGGGACATAAACGGGTATAGTACCTAGTAGACGACACAAAAATATGACGTCACCACAACAACACATTCCTTTGTTTGTGACCGAGCGGCTCATAATTCCTCGTATTTGCATGTTAATTTCGAGAAGTTTGAAGTCATTTTATAGGGGTTTCGTGCAAAAGAAAAGCGAAAATGGCGATTGAACCTTAAAGTTGAATATATAGATATAATTCAGGTGTGTTTTTATTGTTCATTTCTTTAACTTATCTATAAAAAATAGGGTCTTGAAAATATGCTACATAGGAGCCTAAACTAGTGCTAGTTAACTACTAAATTGTAGTTCCTATGAATAACAAATAAGAAAAAAAATAATGGAAATACAATTTAACCAATGCCTAGTTAGTAATTGATAAGAAAAAATTCAATTTAAAAGTGATTAAGTTTAAGTTGGTTTTTCCATGTTTCAAAGTGCGGTCAGAGTCGCCATTTTGAGTCACCCGGTGGTCACGTCAAACTATAGATTCAATCAGCTGATTGCCATACCCTATGTTACTGTATCCTGGGTATACCTACCCAGTGGGCCAGTAGTAGAAAATACATAAGCAGCCAGGGCCAGCCAGCCATAAGTTGATAATTATTAATTGGCCTACCGGTAAAAAAAATCCTGGTTACCTAAAGCTTGAATTAGCCTAGGTAATTGCTAATTCAAGAATTAAAAACAGTATACCTAATTGAATCTATTATCTATAAATTAACACCCACACCTATGATTTAAACCACAGTACAGAGAAGATATAGTAACCCAGAGCTATAGGGGAGATATTAAGCATCGTTTACATTGAGGCTCTTTTGCACACTCTGAGTGTTGAAACAACGGGCAAACGCGCAGTGGACAGGGTTGGCAAGGTAGGTTTCCCCCAAAATGGGGGAAACTGAAAAAAAAAAATTTGGGGGAAACTAAACAATTGGGGGAAACCTAAATTAGCTATACTTATTACTTATCCAAGGGCTTTACGATGTCAGTATGCTCTTTTACGATGTCTGTGTGCTCCTTTACAATGTCTGTGTGCTCCTTTACAATGTCTGTGTGCTCCTTTACAATGTATGTGTGCTCCTTTGCAATGTATGTGTGCTCCTTTCATGGAAGTACTAGTAGAAGGAAGCGGTGTAACGGCTAACCAACAACGTATAAGCGGGACCATCGTGTTACACCTTGTTGTTAGCAATTAGTCAAGTGAGCTTCCTTGTCTCTCTTCGCTTCAGTCAAAACAGCTTCCTTGGCGTCTTGTTGTTGTTCCGCTGTGCCGTGTGGTGACGTCACAGCACACATATGACGTCACCCTAGCAGTTGACGTTCAGCATTCCCACACGGCTCAGTGACGTTTGAGAAACGAGGAAGAGTGTACGCTAGTATGCGCTCCACCAAACGCTTATTCAAGTCATTAACATTGCATCTGTTTCCTAAATATTCATCAATTAATCTTCTTACACCAGTTAAATGTCCAAAAATGAGAAAATTATTGAGCAAAATGATCAGATATCTAAAGTATTTTGAAGAATAATGTGTAAGTTAACATCAGCTGTTGTGCTCAGGGTACAGGGACAGAAAAACGGGTATAGTACCTAGTAGACGACACAAAAATATGACGTCACCACAACAACACATTCCTTGATTGTGACCGAGCCGGTCATAATTCCTCGTATTTGCATGTTAATATCGAAAAGTTTGAAGTCATTTTATAAGGGTTTATAACCGTTACACAATTTACTCAGTCAGGTCTGAGATAGACACATACGCGTACACTCACCCTTGTGTCTAAAACAACACTGAGAAGATAACACGAATGTAACGGCTCGGAACGGCTAGGTTAGCCGCCTGGCTCTTTTACAATGTCTGTGTGCTCCTTTACAATGTCTGTGTGCCCCTTCACAATGTCTGTGTGCGGCAGTGTGCCCCTTTACAATGTCTATGTGCTCCTTCACAATGTCTGTGTGCCCCTCACAATGTCTGTGTGCCCCTTTACAATGTCTGTGTGCCCCTTTATAATGTCTGTGTGCCCCTTTACAATGTCTGTGTGCCCCTTCACAATGTCTGTGTGCCCCTTCACAATGTCTGTGTGCCCCTTTAAAATGTCTGTGTGCTCCTTTACAATGTCTGTGTGCTCCTTTACAATGTATGTGTGCCCCTTCACAATGTATGTGTGCCCCTTCACAAAGTCTGTGTGACCCTTCACAAAGTCTGTGTGACCCTTCACAAAGTCTGTGTGTTCCTTTGATTTATAATAACTTCTTGGTGAGAAACTGTGATAACTAAGGGATAATAATATCAAATATACTGATATTCAATATTTGTAAATTTTTTTATTGTTCACTGTAGATAAATATGACAAAACTAAACTTTTATATTTGGTACTACATGCTTCCTTTCGGTAAATAGTTCTAACATCTTAATATAGCCAATTATATAAATTGCAGTGGTAACTAGCAAGCTTAATTACGACTTGTCACTGAGTATAGAGCACTCTGGTTCTCTGGAGTCTGAACTGGTTCCATAAAAATTACAATACCTTGTAACCTTAAAGTTAACATTGCACATGTCATGGGATGATGGGAATGAAATGATGATTACTACCTATATTAATCATCATTCATTGTAGATATTTAAATAATATAATTTTGGCAATTATGATTTTTAATTGATGAATAAATTAATTAGAAGTAGTTATACCAATATATTATCATATTATGCATTTATTGATCATTAGACTCACTGATTCATTTGACATATAGCTACTGTAATATATGTTAATGGTCAATATGTAAACTTGAATTTATCATTAACAGACTACCAAGATTCCCCCAGTTTCCCCTGGGGGAAACTAAAAAAACCTCCTTGAGGTTTCCCCTAACCAACCCTGGCAGTGGAGGGGCAAACCAGCGAGCAACTTGAGGCTCACTTCAACATTTACCTTGGCCATTCTTTTCGACACTCTGAGTGACACTCACTGTGGCTCAAGGGGCCTTTACACGAGCACTGATCAGTGCCACTATTCACCACACTGCCCACCAATTAGCTCAGCGCCTTTACACGAGCAGAATGTGCTTTGGTGGGCACTGACACATTAGTATCGTGGTTAGCATCTAAAATGCTATTAAACACTAACGCTTTTAGTGTTTTATCTTTATAATCTTTAGATTTTATTTTCCATAGGCATGGGTGCTCTTCAACTAGGCCAATGAAAGGGGTTGTTGATTGTCTGGTAATCGCTACTGACAGACAGTGGCACTTTGTGGTGAGCGTTCGCTCTCAGAGCGATAGCTTGGTCACCACCAAGTTTTGCCAAAAAGGGTGGGGCAAGTAGCAAAGTGGGCGTGGCATAGAGCAGTGTCACCACAAAGTGGCACTGAGCAGTCCATTGACGCACCAGGAGGAGGTTGTAAACATCGAAGCTCCTGCAAAATGGCTGACAACGAGTAGAGCTGCTGTTGAACAGCTAATTGAATTATATAGTACTCACGAATGCCTTTGGAAATCATCAAGTAAAGCATATAAAAGTACATTTTAAGAGAAAGAGCAATAATGACATTAAACGACATATATTATTATCCCTCCCTATATGAAAGATCATTGTGTTTTTATATATATAAATCCATCAAGCTCAAGAATTTTTTCTGAAAACTCAAATTTTTTCGAATATGTACTAAATTTTTTTCCGAAAACTCAATAATTTCCGAAAACTAAAATTTTTCCGAAAACTAAAAATTTTCCGAGAGCTCAAAATTTTCCGAAAATTCATTAAATTCAATTTTCATTAGAACCCGTTATTTTTAACGGGATAGTACACTTGTTATTAATATTAGGTAGAGATGGAGAAGAAGTAAAAAATGATATTCAAACTATACGGAACCAGCACCACAGGGAGCGTAATAAAGTCAGCGAATCGAAAAAATCTGATGAAATTTATGAAACAGAGTAAATTTACGTACAATCACTTTATTTGGCTATAAATTGCTTCATTTCATGTTGTTATTCTTGGGACTCTGCCCCAAGTGTAACAACACTTCTCGACATCGAATCTGAATACCAACTAAGAACTCTCGCACCGTCTCAATCTGCCCGCCAAACGCTTTTCAAATGTGAACAGTCAAGACTCTTTTTGAGCGTGCACTTGCGCGTTGCCCGTGGATGTGAGCTTCCAATGTGAGTGTCAATGTAAACGGGGCTTTACGCATATCCCGGTAGGCTGTGACGTCACATGTCAACAATGGTGCATACGTTTGTACGTACAGTACAAACACAAAAGATGGCTGCAACACACCCAACTTATGTTAAATAACGTTTTCGGTGATATTTTTTTTAATTCCACATTACCGCATGCTATTTTCAAATCTTTATAGTCATACGGACGAAAATTAAAAAATGACTGTTGATGAAATTGCTACTGTTCTTTTTACACCCAAAATAGTAACAAATTTTTAGTCTTGAAGAAGACGATTTATTCAAGATAATTAGATCATTAGTCAGATCGGTCGCGTTGGCCGCCATCTTAATTCTCTATTCCACGTGACCCACAGCAATTCTGTTTACTATGACGTGACCTCTTGCTTACATACATGACGTCACAGCCTACCCAGAATAAATTTGAATAATACATGTAACTGGGGTACTATACTATTCTGTTTACTATGTTTAAACTGTCATATACTCCGTGAGTCCGTAAATCTTACTTACTTGTGGAAGTTTTGAAGCCAGGACGCCATTTGAAAACCTAATTTGTGGAAATGGTTCAGAAAGATACTTGTCTGGCGAAAGTGGTGAGAATGTTCCATACGTCACAGACTCCTAGCAAAAACGTGCCAACAGTCGCTAGATTTTTCAAAAGACTGTATTGGGACATCTTGGTATTCATTGGTCTATGGACTGATCGTGCGCAGCTAACTAAACCTCAGGGAAGAAACCTATTCTCTTGCCTTACTCCTTACCCCCAACTTCCACCTCTATTTGACCCACATCATTAGATAGAGCTCACAGAGACACGAATTTTGATAGAAGGCGACCCTAAATTTGCTTATATGGCACATCTCCATTGTTGCTATCTACCTAGGTGCCCAAAAGTTGTGTACGGGTTAAGTGGTTTAATAAAATGTAAGTGAATCTCATTATATAAATTTTCTTAATGTCATTTTCTTTGTGCATTGCTAATCTTCTTCTACTTGAGATTAAGATAATTCTACTTACACAAAACTATTAAATAATTTTATTTAGCCTCTTGTTCTGCAAATTTGATTATTGTTAAGTTAATTTTCATTTTGAATCTAAGTTCGAGTTTTAAGTAGGGGAAAATAAAATATTTGTTATACCTACGAGACGATAGTTAGTAACAAGAAGACAATGAACAAAAAGAGTACAATCACTTTATATATTAATGATGTGGACAAATTCTACACTTTAAACATGTTAAATATAGTAACAACAATAAAACAAGAATAAACAATAACTTATTAATCTAAGGTTTTCGATATATATTGTAGAAATATTAATACAGCTCAGTCTTGATACCAATTCCCGTCTTGAAATCCACACTCACGCTTGAAATCAAGAGTGAGTCAATTGCCTTGTATTTATATGAAATTATATTTTCAATGTAAGCTATGTGCTATATTTTTTAGGAATATTAATCCGTTTTCGTTTTGATATCCAAGCAGAATGCAAAAAAATACACCTCAAACCTATTGATTAAACTTTAAAAATATTATTTTACTTAAACACATAAATAAAATAATGTAAGAATAGAAGTAGGGCAAAAATGCTTCACACAAATATAGTTCAAATTTGCATAGCCTTATTGGTTACAGACACTATATATCCTACACTCTACTAGTATAACATTGAACAGAGATAAGTTATTATTCTAATCAAATAAACGTTTCCCATCTATAAGCTTACTGGAACAGTATCACCTGCTCAGTAAAAATAATTCTTAAATATTGGATTTTGTTTAGTGGAATTTTCCAGTGGAACTTTCCGCAGTGTAATCTTCCTCATTGGAATCTTCCACGTACCAGTCTAGGTAGGTATCCGAAGGGTTCTGCCAGTTGAATTTTAAATTAGTTATTTTAAACAGTTCAAATTGTGCCTATGTTTTAGATGGAGGATCATTGATACATCGAATCTCCTGGCAGAAGGGTCTCTCATTTCAATTAAGAAATAGTACACAATTTACAAACTATGTGCTTATTACTTTCATAAATGTAACTGTCGTTTTCGATGTTATACAAGTAAGCTCTCAACCAAAGATGTGACACATTTCCGGCATTGAAAGGGAAAGGCCAGTTGTTCAAATATAGAAGTCAGAAAAAAGGCGGTGCTGATTTGTTATTAAGAAAGAAGATTTTTTGAAGAATGAGAGCAATAAAGAATAATTCATTAAATTGCGTCTAGAAGACTTCAATAGTAATGACATGATGACACTTCAGGCAATAGATGATGCGGATTTGCTGATTGTATTAACAACTCTAAGAACATCTGAAACTCACGACACTGTGGTTATTGAGAGGATACTGATCTATTAGTGTTACTAATCCATCACGTGAATGTCACTTCACCTGGTTTACATGACATCAAACTAATATCGGACAAAAGTGATTCATGTAAGATATGGAACATAAAGCATGTAATCGGACTACTTGGACTAAACATTGCCAAACTGATATTGCCAATACATGCACTTCTAGGATGCGTTACAACCTCTAGGGTACATTCCATTGAGAAGGGAGCACAACTGAAAAAGTAAAGAACTGATCCTAATTTCAAAAAGCTATGATGCCTTTTCTCAACAGTATACCTCAAAAAGATGATATGTCCTATATGCATGCTGGTGAGAGATTGCTTTTATTATTACATGGAGTAACAAAATCATCGAATCTCGATCACCATCGATTATGGGATATATTAATAAAATGTGTACTGGGAATATACCTCTCCAGCCTGAGATGCTCTACCCAACATTCCATTCGCTGAGAGTTTACCATCAGGTTTAAGCAAGGATAGGCAATGATTTGAATCCTCTTGAATTTAGGTGGAGAATTGAAAATGAAAGGCTGAAGCTAATTTACACTTCAAACCCCCTGCTCCATATTCCCTCTTGAAAATGATCAGATGCAACTGTGAAGGGGATTGTAGTACCAAACTAATATTTTTTTCTTATTTTTTTCTACTTTGACCGGACTAGTTTAGTATAAAAGAAAAGCGAGAATAGCGATTGAACCTCAAAGTTGAATATATAGATATAATTCAGGTGTGTTTTTATTGTTCATCTCTTTTACTTATCTATAAGAAATGAGGTCTTAAACATATACTACCTAGGAGCCTAAACTAGTGCTAGTTAATTGCTAAACTGTAAATCCTATAAATAACAATTGAGGAATAAAATAATGTAAATGCAATTTACCTAATGACTAGTTAGTAATTGATTAGAAATAAATCAAATTTAGAAGTGACTAAGTTTAAGTAGGTAGTCACATGTTTCACAGTGTTGTCAGAGTTGCCACTTCCGGTCACGCCGTTGTCACGTCAAACTAGATTCGATGAGCTGATAACCATACGGTCCATACCCTATATGTTACTGTATCCTGAGTGACCTTATTAATTCCACATCAGAATTGCCTTACTTCCTGTGCCGGAATAGCCGGCAATTCTAAATTTATATATGTTTAACCTTAATTTTGATTTGTTTTATGTTCATCGTATTTCACTGCCATTTATCGTTTCATCTAGCATTTATAATACTTTCTTATAGATACCATTTTAGGGTATCTTTTGCCACTATTTAGGGACATTCTTTCGTCCCAGTGGTGGTTTGTTTTGACTGAGATGAAAGAAAAAAGATTTACACCCTTGTTTTCCCTGTTCTGTATACAAACTGATTGTCGTAATTAAATAAGCTATAGTCCATCACCAGCTGTAAGTACATCAAATTGTGATAGGTTAAAGTTTATATTAGTGTCCTCAGATATTCAGTTCTTTTATAATAGCCTCAAACTTATATTCATGATACCTTTTTTATCCCACCATGTCAATATTATTTATTTGCAACAAATGTGTAATTTAGTTTATTGTTCACAGAGAACGTGTTGTATGTGGATTTTCGGAAGTAAACGGAGAAACAAAACCTATTCTTTCACTGAAATTTTCTATCTGCCGTGCCCAGAACACTTCCCATCTTGTAAAATTCAGTACATAACCCCAAACTATTTCTTACATCCTATTTTCCAAGTTAGAAAACATGACCAACTGCTCGTCCTCAGTTACCAAACCGCATTAGTTGAATTATTTCAGACGGTATCAAAAATGTGTATCATTTGTTTATACTATATTCTTTCAATTATTTGCATAATCAACAACTTAGAATTAAGTTTTTTCATTACATATTTAAACTTTAGGATTTGGAATTTAAATATCAATTATAATTATTAAAAAGCCATTTAACGAGTATACCATTTTGCTCAAATCTCAATTATTAGTAATATTGCGCCAAAGTAATTTATAACCCCCATGATAAATTAACTACAATTATCATTCATTATTTAGTATGTTCATGAAATGTGTCAAATGAATAATTCAACTATACCTGATTAATAAAGCCCGGACTTTTAGGACCTATAAAAAGGCATTTTAAGACATAAAAAAAGGCATTTTAGAACCTAAAAAATGGCATTTTAGGACCAAGAAAATGGCATTTTATGACCTATCAAGGCATTTTAGGACCTAAATACAGCATTTTAGGACTTATGCATACACTCTTAGGATTAATAGATAGGTATTTACAACGAATAAATCAGCATTTTGAAATACATAATTGACAGTTTTTAGTCCGTTAAAATTAAAAAATGGTGAAAACAAATCATCCCTTAAAAATTCAATGTATCTAGTTTATAAAATATTTATCCAAATTTAACCTAAAGTATTATAAAAAAAGGTTAGGTAAATTGAAATTCATGAAATGAAACTAATTCCAATATTAAATTAGAAATTTGTATTTATAGCAAACACTCGTAGTAGACAACCTCAGATTAAACAAATCATACATTAGAAAATTAGACCAATTAAGATACTCTGAAACTGTTGTACAGCAAAAGCCACTTACAAGACAAAACACAATTTTTGTCGCGTGGCAGTTTTTCTATAGTAAATATTAAAAATATCCCTAGGTTCTACATATCTCTCTCTTTGAATAGTTTATTATTCACTATTTTGTGCATGGCTGAGTCTGTGCTAAAAAATTGATGCAAAGAATCACAGAAAACTAGATACAGTGGTGACTATACTAATTCTTGAAGTGATATAGGTAGTTTATTTGTATAATAATTCAGACAGATTTTGATTGAATTATAACGTTCTATAAATTTGTCAATATATCCTATCAACTTTACAGACTTACCAAATTATTTAATGATATAAAAAGCCCAAAATAAGACTTCGCATCATTTTAGGAGTTTATGATATTTTAGGACTTTATGGCATTTTAAGGACTTTATGGCATTAATTGACTTTATTGCATTTATTGACTTTATGGCATTTGTCCGGGCTCTACTAATTAATAAACATTAGAATTAACTATTTATAATTTAACTTGATGAAGTTTTTATTTAACTATTGCTATTTGACTGACATACACTTTAATTCACAGTAATTGATAAATTAGTAAATTAATTCAATTGATTATAATGGAAAGAATTATTTTATTTCATTAAGTTTTATTGTTATTTTGGCAAATTGTTGAATGAAATTTAAGTCCTATTATTTACTGGCTTGATTATTCCAGAGTCCTAGTCGTAGTCTACGCAGACCAGCCACATCTGAGTACAAGTCTACGGAGGCATGACCTTGCCCACGGAGACACATCCAGTCTACTGGTACTTCAGTTATAAGTTCTCGGACAATACCAACGGTCAGTCCCAGTCCTAGTTTACGGACGCAGCAAGCACCAATCTTGACTACATAAGCGATAGCAGAGCGCTATCGCGCGAGATGAGTACCAAAGATTATCATTTCACCAGAACGGTTGTATACTTGTAGTTATAAAATCTTCAGACCGGTTTGTTATGAAGTTAATTATTTTGTGACTTTGAAATAAAACAGTGTCATTGGATATTTCCCTTCTGCTCAAATGTTTGTGGTTTTAGAATGGTTGTTTGACAATAATATTTATTGCTTTAAGAGAGTGAATAAGACTTTCAAACTCTGTTACATGTAATGCATTTGGTGAGGGTAATTAACCACCTACTGTTTTCTCTAGGCCAGAGGTTTCTGTGGTTTACTTTATAGAAATAACGAGCTCTTGAGGTTTCATGTATCCTAACGGATTTCAAGTTTGATGTTTCTTTTCTGTGAGAAAGTAATTAGTTTAGTCGGAAATATAGGAGGAGTTATTTTTGAATTGGTCAGTTTCTATTAGTTGAGGGTAGACTTAGGGACAGCCTACAGGAGGGTTGAGAACCAATCGGAATTGGAGAAGTGAGATCAGCGGCATCTTACGTTTGGATTTGGGTGGAGTTTTAGATGAATCTGGGGAGTATATAAGCGGTGGATTGAGATTATGAAGGGGTGCTACTCTATCTGTCGTCGCTCTCTGCTTACAAGAGTGCCTTAAGTAGTTTACCGGTCTGGATAAGACCCCGGCGGGGTGAAGTCTTCTCTCACCCCAGCCTTAGGTGACCATCGCAGGACTTAGTCGATGAAGATCACCGCCCGTCATAGTGGTGGAGATAGGATCCTTAGCAAGTGACTGAATCTTGTAATTCAATGGATCCCGACAGCAGAGGTTGTATTCTTTACGGCAGAGTCGAAGTCAAATGAGCCAGGATGTGGGAACCAAGAACTGATGTCTATTGTAGAATAACTTCTGACGTTGCAGAACAACTTCTCATGTTGCAGAGCAGACATTCAATAAGCAGTAAGAGTCTGAAGCCAGAGTCACCATCATCGTACCGAGATTTGCACGAGTTGCCGTCCACGTCCATTGACATAGTTCCAGTGGAGGACTTCAGCCGTTCCCAATACACTAGTACAGTGGTTATGAAGAGTTTCCAGCCGCATCAACTCCATTGGAAATTCAGTAACCCCATCCGTAGTTCCTCAGTGATTGTGTCAGTGTTTATTTGTGAAAAGTATACTCTCAACCTCCAAAGCTTGACCCATGTTGTAAGTTAAACTCTCCATAGGTAGATATTTGATTAATTGAATTAAATGTACGATGTATATGTAGGATTTACTATTTCACGAACCTTTTGTCTGATCGATTACTTAATAAGAGTACACCTAATTTAAACTATGACTGTGTTTCATTTAACCTTGTTATTTTGGTACGATATTTGATTTGATGCTATTTAATGAAGTGAAGATATTGATGATTATTATTGACAAGTAACGTAAACAGTAAATTAAACAAATTGATTATTCTTTCTAGGGAGAATCGTAACCCACGTAAATAAATGGCCGCTCGGCACTAATTAATAACCACGCTACCATGTGAAAGAAAGAACTTAACTACTGGAAATATTGAATATGAATATTGAAATAAAGAAATGCCCATACGGCAGAAATAAGAATCCCCCCCCCTCAGGGACCCCCGAACATACACGGTAATCGAGAACTAGTTGAACCAACACTAACTAAGTACCAACTTGAATCAAGGCATAGGCTGAATTAGCCAAAAAAAATGATTAGTAAATTAATTCTTTTGATTAATTGTCACATGTATTTTTTCATCACTTGTATAAAATTTAATAGAAAAATATAGTTGTCGAGACTAGATTAAATTAATATAATATGTTCGGCTTAGGAGCGGATATAATAAAACACAACTAAGAAACACTCCGACAGTTAGTATGATCATTATTTATTAAAAATCTTACATACTCTTGCGGTTTCGTGGTTTGTGAATTAGCTACCTGTGCAGTTGATGTTGGTTACAATTTCAGGTGAGAGAATTAATAAGCTGAATATGTTATAAATCTATTCAGCCATTCAGGAAACAAATCTAAATGTATGCAACTATCCTATTTCAAAAATCGTGGCATAACAGAATATCGCGCAACAGTTAATTATAATATTTTGTTAGTGAAATACCGTGCTAGTAGTAAATAACGCTAAACTAGTTAAAAAGTGATATTGTTTCTCACGACTATTTTCTAAATTCATCTCTATCTTAACAACAACTTTACTTATGATCATTGATAATTTCGAGCGTTTTATTAACTTCTCCTATAATTTCTTTGTATTTCAGTAAAGTAGTATCTTCAAGTAACATTTTTCTATCGCCTTTGAATATTCTTCTAACATGGGCTGTCGTTGCAGTTTTCTTGTCAACAGTATGAGTTTTGCATTTTCCTGAAAAAAAAAATATTAGTTAGTTTTCTAAATTTCTGGAAACTATTTTCTGGAAATAGTGAGATGAGGCACCAATAATTTATTTTCAATTTAAAAAAAATTCTTACAGGTTTTCCACTGATCATGACGATAAACTAGGTAAAATATTGTATACACAGTAGCTGTAAGACATTTGAGCGGTACTTTTTATCCAGATTTATTTTAAAATCATCATGGGTTGACTTCGCATTATTTTGATTATATATTAAAATTAAATCATGAGTTACCTTCATAACATTTCATTGCACGATGAGCTCCTATCAAGATGACGTCACGTGTGTCGTGTATAGTTTTGTAAAGACCACAATGCTCTTGACATTTCTTTGTATATAAAGTATGCCTCAGCATGTGGAAGTGCGGTGGAATATCCTTTGCCGAATCTCCCGGCTCGAGGTTGGTGTAGAAATATTGCCATCCCAAGACTAAGGACACGGGTTTGAACTGGTGTCTGAAAAATTGGATTATAATCGTTGGTTGAAGCCAGATTTCGAATCATGATCATTCATATCATTTCGCCAATCAGCCACATCTGTTATTTTCTATTAATTGAGCCCGGGCGAATGCCAGAGTCCTAAAATGCCATAAAGTCCTAAAATGCCATAAAGTCCTAAATGTCATGAAAGTCATAAAATGCCTTAAAGTCAATAATTGCCATAAAATCCAGAAATATCATAAATTCCTAAAATGATGCAAAGTCTTATTTTGGGCTTTTTATACTATTTAATAATTTGCTAAGTCGGTAAAATTGATGGGCTATATTGGCAAATTTATAGAACGTTATAATTCAAACAAAATCTGTCTGAATTATTATATAAATAAACTACTTCTATCACTTCAAGAATTAGCATAGTCACCACTGTATCTAGTTTTCTGTAATTCTTCACATCAATTTTTTAGCACAGATTCTGCCATGAATAAAAATCTAAAATAGCGAATAATCAATGTAATAAACTATTCAAAGAGAGATATATGTAGAACCTAGTAATATTTACAATAGAAAAACTGTCAGGTGACAAATATTGTGTTTTGTCTTGTAAGTGGTTTTTTCTGTATAACAGTTTCAAAATATCTTAATTGGTCTAATTATCTAATATATGGTTTGTATAGTCTGAGGTTGTCTACTACGAGGGTTTGCTGTAAATACAAATTTCAAATTTGATATTAATATTAGTTTCATTTCATGAATTTCAATTTACCTAACCTTTTTTATAATACTTTTAGGTTAAATTTCAATAAATATACTTACTATAAGCTAGATACATTGAATTTTTAAGGGAATGGTTCAAGTATTTTTTACATTTTTTACGTTTTTTTTTTTAATTTAGTTACCCTGCAAATCTACCAAAGAAAACTCATAAAAAATTCCATTCACCTAGTACGTTTGTGCGTGTGTGTCAAACGCGTTTCTCAGTTTGGGGGTTAGGGAGTTATTCTCTTATAGTGAGTGGGTTTATTTATGGTTGAATGGGTCCCATTTCAACCATAAATGGGTCCCATTTATGGTTGAAGGCTTCGTCGCTGCCTGGGTTGACCCCCGAAGCGACCTGATGAGTCTTTTTGGCTGGGACGAAAAGCATATATTTTTTTTTTAAATTTAAAAAATTTATTGATAAATATTTTTCTTCCTCCATTATCTCAGTACCATTTTTTCTCAAATTCTCCACGTTCAAAAGTATAGAACTTTTTGGGGGTTGGTGCTACAGAAAAATGTATAAGAGCTAATATGTTCAGACCGAAATTCCTAAGGTCGTGGTGAAGCCCTTTTCCTATAACTTTTTCTATAAACTTAATTTTTTTTGAAAAAAAAAAAAAAAAAAAAAAAAAAATATTACAATTTTTTTTAAAATTCAAATAAAAATTTTTTCAGATAGAAATTCAAAAAAAAAGCTGCACCACGACCTTAGGATAGTAGTAGAGAACATATTAGCTTCAATAAATTTTTCTGTAGCACCAACCCCCAAGCCGTTCTATAGTTTCCCGGGGGGGGTCGAAAAAGAAGGTTTTTCGACCCCCACGGGGGAGGGGGGCCCCAAAATGAAAAAATCTCAAAAGAGAGCATATGATTATTTTTCACTTTACACCTTATGTTAAAATCTCAGCTCAATCGGACAAGTATTATTGGTACTACCTAAGTACTTGAACCATTCCCTTAAGGAATGAATTGTTCATTTGTTTTCACCATTTTTTTTATTTAAACGGACTAAAAACTGTGAATTTTATATTCCAAAATGCTAATTTATTTGTTGTAAATACCTATTTATTAATCCTAAAAGTGTATGTATAAGTCCTAAAATACCTTTTTTAGTTCCTAGACTGCCTTTTTTAGGTGCTAAAATGCCTTTTTTATAGGTCCTAAAAGTCCGGGCTCTATTTAATTAAGTTGTTTAATTAGAACATATGCCTAGTGTATTATGTAAACAAATATAATAAACCAAATAATAAATATACTGTATATTTTCTGCGCAATTTACCGATTGGCGCTATCTTAATTAAGAATGTGCTGAAAGGATCCTGAAATTATGTGCATGGCAATCTAGAGATTATGCAAGGCACGTAACTGAAGCTGCCACTTAAACGCTCTACTTAAGGAAAGGAAACTAGATTATGGTGACCGGACAACTCGCCGTCGGACAATTAGTCGTGAGGACAATTCGCCGCCAAAACAACTCGCCTTGTGATATGTTTTACCTCCGTATACACCATTTATATAAAAAAAATATTTTTAAGATAAGCTGCGTGTTGTAAATTAATTATAAAATTTTCTTAGCAGTATTTGAAAATCATTTCTTTTCCTTTTCAAAAGTTAAATATAATTTTTTCTTAACTATTATATAAACATAGTATGTGTTGTAAATTTTTCTTACTACGTTTAATGACCTGTAAGAATTGCTTTGGTTTAAAACTGATACATCATTGCAAATAAAAGTTATCTAACTACGAAGTCTTAGGGCCCCGAACTATTATAATTTGGATTACGTATTGTTTTTTCTTTCATTTTTACCACGTTAATCAATTTTTTTAACGATACTTGCAGTTTTAGAGGATATCGTCAGGGTTATGCTCTTCAACTACGAGGTCTTAGATTTTATGTTAGATAGGCTCGCGGGCTTCATTCACTGTCACCTCTTCATTTCCCTCTTCCATCTGTGAGTGCAGCAACCGGAGCTTGTGCCCCTTTTCGTCGCGTTCCTTGGTAAGTGATTGCATTCACGAAGTAGCTTTTCTGCATCCATGAGCATCGTCACCGACGGTGTTAAGTGATTTTATTCATGGAGCCACTTACCTTTATGACTACTTCTTCCTGTCCCTTGTATTTAATTTCTTTTTGACGTCAGTGATATGGCTTTTGGTTCCGAAATAGACGTTAAACCTACACTAAAGTAATTAATTAATTATTTAACTCTCATTTCACAAGTTATCTAGAACTATCTATATTCTAGAACTAAGAAAACTTAAAGCTCTTCAAATTATGATATATTACAAAGCATATAATTCTCTGTTAAAGCTAAACTGTTGACTGAAGAAATATTATATATAAATTATTATTATATATTATATAAATTATTATTATACATTATATAAATTATTATTATAATTATATAAAATATTATTATGTATAAATCATGGTAACAAGATCTACTAGCTGTAATATATTGCAAGTAAGTTTTTCTGGCAATCCATGGTTTTAGTTATCGTAAATTGATCAATTATCATTTTCGATCAATTTTGGTTCGATCAATTTTCCTTTCGACCAATTTTCCATTTGATCAATTGCTTTGGGTCAATTGCTTTCGATCAATTTTCCGGATCCCGTTTGGTATTGTTCTCTACACTAAGCAACAGGTATGGAAAATAACTAAAGCACAAGTAAAAATATTAAACTCAACTTACTCACCTAGAACTAAATTCCTTAATGAGATCCGGAAGATATTTGTGTCTTTTCATGGACGGTATTTCATCCCTGTCCAAATGGTAGATGTAGTTGTACTGATGTCTGTTTCTCAAAATGCAATCGGAACGGTGTATTCTAGCCAATTGACGGTAGGTATCTAGGTTATTTTGAGACCAGAATCTGAAAAATAGATGTTGGTACGTGTAGAATTCTTATTTGAGCACTTGCCACTCATCAGACTAGAATGTGAAATGGTCTGAAAAATAAAATTGACAAATGGATTCATTTTTTAAAATGTTCTTTAAATGGTGGCCCAAGAGGATTTACCCACAGAAAATATAATTTAAATAAAACAAGAATGATAATAATAAAATACTTCAACTGAAATATTTAGAAATTCATTCAGAATCAAAGTAACATATAATTTAAAAATGATTCTGTTCACTTTCTCAAAACAGAATGTTACTGAAATTCCTTCGCCCAAGTTGAAGAATTTCTGTCCTCCAAAAGTACAAATTGGGATAGGAACAAGTTGAAACTAAGTGTTTAAAGATGAATCATATTATCAAATTCATAGGATTGATGTCAAGACTTGAAGGTTGTCCTATTGATTTGTACAAAATATATATGCACCACCTTTGAGACATATTCACCATGCAGGATGACACTTCGTATTGATTGAAAATGAAATTGGTTCCAACTGATTCGGAGAATAGAGGAAGGAGTTTTTCTGCAACATACTCAGATATGTTGATTTTGATTCCTCCATCGATGACGATCAAAAGAGATATGGACTCATACGGTGTACCAGCACATTACACTTGCAAACAAGTCGTCAGAGCTACGGATATAAGCCCTATCCTTCTGATTATTGGTGACAGCCTCCACAATGAGCACCTTCCAGTCGGACCAAATTTAAACTTTTACTGCAAAACACTTGGAAGTTTTGCTACATCAGCTTGCCTTTGTCTGTCGCTTTGTCATGAAGTCCTCAGATATTAGTTGTCTTGACTGCTTTTTATATGGAATTAACTTTAGATCCTTTTTGATTAGCTTCTGCATTGCGGATTTAGCGATTTCTCTGGCATTTCTTTGTGGATTTTAGTTAATTCTTTTGTTCACTGCTGGAATGACATTTTTGGTGCAGATTAACTGCTTTCTCCATAAAATTGAGTAACTGGAGGCAGGGGCGTATCTAGGATTCGTTCAAGGGTGGGGGGGGGGGGATGCACTTTTCAAAAAATTAATGTTTCTGAAAAAAAATCTATGGATAATTCCTCAGACTGGTCATTTATTTGATTATTTTAATTGCTTTGAACATGCTTACACTATGTTCCGTCAGAAGCGTCATTTTTTAAATTGCGAAATGGGAGGACGTCATTATTTTCATAAAGTATAAAGAATGGATTTTATCCTATTAATATTAGCATTTTTCTTAAACCTAGAAAATGTTTTTGAATTTGAGAAGAAATGCATCGTCCTGTACTCTGTAGTTTGCCAAAACACCTTCTTCTTCAACAGTATGTCGAAAAATCATGCTTCACTCCATGACAAGTGAAAGGGTGGCAAAATCTTACCACCTGAAAAAGTTCACCAGAGTTCGTGGTCTATTCTATGAAACTGGTTCTATTCACAAGAAAAGCAAATGATAACAAAACCAAAAAGAACAGAAACAATGATTCAGGAGGTGAAGAGTTTCTGGTATTCTGGTCAGGTATTAGATTTCAGCAACCATAACTCCGTTGTGGAGGATCGTCAGGTACACTTATGAAAATCCCTGAAATATCAACGGAATAAATGATAGGTATGATCATGTCTTACTTAATTATATTTATGGCCTCACCATAAGTTAGCCATGGTATGATGCTAAGGTAATTTCTTTGTTGCCATTATTAATTGAATCATTTTGAATCGATATAATTTTTCATGCATTCCTTGATGATGATGGCAACTTGTCATCGGTTAATGGTGTTTCATATCTCAGATTGCTACAGGACATTATTTGGTGCTAGTTTGGTATACAATCTGATCATCATTTACTGGTTTGGCATGCGATCTATTTAGAATTTATTAGCAAATATAAAAGATACAAACAGGTATACGAGATACCTAATAAATATAAATGTATAGTATTTTATTTCCTTAATTAATTATATACCATTTACATTTACAAAGCCTTATTATGGAAATATTTCAAGAAAATATCGTTATTTAAACTACATCCTACCAAATTTATTTAACTATAAAGTAAAAATAAGCAATTAAAATATGTTTTTTTTTTACTTTCAATGCATTGTGACAATATTATCTCGTCTATATTGTTTGTTTTTGTATCACAGATACTTAAAAAGAAAAATTATCATAATTATTAAAATAAAAATACTAATGCATTATCAGATCACATTAACCTCACAGATCGCATACCAAACTAGCACCCATTATTTGGCCCATACTGCACCTTTCTGCATCTCGTTCTTCACTTTGGTGGATGCAAGACGGCGCTCCACCACATTGAACAAATGCAGTTCTAGAATTTCTCATTTAAAAGGTTAGAGGCCGATTCATTAGCAGAAGAACGAAAAATCCTTGGCCAGTAAACAATCAATATCTCAACCCTTTGGATTTTCATTACCTGGCAGCTGCACAAACTCGAGTTTATATATGAGAAGAATTTTCCATTGTGTCTCTTATACAAAGTGTTTAAAGTTTCGCTGAAAGGTATAACCCGGAGACCCCTGAGAAATTTGAAAGAATGTTTTGAAGTTTGCTTCGTTCTGTCTTCAGGGTGGAGGAGTTCATTTTCAACAACTTCTGTAGGGCCACAGGAGATGTGGTTCATATGATATAGCCACATATATAAGACAAAAATGTTTAATAATTATACTTTCTTTTCCATCAACGTGGTGTATCTATGAAGGCAATTGATGCATTAGAAGTGCTTCTAATTCGCAATTTAAAAATGTCGTTTCTGATGGAACACAGTGTGTCAGTGGATGTATTGTATAGTCCATAAGCTGTATATCAAGTCTAATAGACTGATAGTTATTAACTTAGTATTAATCACAATATTCAATCATTGGATGCAGCAAAAATAATCAAAACCATACTGATACACTGTGTTTCATCAGATAACGTAATTTTTTAATTGCGAATTAGAAGCACTTAAAAATGAGTCAAATACCATTATAGATGAATCACTTTGAAGGAAAAGAATTGATTATTATTATTATTGAACATTTATTGTCTTATATCATATGAGGCACATCTCCTGAGGTCCTACGAAAGTTGTTGAAAATGACCCCCTCCGATGTGAAGACAGAATGATGCACGCTTCAGATCATTCTTGCATACTTTCTTGAGAGTCTTATTGTTATATATTTGAGCGGAAATTTGAACACATTGTATAAGAGACTCATTGGGATCTGTTTTTTTATATATATAAACTCGAGTTTGTGCGGCAGCCCATATGCGAAAGTCCAAAGAGTTGAGATCTGGACTGTGTGCTGACCAGGAATTTTATTTCCGTACTTCTGCTGATCACTCGACCTCGAATCTTTTCCTTAAATTCTAAAGCTGCATTTGTGCAATGTGGTTTTGCATCCACTAAAGTGAAGAAATTGCAGGCTGGGCCAAATAATGTGCTGGAGCAATCAGAGTTTTGAAAACCATTAACTGGTAACAAGTTGCCATATTCGTTAAGGAATGCTTGAACAATTGGAACCATTCCAATAATAATTGCAACGAAGATCATTACCTTAGCATCATACCTATCATTTGTTTTCCAGATATTTCGAGAATTTTCATTCGTATTTTCCCGATGTGTTTTTGATGGAGGCAAATTAACTTCTCGTCTGTCCAAACAATTCAATTGGCAATGTTGGATGGTTTCAGCATAATCCACTCACAAAACCGCTATTTATGTGGTTTTCGCTAATGGTAGAACTGAAGATCAATGATAAAAACGGAAACTAAATGAATGTATGACGATCCTCCACCACGTGGTTTTGGTGTGGATGAAATCTGCCGAAAAGCTTTTCTGAGAGAAAAACTAGTGGTTTCTTCAAAGAAACTCTTCACCTCCTGCATCGCAGTTTGTGTTTTTTTGGTTTTGTTTTCATTTGCTTTTTCTTGTGAATAGATCCAGTTTCATTGAATAGACCACGAACTCTTGTGAACTTTTTCAAGTGGTAAGATTTAGCCACCGTTCCATTAATCTTGGGAAAACATGAATTTTCGGCGTACTGTTGAAGAAGAAGGTGTTTTGGTAAACTACAGAGTACAGGACGATGCATTTCTTCTTAAATTAAAAAAAAAACATTTTTAAATTGAAGAGCAATGCTAATATTAATAGGGTGATAGAAATCCACTCTCTATGGAGAAAATGGCTTATACAGAATACGACGTGAAGAAATTTCATTTCTCCCATTTTGCAATTTAAAATTGACGATTTTGATAGAATCGTATACCCCCCTTGTATACGCGTCTGACTGGAGGTTGTGCCTGATTGATCATGTTGTTTCCAGGCATTATAAACCTTGATGCGACTGACCTTTAGCTGTTTGACAGTATTCTCGGTGCTAACGCAATCACTCTTGATGACTGCAATATGGCCTGCTTAACTTTACCAGGAATAACTTCTAAAATACCCAAAATAAATGCTAGCAAATTTATGGGAACTTATGCTAGGCATAAGGTTGTAAAAGCTTAAAATATTAAATATATATTTCGTAGCATTAGGTGTCATAGCATTAGGTTCTAAAGTTATGATTAAATCTTTATGGGTCACCCTTTAACACGAGGAAAATTTATTCTGGTCTTATACAGAATTTATTAATGCTAAAGTACCTATACCATTTTTACAAGTGTATATTACGTACTATTTAGTTTAGTATTATGGAATTTCTCACCGTCTCACTATAGGAGTGTTGAGGTAAGGTGAAGGGTTGTTGAAGTAGGTTATGGATATAAAACCCATTTTCTCATAGTGTGCTAGAACTTTCATGTTATTTGGATGAATGTCGTAGATATAAGTTAAAACTTTTGACACTTTCATCGCCTTCAACAGCTCTAGCCACTCAACAAGCTTCACGCTGACGTCCTCGCTGTAATAGTAGAGAGCTATCAAGCAGGCTGCTACATCGTATTCACCAACTGCAGAAGATTTCGATTTGGAATTTGACAGCAATGCTTGTTTTGATAATTCTGCTTTACGGATTTCACCTTCATTTATCTGAAAATAGTATTTTACAGAAAAAAGATTAACAGTACTAGGATTTATAATGTTAGGAGTATCACTCGAAGAACGCATAAAGCCCATCTCTTATTTGTTCACGTACCTGCACATAGTTAGTAACATCTTGGCAAGAATCATATGAGATGGATACAGCTGAGATTTCAAGTGGTTCAGGGGGTTCACATTCTATCATGTAGCTAATTAGCGACTTAGTATCAGTATGCTCTTCTCTCATGCCGAAGTAGACTTTATATTGAATTCAGAGGGAATACACATTTAATATTACGTTTAACAATTAACAACAATTTATCTACATCAAACCATTGAAACTTAAGTTCTAAAGTATATATATTCAACTTCAAGCAAACCTAAGGTTTTAGCTTCTATCACTATTGGGTGACTGCCCACATCCTTCCACAAGTAGCAGAATGGTTTCGGAGGATTTGTTTTCGTAGAAAAGGACAAGATTCGAACCAAATCACAGTTAATTCCTGTTGAGAAAAAATCTTTTTATTATTTAATCATTTAATTTTCTTTGAAACCTTTAAGAATAATAATATACTAGCAGTACATGTGGAAATTCCACAGGTGTGAATGAGAGTGTAAATAACAGAAAAAATTATCCGAAAAAATTATCCGATAATAAAAATATTCAGAAAAAAGAAATAAATTTTTTTTATCTGGATAACAAGAAAAATCTAAAAAAAATCGGTACCGAAAAAATTCTGACTTGTTAGTTTTCTGGTTTTTGGATTATTGTTATTTGGATTTTTTTTGTTTTTGTTTTCGGGATATCTTTTCCAGATTTGATTTTTCCTATTTATAAATTATCTTGTTATCCAATTTTCTGTTGTTCGTATTTTCTATTATCCGTATTTCTGTAATCCGGATACCAATTATTTTGATCATGGAATTTAATCATATCTTAAATGTAAAAGTGTAACAGTTTTCTTGCAACCAACAGACAATTTCTTTAATTATCCAAACTTAAATCAAAATACGGATAATCCCTAACCGGTGTGATCGGGTTCAGTGTGATCGGGGACTATTATAGCGTAATGGATGAACTAATGATGGTTAATGTTATGGAGCATTCAATATAAGTTTCCAATTATAATTAAATAAAAACACACAGAGAAGTAGAGTCTATAACATTTCTTCTACAGATATATCGTATCGTTGACAGACATTTCGTCCACGAAATGCTTCATTTTTTGTACATTTTAAGTGTATATGGGATATATTTGAGATAATTTTTCACTATTAAATTTTTAGCAAGGTGAAAATATTCAATTACATTATAATGATTTAAACCGAAACATTCGATATGAACTCATAAAAAATGTTTATCAATCTATTACTGTTGTTAAACTAGATATGCTAAACGGGATGACTGTATATTTAAAGTTATTTCCTTTGTTTAATAATTTTCATTAAGTAATGAGTTATGAGTATCTAAAATATGGAACTGAAATAACATGGTAATAACAAGAATACAAGCATAATAATCACATTAGAGGTAAACAATAATTAATATATATGATTTTTTTATTAGTCCGAGAATATGGAACATTCCGATAACACAGATGCTTTTACGTTAAAATAATTAAACGTAGCTCTAAGAAGTACCAGTATCTTGCTAATTCTTTTATATCACATTTAAGTATTAATTACTTGTTTAGTAGTAGGTATATTATTTACATGCATCGTGTATGTATTTTATGTAGTCACTGTTAAAAAATCTTACTTTAAAAAAAACTAATTTCTGAACCAAAACTCATATTAACTCTCCAGGCTCCAGGAAAAAAATGAGTTTATTACATAATATTACAGAACTAATTGAACATTGATTCAAGCGACTAATGTGATTACTCTTGCGCTGTATTGCAGGTAGCGAGGAGCTTAAGAAAATGCAAAAATGTTTGAAGGCAGAGGGAGCCCATCTAAAGAGATGTCTTTTTGAAACTGAACAGTATATATAAGACTTCAACTTCTCAGCATTATAATGATATATTTGTTTTTGTTGTGACAATAAAATTGTTGAAGTTACATAGGTTTACTTTTCAACCGTATTTAATTGTCACCCTGTAGTTGTATATTAAACTTCATCATCATTTATGAAAGTGGTTCTAAATGCTGCCCTAAATGACCAACCAAGCGAATTGAAATCAGAAAAATTAGTAAGATGGAGGAAAAACGATTTACTTAATGGCATAATAGATTTATTGTACTCAAGAAACTTGTGAATTTAATTTGGATAAAAACATGCTGAGAAAAAAATTGTCTTGATGTATTCATTAAACTCAATTTGCGTTCTGTTCGGTTGCTTTAATCATTGACAGGCTATAGTTAGGCAATGTGGTACAAATATATACCACTGTCAAATTTAAAGCTCGTATAATATTGTTATAATGTGTGAAACATTTATACCACGGATTATATGATTCATACTGTAGCATACATAATCAAGAGCTACCCAGCCCATCTCACTATGTAGTAGACATTATTCTGAGAGAGGAAATAACGCCACGCTCACAATAACTCTCCGTATCAGATAGGCTCGTATATCAAGAAAGCACGCGTCTCATAGAAGCATAATACACCAGCCGGCAGGAGAAGAATATTGAAATAAGAATTGAGGCAAAGACCATGAATTTCTAATTACCATCAACAAAAGGTGTTTTCTACTTTTATATTGCAGAATTTATAGAAATAATTTATAATATAATATATATATATACACATTAGAAATATAATACAAAATAAAACATTTCTTGGACGTATTCTACGTGAACGAAATGTCCGTGCACGATACAGGTGAATCTTACTTACCATCTTTCCGATCGCAGCTTGCAGAATACAAGTTCCATTTGACTATTGTTTGATGTTCAGTTATGAATGGCTCAGTTGTTTGCCAAACTCCGTCCCAGTTCAACCTGCAGTAGGAATAGTTGCTCATCATTATTTGCCTAATGTCTACTAGATAGAGTATGTTTCGCTTATTTGTCATTTTTCAAATTGAATGATATTCAATGAAATATATCAGAAAGTGCATGGTATCCACGATACTCATTGTGTTCCTTAAGAACGGAACTTTCGATAGATATCGTATTTTTTTGTGCTCGCACTATACTCAATCAAACTTAAATTCCTCCAAGAAAATGTTCTAGCTTGAAGAAAAGACATTCATTGTACGGGATTTCAGCAAGCAAAAAAAAGTTCGCCGAGACTTCTTTCGCCGCTACAATGTGCAGAAAGGACGCATGGAAGATCATTACTAGATTAAACAGTTATTCAGAGTGAACGAAAAATTTAAAAGAGCGGATCTGTGGTCTAGAAGTCCAAAAATCGGCCCTATACCAAAAAGACACGAAAAGATTGTCGTGTTGCGCCATAAACCTCATAGAAAAAACGACGGCAAGTGGTCTACCTCAAGCCCCTGTGAAATGATTAAAACCATGATAGGAATGGTGCCAAAGTCATGATATTCGTAGAGATTGTTGATGGAAAAGTTCCGATTGTTCTTCCATTTATCACTGAAGATGGCCGTTCAGTTTCCGTGACAGGTGTCAGCTATCTGGAACTGCTCAAAGACACAGTGTGTCTAACTTTCCGCTCCACCACTGAAAGGCAAAATTTATGGTGGATGCAGGATGGTCCTCCACTACACTCCACTAATGATGCTACAGCGTTCCTTCTTGAAAAGTTTCATGTACGAATTATCGGCAAAAGAACAGACAGAATCCGGCCAGCCCACAACCCTGATATCAATCCACTTCTAGTCTGAAGCTTAAGGACAAGTTTACCTACAAAAGCCACAAAACATCGAGGAATTGGTGCAATGCGTCTGAAATTTAGCTGCAACCTATGATCAAAGAACCATAAAGAAAGTTGTTGCAAAGTGCAAACGCGTTGAAGAGAGAAAGGCAATGTCCCCAAGCCGGTGGTGGGCACCTTCAGTAAAATTGCCAATTGGAACTTAATTTGCCTGTTGTTTCAGATCAAAAGTTCCACTTATAAACTTTCAACAAATATTTTGTTTTACGCCCTCAGTACCATGCAAAATAAAATTATGGCTATTTTGAAAATAACAAATAAAAGAAACACACTGTATGTAAGAGTAATGAAATTTATTTGCCGGAAAATGTTCCGAATTTAGATCGACAACATCATCTCACACGCTGAAATAAGGAATGAGGCTGCATCGTTTAGTTTCCAGATTCACAAGATTAGAGCCGATATTGGGATGTCTTCTGCTGATAGTTTCTGTGATGTTAGTGTCTCCATAGGGGTCAGTTTGGGAAAATATGGACTTCAGTCTGGACGCTTGGTGTACATTATTTTCAATCTTTGGACACCGACAATTCACAATCGATTCTTTAGTCGTAGGTTCTTCGTATTATGAGAAGGAATGAAGGGTATTTTAGTTTATATATATCAATTAGTATAATTTCTTATGAAGAATAGAATTTTTTAAATAATATATAATATCTTACATATTTTTAATTGAACCTAAATCAATTAAATATATATAAATGAGTAAAATTGTTTTATAATTCAGTACGGTTATCAAATTTCAACATTCCAAATTTTAAACACATATTCTTGGCTGCAATTGATTTTGTCACTTAATATAAGTTACGAAGCTTCTCGATTCGAAGAATGGGGAGGGTGAAAAATTTGCAATATGAAATTGAAAGTAAATGGTTCACCCTTTGGGTTATTCTAAAGTGAACTTCAACTACAGGGTGCTTCAGAAATAGGACAATTGTTTTTGAGTATCAGATAGATCTTTCAAAACCGTTGTGTGAATCTATAAATCGTATTCAGACCGAATTTTATGATATAGACAATATGGTACAAATATAAATAACAAGCAGTAATCTATATGAATTATCAAAATGAGTGAGTTGGACAATCTAGATTTCAAATTCATACTGTGTATCATGACAGTAGATCGAAATATAGCGATCAAAGTCCACAAACAATGTGAGATCAATTCATCAATTGCAAAGTAGTTGGTAATGAATTGTAAAACTGTTTGGAAAATTAGTAATAAATCGAGGGAAGTGGTTCAACCTCTAATAAACTAGGAAGATGCTGCCAAGGAAGAGTATGAACCAAAATCAATGATCAAAAACAAACGAGACGTTGCGTCTATACGAATGATAATCTCGTCGAAACCAGGCTGTAGAAGCCGATGTTATCAACACTTCAATGTAAGTGTCGAGTGGTGACATAAAGAACAAAGCCATTGATTTGAAGGAAGTCATCACATCCTGATTGAGAAAGCTGAAAGCACGCTATCTCAATACCAGTTCAACTTGTACAGCAATATTACAAGTTGTATGAGAAGCAATTCTACAAGAACAGATACGAGCCACTTGTGATGCATTATTCCTAGACTGAAAGCTGTAGTTCGTATTAATGGTGGATATTTTACCCATCATTTGCTTATTATTCACTTTTGAATTTTAATATATACAACAAAATGTTTGTCTCCTTAATTCTGAAACACCCTAGCTTATAGATATAACAACCATTAATTAAAAATAATACCGTTAAGAGTATAATGTTGCATCTGTTTCACTGCATTCCCTTTATTCTTCCTAGTGACGGAATATAATAAAACCAAGGCAATTGCACACGAGACTCTAATGAGACAACTGCGGTGAAGATACATCTTTAATTTTCTCATTTTTTCTGATGTCGAATACACTGAAAAAAATGGAGAAATCAGTGATTATCGTAGGAGAAAATTCAAAACAATACACAATTTGTTCACTAAAATGTATTTGATCCGCTTTATGGCAACCGAAAAACTACCTACTACATGAAATAAAACTATTTCACTGTGATTTAACTCCTAGTTAATAATATTTAGTGTAATAAATGTAATATTGAAAGGCTTCAACTGATGCAACATTTTGACACGTATATTGTATAAGAGTCAAGATGAGCTATCAGTTTTTGCCACACATTGTATACGTGTCAAATTGAGTCATCGGTTTCTGACTCACTTTTTATACGTGTCAAATTGAGTCATCAGTTTCTGACACACATTGTATACGTGTCAAATATAGTCATCAGTTTCTGACAAACATTATATACGTGTCAAATAAAGTCATCAGTTTCTGACACACTTTGTATACGTGTGTCAAAATGAGTCATCAGTTTCTGACTCACTTTTTATACGTGTCAAATTGAGTAATCAGTTTCTAAATCACTTTGTATATGTGTCAAAATGAGTCATCTGTTTCTGACACACATTGTATACGTGTCAAAATGAGTCATCAGTTTCTGACACACATTGTATACGTGTGTCAAAATAAGTCACCAGTTTCTGACACACATTGTATACGTGTGTCAAATTGAGTCATCAGTTTCTGACACACATTGTATACGTGTGTCAAAATGAGTCATCAGTTTCTGACACACATTGTATACGTGTGTCAAAATGAGTCATCAGTTTCTGACACACATTGTATACGTGTGTCAAAATGAGTCATCAGTTTCTGACACACATTGTCCAGTTCTATCCTGACTTGTGCTTACAATAGAAGGTTTTATTATCTTTCTATCTTAATCATTAAAGTGTATTTAAGATCGAGTACAGTTCCTGTTTAAAACTTACGTTCAAAGACAGCTGATTAACACTCCAAATAGATGCTTAAAATAATATTTATTTTCTGCATATACAATGCTGTAGGATAAACCAAACGTGGTAACTATGAACAGTGTTTTATTCCAGGCAATGATACAGCGAGGTACTGAAATATGAAAAATATCCTAAAAACTCTGAACAATAAAAATCTACGGAATTAAACTTTACAAATAGGTATCAGGGCAAATTAAAGCTTTATTACAGCAGTTAAAATGGATGATAAATTTACCACGCTACAATGAATAATAAATATCTTTATTAACATTTAGCATGTACAAAATAGTAACTCATATTCTCTAACTAGTCAGTTTTTGGATTCAGTTTCGTGAACTCAATTACCGTTCACTACCGATAGTACGAACACAATCGACTAATTTCTAATGTACGCAATATACACATTGCTTCTCACCCGACTGATTTGGATTCCAACTTATCACAGTGATTTAGATTGTTATATTGCAGCTAGCAAAACAGATCTTAAATAGTTATTTAATCTACAATCTAGCAACAATCTACACTTTAATAAGAGCAGCGTCCGTCTGTCTATCCGTGTGTCACACTTTTATTAAGAAATACATTTTAAAAGGATAAACAAATCATTTGTAGAGGAATCATGATTGAAAAGATTCAAACTCAACGGGAAATCCATATTATTAGAGGTTATTTAAACTCAGATTTCAAGCTTTCGAATAGAAAGATTTCTATTCATCATCAGGAGAAGGGTGGAAAAACTGGACCTGACAATGAATTTTATGACCAATGGTTATATGTTGGATACCGTCGTTCTATTTAAGCTATACATCCTAAAGTTTATTAATTTAATTGATCTATTGAATATTAAAATATGAGACATAAGGTATGGTAGGTAGGCACCTCTTGTCTCGTATTTTAATATTCAATAGATTAATTAATATAAATAAACTTTAGGATGTATAGCTTAAATAGAAAGACGGTATCCAACATACAACCATTGGTCATAAAATTCATTGTCAGGTCCAGGTTTTCCACCCTTCTCCTGATGATGAATAGAAATCTTTCTATTCGAAAGCTTGAAATCTGAAAAAACCTTCAACGCAGAGTTTAAATAACCTCTAATAAGAGTTATCATAACTTCGGGGACACGCGCTATAATAATATTGACACTAATTATTAAAAAAAAAAATTTTGGCTTTTGAGAGACTCAGAATATGTTTATCCATAATAAATTCGAATATAATTTAAATTCAGTAACAGGTACTGTACTAGTCTAAATAATACAACCAGAAATCTAAAATATAGTAAAGAACAATCAATCAATTCATAAAGGCACGGGAATACTAAATAACCCTCAAACTCTGGCGACTGAATGAAAACGAACAAACAATTGTTAACTTAAGCACTTTTCAAACCGCACTGACACTGACTAAAGGCTACCCCAAATGTCCCACATATCTCACACAGTATACATAATTAGACAGAACACAATATCAGTGTACATCTCCCTCTGGTGGAAGAGTTTGGAAACTTAAATCAAGAATGCATTTAATACTGGTTGTTCGTTGTTTTTCAGACGAATGAATTTTCACAGGTATATAACTAATTACTAACAACATTTTTTCCCCATAAGTACAAATATTTTACATAAGTTCACTGCCTCTTTAAACACAGTACTAAAGAACTCTTCGCATATGAATTGAAATAAATACTGTCTGTTTCAGTACAGCTGGTTTGGAAATCAAGTGTTCCATTTCAAATTAGAATATAGCTACAGGTGTGAATCCTAATTGAGGTAAAATTATAACAATAGTTGTCCACAAGCAATTTTTATAGCTCATTATTAATATATAATGTCTGATCACTGATATTTACAATGTTGTCCACTCTTCTTCAATACATCTTTGATGAATTTTGATAAACTGTGGAGCAAAGATTCTGTAATATTTTGGTCAATTGACTTCCACTCATGCTCAATAAACTCAACAAGTTGCCCTAAATTGGTGGGTTTCATTATTTTTTCTCGATTTCTGACAATTGACAACAAATTTTTGGCATGATTGGGTTGGGCTGATTTCCCTGGCCATTGACCTAAAGTTTCTACTTGGTTGTCTTCGACTAACTTCTTCACAACTCTTACTGTGTGGCAAGTTGCACCTGTGTTTTATTATGGGTGTCCGGAACACTGCCAGGCGGAGGCGGAAAACTGCCGAAGCGGAAAATTTCCGGGCGGAAAACTGCCAGGTGGAAAACTGCCAGTCACTTACTGGGCGTTCATATATTGCTTAGCCTTTCTGAATTATTATTTAGTTATAAACACATTCTATGAACATTTAAATTTATAAAGAAACGGCGTTAGCCCTACGTAATATGCCCAGTACACACTTGGCACTAAATCACATGGCTTCGCATTAAAGAGTGTGCAATGTGTATACACAAGGCATAAATATATTCTGCACTTTTAACTTCAAAAAGGGTTTACGAAACCATTAATTTTGAAATATTCGATTTTTTTTTCTTAGAAATAGGTAAAATTAGTTGGCACATTATGAAAAAAACACAACTTGCAAATTGCAGATTAATATTTTATACTTTTGATTTGCCCCACGCACTTTTTTTGTAAAATATATTAGTATTACAATATTTCTCTTAAAATTTGGCTTTTAGTGCAATCATGCTGTTATTGTGATAAGATAGAAATAATTTAATTCTCAAAATGACTTTGTGAATTGTATTGAATTCATTTTATTAAAGCATTTATCGATATTTTCGTATTGCAAAATTTCGAATTTACTCGGATTTCAGCAATTGTATAATAACTAGGGTTGTGACTTTGCATATCTTGCATATTGGTGAAATAATGCTATGCATATAAAAAACGCATATGCAAATCTTGAATGCATATGCAAAATAGAAAGTGCATATGCAAATTTGATGCACATTAGAAAAAATAATATGCAAACAGAAAATGATAAGTAAAATAAGTTGATTTTTGATATTCGAATGATAAACTTCTACATATATTAATGAATAGTATCAGGCGAATGAATAAGAGCTAGATTTTTATTCTACTTAGGAATTTAAATATTATAGGCTAGGTTATAATGAGGTGGGGAACTTGGTTGAACTCTGCTTTTTAATATTCCAGATATTTATCAGAGAGAGCATGTCAGAAACTTCTACAGAGCATAGAATGATGAAAGCAAGTCTTGCGTTCATAGATTCAACATTCTTAGTAATTCCATTAACAATAGAGAAAATTGAGGCGCGAGACAGGTCAATCTCAACAGTGATCTCAAAGATAAAAAAAAATCAAATTTTCTCAGAATATTAATGATAGAAATATTACTAGTAATCACTAATCAGTTCATATTATCCAAAAATGATGGATATTCAATCATCAAAGACATAAAATCAATTCAGACAGGAGAATTCGCACAAGTCATTTACATGATATTTTAAAATAACTTAGCCCATCAGATATGGTGAGTCTTATATACACACCTCCAGTTTCATGTGATGTAGAGGGATATTTATCAGTACAAGAATATTTTAGCTTTGAAAACCTAAAATATACAGTAACTAGATTATGGGCACTCGGTAGAACGCATACCTTCGCCGCTGCTTTGACCCGTTTTCTCCCAAAATCTGACAAAATGGTTCATGTATATTGACCAACCATCACACCAAGTTTCATGCAATATGGTTCAACACTTTAGAGTTATGAATAACAATGACCTTGACCTTTGACGGGACGCTGTCAAATTCTACAAGAAGTTCACTGAACATTGACCAATCGTTTCACCAAATTTCAGGCAATTTGGTTGAACAATTTTTCAGTTAAGCGAATAACAAGATGATGATAAATAATAAATAAATGCCGCATAAAATATAACCTTCTGCAAATTTGTGAAGGTAATAATAAATTTAATTAACTTATCGACTGATTTTCCTATTTTCTAAACTAGTGTTATGTTTATATCATTTATATATATTATATATACAGGTAAAGCTCGTACAACGGACAGTATACAGGTAAAGCCCCCCCCTCCTCCCTACAAATGACAAAAATTATTAGTTTAATTGGGGATATTAACTTTTAAGTTTTCTTTAACAGCATTTCAAAGAAACTCTAATGAGGGTAAACAATCTCAGATTATTATTGAATACATTTTTTAATGAAAATCTTATAATATTTATATAACTTACTCATATAATTGTTCGTAGGTAATAAGGTAAATGAAACAAAAATATTAGTAACTAAACCAAGCGAAAATATAGGGTAGTTACACCTCTTTCTAATTTTTATAGAGTTTATCTAATCAAAGAAAATGTATAGGAAATGGGTAACAAAATCAAAATACTGAAAATCTTAAAAACAATACATTAACATTAAGTGTTTATTGTAAATTGTAATACCTTGAATATAATAAATGTACGACTAGATAATTGGTAGACGAATAGAATATTAGTTAAACTATATAATTTAAAGAGGTTGTTGTAGGAGTTGCATGACCAGAAGAACGTATAATTTTTGTCTTTTTTAGGGTGTGTCCGTTTAAAGATCGTTCGCTGTATGAGCCTTAATTACCTGTATACTAGATTCTTCATATTCAAGACTTGATAAATGTACTTGAAAACAGCTTTGTAAGAAGTGTTTCAATATATTGAAATTATCTTCAATTAAAAGATATTAATTAACATACTTTATTTTACCATTTAGTTTTTAAATATTTTTTACATTTAATAAAAAAAAATATTTAAAATATATGAGCTTCTTAGTAACAACCTGTTTCGAGAAATCCATACGTGTAATGCGTTTTATGAATGCATATATTTTGCATATGCGTTTTATAAATGCATATGCGTTTTACAAAAAGCATTTGCGTTTTACAAAAAGCATATGCGCTTTATAAAATACATATGCACTTTATGGAAATGCATATATCAAGCGCATATGCACTAAATATTTATGTGCATACACTGCATAATATGCAGTGCATATTGTCTCAACCCTAATAATAACCCATGCAATTCGCTTTGTCAACTTTTTTCAGTTAGTTAGTGTCCCAAATATTAAAATATTGGTTTATCAATCAATAATTAATAATTTTGCTCAATTTCTTGTATAAATATTTCCATATTATGTTCTTCATGGAGCACCAGACCTCCATAAGTGTGGAGCACTACATTGACTACAGTCTCCAGCGATGCCTAAATTCGAACAATTTGGAGGGGTGAGGACAACTGTAAACATTGTCGTACCTGTCTGATTTTCCGGCACAAACACCAAAATAAGCTCTTTTCAAGCTATCTTCCTATTCTAAAAGATAATAAATCAGAGTTTATGAGTTTTTTGTCAAAATGTAGTAAAAATCAACACAAATGTTACTTTTCTGATATTTGAATCGCTTGGGGGCAACTGTTAATCATGTCATAACTCACTCAAATTTCTGTACACGTACATTTACTTGTCATATCAACTTTATATCACTATTCCATAAGTAATATCCAAAACGTTATTTTTTGGCCCACCCTACTATACAGTGTGACTTACAAAAAAGTGTACCCGTATATTTCAACATCTATTGAAGGTACAGGTTTCTTTCAAGTATCATTTTGATAATTGAATCTTTCTCTATCCGCAGTTAAATACGCATATTTCAACAACTATTGAAGGTACAGGTTTCTTTCAAGTATCATTTTGATAATTGAATCTTTATCCATCTACAGTTAAATACGCATATTTCAACAACTACTGAAGGTACAGGTTTCTTTCAAGTATCATTTTGTTAATTGATTCTTTCTCTATCCGCAGTTAAATTTTCATACATTTTATCGATTTTTGTGAATATAACAACGACTTAAATGATGAGTGTTGCAAATGGTCAGAAAACGGTCAATGAAATAAGTTCAAACATTAAAAATATCTTTATTAGACAAAATCCCTACTAATAAAAACAGATGTATTTGAATGTTTTAAAATGTTCAAATAACTATTACTTTTGTATAATATTGACAATCTGGAGAAATGTGTTAAAGCACAAAAATGGAAGCACAAATTTAAATTTTAACATGGGTCGTTGAGGTCATGCAAGAGAACGGTACGATCTGAAGACAAGATCAATTTGGTTTAACAAATTTAAACTTGTGCTTTAATCTTTGCACTTAAACACTTTTCTCCAGTTATCATTATTTTATAAAACAAATAATTATATGAATAATTTTAAAACCAAAAATAATTTTTTTTTTATTAATTGGGATTTTGTCTAATAAATTATATATTTAAAGTTTGAACTTACTTCATTTTCTGTTTTCTGACAATTTGCATCACCCATCAATCAATTCGTTGATATATTCTCAAATATAAATACACATTTATGAAAATTTATCTGTGGAATGAGAAGGGTTCAATAAACAAATTGGTACTTGAAAGAAATCTTTACCTTTGATAGTGGTTGAAATATACGAATTTAAAGATGGGTACACTTTTTTGTGGGACACCCTGTATAGATATTGGATTACTTATCATCCAAAGGAAAATAATATTTCAACAAAGCTACTTTATTAAACACACAGTAAACCAACACACAAAGAAATTATAAATAACATTAACCAAATCACGTACATTTTAAAAACATGTTAAGTTACGTATATAGATATCTACATATAGGATCTATATATATATATATAAGATTTATAATATATATCTTATATGAATCAGTGTAAATTCATAGCGGTAAATTCATCGAATGGTAAATTCATAACTGAGTTCTAAAGTATATATATTAAACTTCAAACTAACCTAAGCTTCAATCACTATTGGGTGACTGGCTCCATCGTTCCACAAGTAGCAGAATGGTTTCGGAGGATTTGTTTTGGTAGAAAGTGACAAGATTCGAACCAAATCACAGGTAATTCCTGTTGAAAAAAAAACCTGTTAACCTTATCCTTCACGCTACTTTCAAGTACGATAGATTTACGGTTGGGCAGATGTATGCCCATTTTCATTGAGTCTCTTATATTCGAAAAATACTTGATAAATTCGTCCAAAAATAGCTAGAGGCATAGGCTAATATACATTAAGACAATGGATAAGAAAATTCTAGCAGATATCTCAAGTCAATTTTTGATAATAGACGATTATGTATAGAGTATTGTTCAAATACGCCATTCACCCTCACTCACTCAGTTGGCTGACGGCACCTCACCCCTCCCCCAGTTAGCGAGCTAAGAAACTCACATGCGCACACTACAGACTGCAGAGATATGTACTATCGTGAACGTAACTACTGTAGGTATTCAAGGCATGCATGTGTACTGTGTAGTATTGTGTACTGATACAGAGTCTGAACACGATGAGATGTTGTATCGTGATGAAATAGTTATTATTCACTGGCACATATTATCGGTAATTATTCTATTGATTTACAAGCTGAATTAGATTATTTACCAAACAGTGATCTTCAGAAAAGAATTACTGACAATTGAATGGATAGAAATAATAAATATGGAATATGATATAATATTTGATTGGACAAACTCGTGCGCGGACAGAATGCCTACGGAAAAAAGGCCTACGAACAAAAGGCCTAACGGACAAAATGCCTAACGGACGAAATGATTAACAGACAAAATGCCTAACGGACAAAATGCTTAACAGACAAAATGCCTATCGGACAAAAGGCCTAAAATGCATTTGAACTTATTTCAGATATGGAAATTGTGGACAAAGATTTACAATAAGTTGGACCAAGTGGAAACACATTTTTTTTTGTCTCAGTGAGAGTTTATTATCATTATCACATTGAATATGAACATTTGTAACTCAGAGTGCTTAGTGTAAACACCTTCTCAATTCATTTCACAGTGTTTGTGATTGATCACTAAAATGTTTGTTTTATTTATCAAATTGCTATAAAACATCAATCTTCCTACATCTTACCTTTTTTATTGAATATCTATAATCATCTTCTTCTATTCTCATTTTTTTATAAGACATCTATAATCATCCTATTTTGTTTTCATTTAAAAAAAAATTTATAATCATCTTATTCTATTTTATTTTATTTTTATTTTGTTTATTCTTTTACTTAGCTATAATAATTTTCAATATATAGTGATGTTTATAGTTGCTTTTGAAATTCTGAAGCAAGTTAGGTAATTATAATGTTTATAAAAGTTAGTACTGACATGCAATTAACTACTCTGGTTATAAAAAATGCCGCCGATATTTGTATTATTCAACGACCTATATAGTAGTAAAATTCACTTGGGAAAAAAATACAGTATTCATTATGAAATGTAACTGAGACGTAGAATATATTATTTTCTTATGTTTTACATAAATTTTTTAAGATATTATTTGATCTTCAATGATAAGGTTTATTACAATATAATGTATTCTGTTCTTTATTTACCAATAATCATTCCATTACAGATATCACTTCAATGTTTTCTATTCGGCCCTTTTATTTAAATATGGAGTTAATTCTTTTACTGACTTTTATACATTATTTTACGTCATAATTTTCTATATTTCTATATTTTGTATATTAGGCATTTTGTCTGAAGGCATTTTGTCCGTTAGGCATTTTGTCTGTAGGCATTTTGTCCGTTAGACATTTTGTCTGTAGGCATTTTGTCCGTTAGACATTTTGTCTGTAGGCATTTTGTCCGTTAGACATTTTGTCTGTAGGCATTTTGTCCGTTAGACATTTTGTCTGTAGGCATTTTGCCCGTAGTCATTTTTTCCTAGTACTAACACTAAATGAGAAATGCATTTCCAAATTCACACAGTTTTTCTTTCTCCGTCAGTCAGCCAACCGTGTCGGTTGCAATGGCTTACGTCTGTGTGAACATGTCTTGACCACGCGGGTTGACTGAGCCTCAGATTGATCGTCTACTGTTTGCTCGAAAATTAGCGTAATGCTAGTTTGACCGTTACTAGGACAAAATGCCTACGGACAAAACAGTAGACGATCAATCTGAGGCTCAGTCAACCCGCGTGGTCGAGAAATGTTCACACAGTTCACAGACGCAAGCCACTGCAACCGACACGGTTGGCTGACTGGCGGAGCAAGAAAAACGGTGTGAATTTGGTAATGTATCTTATATTTTGAGTTATTATTCATTATTTGAATTTCACAGAGAAATAATTCTATATCCAGTAGAGAGAAAACACTTTCAGGTCAAAAGTTATATAAATGAAAAATTAATCGAACTCTCTTGAAAGAAGTTATATACATAGGAATTTAAAGTGAGCTATCTGACCAACTATATGCGTAAGGGTTAAATTATTATTTTTTAACCATTTGATTTTACTTTGAAATCTATAAGAATAATAATTTACTAGCAGGACCGGTGGAAATTTCACGAATGAGAAATATATTTTATCAACAAATATGGATAGCGCGAAGAATCAGTGTGAATAATAGAAAAGAAATAAACTATCCGATAATAAAAATATTCGGAAAAAAAGAAATCCGAAAAATCTGAATAACAGAAAAATAACATATGTATCTGGATAACAAGGAGAATAAAAAAAAAATCCGGGTACCGAAAGGATTCTAACTTATTATTTTTCTGGTTTTCGGGTTATTGTGATTTGGATTTATTTTTTTCCGAATTTTTTCCGTTGTTTTTTAGGATATCTTCTCCAGATTTGATTTTTTTCCATTTTTAATTTTTCCTGTTATCCGGATTTTCTGTTATTCGAACTTTCTATCATCCGTATTTCTGTAATCCGGATACCAATTATTTTGACCATGGAATTTAATCATATATTAAATGTAAAAGTGTAACAGTTTTCGTGCAACCAACAGACAAATTAAAAAAAAACGAACTTGAATCAAAATTCGGATAATCCCTAACCGGTGATTGGATAGTGCACAAAATAGTGATAGTTACCATTATGTTTATATCCCAACAGAAAAACTTCACAACTAGTAACTCAATCTTTAAATAACTAAGGAAGGAACACGTAACATCGTAATAATGATAATAATAATTTATTGTTTGAAATGGGATTTTTACTCCTATGATATACTGAAATAATATAATAATATATTTTTGAATGTTCAAAGTCGATTAAATTAAGATTAAAGTGAGAATGAATTGATTTACAATAAGGAATGTTATTAGTGAATTTTAATCATTAATGGGTTATGTGGTTCATTCTATACTAAGAATGGATTGTTCTAGGAAAATTTGGTTTAACAAAATTTGGTCTCAGAAAACTCGGTCTCGTAAAATTCGGTCGCATTTAATATTCATTTTATTAAAGATCAATAAGAGAAAAAGTAGAAATTATTTAATTATTAATTAAATGTGTATTGTATTTATTTAAAGAGCATAACATCATTAATCACCGTAAAATGATACATAACATTATTTAGTTAAATCTCATTGTTCTCAGTCTCAAATTGAAGATAGAATTAGTATGAATGATCTTATCATAAAACGTTTTCAGAATATGTTTGGGGGTATAAGATATTTTAAAATTAGCAAAAAACTTGACACTTTTTATTGTTTTTTGGATCTCATTTCTATTCATAATTTGAAAGTTTAATTTTCATAGGATAAGAATGAAGGCACCAGTTTTTAGAATAACCTGTCACAAACCACATCAAAATTTATTGTAAATTGTAAGGGAAAGAGTCAAAATATGTTTGAAAAATCATCAAAAATGTTGTTAGAGGGAAAACGCAGTTTAATTTTTTGGGATTTTAGCTGCTATAAAGGATGTGTATTGTCATTGTCATTTGGAAAGGGTGATTTTTTACAGTGGAGATCCCTTTCCGTTTTCTCACATACATAACCATTGGTCCATTAGTCATTAGCTTAAAAAGCAAATAGTTTACAGTTTTAGAAATTATAGGATATAAAGTATTACAGTTTTAAAACAGTTTAGTGATGCCGAAAAATGAGGTTTTCTATTGAAAAACATAGTAGAAAATTGTGAAACGATTTTCTCATGGTAGACAAATCTATAAAGAACATTTTAACAAATAAAAAAGAAAATATGATTTTTTTTTCGCTGTACGCTCCCCTTATTTGTCCAAATACTTCAATACTCAAATTTTTATTGCCCAAATTCTTAATTGCCTCAAATTCCTAATTGCTTCAAATTTAATTGCCTAAATTCACTATTATCCAAATTCACTATTATCCAAATTTCTAATGATAAAATTAGATAAAAACCAATAGAACAACCAATCCATATTTATAATTTATATTTGCTTTATTGAGACACGTGGATGCAGAGTTTGCTTGAACACTTGCATGGGTAATTGCATAAACCCTCCTAGATAGCAAATACTATGAAGTAAAAGATTACAGCTGTATGTATGTATACTGGATGGTGGTTGGACCAGGGAACAGTAACATAAGAGGGTATATAGTAACCAATAGACGACGCAAAAATATGATGTCACCAAAACGACACATATTTTGTTTGTGATCGAGCGGCTCATAATGCCTCGTATTTGCATGTTAATATCGAGAAGTTTAAAGTCAATTTATAAGCATTTCGTGAGATAAATAGTAAAAATAGCGATTGAGCCTAGAATTTAAATGTATGGATATAATTCAGGTTTGTTCAAATTGTTCTCTTATTTTACTTATCTATAAGAAATAGGGTTCTAAACTTCTAAACATATACTACATATCCCTGGCAACAATGATTTATCCTGGGATATTAGGGCAATGCCCCAGGAATCAATCTTTCTTTCCTGGGATATTCCCTTGATATCCAAGGAGTAAACCCTAGTTGACAGGATAGGTAGGAGCCTTAACCAGTGCTAGTCAACTGCTAAACTTTAGCTCATATGAATAACAATTACGAGATAAAATAGTGGAAATGCAATTTAACCAATGCCTAGTTAGTAATTGACAAGAAACAACTTTTTTTTTGCAGTGACTAAGTTTAAGTTGGTAGTCCCAAGTTTCAAAGTGTGGTCAGAGTCGCCAGTGTACTGGAGACTTTCCAATGAATAAATGTAAGTAAAATATCTTAATAATATAAGTTTTATCTGTGGATAACTTGATAAAATTATAGCCAAAAAAAAAAGTTATTGAATCCACAAAGCATAGTATTCCAGTAGCTATCAATGCAATTTTAATGATTTCCGGTCACGTGTGGTCACGTCAAACTAAATTCTATCAGCTGATTACCATACCCTATATGTTTCAGTATCCTGGGTTGGACATACAGGATTATGGCGGAAACTAGTAGGATAGTACCTACATATCTTTAAAGAGCAAGTGACTTCGCTTGTATTCTGAGTATAATGTTGCAATGATATTTTGATTTTGTAGAATAAATTTCATTCTTGTAAAATAAACTATTAAATTTGGTAACCAGCATAACTAATTAATAAGCACATTCTTTTCTACAGTAAATTGTATGTTAGTGCTGCAACCCGATTATTGCATAATTAATTAAAAACTACAAATTATCGCATAATCAATTCACCAATACGATATTAATTAATCATGTAGATTCAATCATCTTATTAAAATAAAAACAGCATTAAATTTAAAGGTATTTCCAAACCTTGTGGCAGCACTCTAGTTTTCCCTCAGAAATATTGCTGCGTCATTCGCGCTAAAGTTAATTATTCTTTATTTTAGTTAATCCGCCCACCCTTGGATTGTAAGGGGGAAATTATACCGGCTAATACGCCATTTTTAATTTAAACATTACCATATGAACCACTGAGCATAGTAAATAAATAGAAAGTATACAAAGTACAATATTGGAACATCCAAAAATACTACATGGACGTGACATCGATTAGAACGAGAGACGTCACACTAGTTATTTCCAAATAAAAATTGTGTTATTATTTAAATGTGCATTTTCATGAAAATTAACTTAAATAAAATATTGTTTTTATCACGTTTTACACTCTTTTCACGTATAATTTTCAGCTAAATAGCCTTCAAAATCTCCAGTAGAGTAAAGGAGACTGAAGGATTTAAGACACATTTGCATTTATCTGATTAAAATAAGAATTTTTATTGTGCTTAAAATAACATTTTACTATATGCAATCATGTTTATATGTTAGATAATGGTCATTTGAGTGCTTCATTGTAAATACATATAGGTTACTAGGTACCACCTTACATTTTACAAGTTTGCAAATAAGCCAACTTATAAGTGCCAGCCTGGTATTAAATATCTAAAAGTTATCAAGGTACTTGAATCTAACGAAACATATTGTTTATTGCCATATTCTATCTATATTTACTTGTCGCACCCATATAATTCTCATTTTGACATTACTTCATCTGATTTTGTGTGACGCCATTTGTTTACATAGTTTTTGAAGACCGAAATCAAGTTCACCGTTAATGGCTTTGCAACTTAGTATACTTCTCTTTCTACTTCTACCTATGCCACTGAGTATATGTATATAGGTTTGGGGGTAGCATATGCCTTGCAAGGAAAAGTGGTGCCAAAATTATAGGTGTAGTGAGATGTCAAAGCAAAGTTAGAAATCAAATCATACCTTTTTTTATCATAGAAATTATCTGTATTCGTTATGTAAGTAAGTAACTATTAAATCTTTAAAAATTATGGTTTCAAAAAGTGCATTAGGTAGAGAGAGTTGTTAAATGAGGAGCGTCTCACACGCACAACCACTCCTTTTCGTGAATTCTGTTGAAGGTCCCCTCCAAAGCAAATTTTTTTATTACTTAAATCAACGAGGTTAATGTTTCTTATCATTTTACTACAAACCCCATAAAATTTGATAGCATATTTTTAATTTTATATGCTTTTAAAGATTTTTATAATCCAAACTCTACAAAACCTACTTTACTTCCGACTTTCTAATTTTCAGTCAGAAGAAGAAGAATGTACACCATTTGTTTTGATTTTCAACTAGGTATTTGGTTTAATAAATCTATTTATTATTCGTTTAAAGGTTTAAATTTGGATAAACTTATCATAGAAACGTTTATATACTTTTAGAAACAATTAATATCTTAAAAGAAGGCCAAAATCGCATAGTTGGTTTAAAAATCTAAATTCAAAATCAAAATAAAGAGTGTACAATCTTCTTTCTCAGCGTCAGGTGTGAGATTCGCTCGATTGTTGCTCACATAGTATTAAAAAACTTTAAAAGCAAATAATAAAATATATACAGAACCGAATTGCATGCAGTTTGCGGAATAATGATCGTAGACCTTAGTTCTATAATATTATGTGATAAACTCATTTTTTTCCCGGAGCCTGGAGAGGACCTTTAAACTGATTTGAGTGGGAGGGGCGCCAATGCCATTGATTTAGACCAAAATACATATACATAGTAATGACAATAGAGTGATTAGTAGTGATAATTTTGATTTTTGGGTGTTGCTGTAATGACGTCACGCACACTAAACATCTAGATTGTCTCTTCATATTCTATATACTGTAGTTTAGGCACTCCCACGGCGTCATTTTTTGTCACCACTTTTGCCCATGCTATGCTACCTCTATCTTTATATACACTCAGTGTTGTGAACACTGAACAGTGCCCAATTCAGTGCTAGTGAATGTGAATGAAAATTGCTATAAACTCATAGTACCTTATTATTTAGATATTAATAATATAAATTTCTTTGTTGCATATAACACCTTCCAACTTATATAAATAACAACTAACTATTTACAAGGAAATAAGCACATAGTTCTAAAGAACAGTCAATAACAATTAACAGTAGGACTGACTCCAAACCAATTTCCCCAATTTACCTTCTATAAAGAAACATTGGGTAAATAAATATATAACTATTGTTTATTTTCTCTAAGTTACTATCTAATATTATTATATAATATTATACTTGATAATGTCATATTAATTTATACTGAACTGCCATTTTAGCTATTGCCATAAATTTGCTAATATTTATTGTACAGTCCTAATACATGTATATATGTATAAGTTATATATATAACTAGAGCCCGGACTTTTAGGAGCTATAAAAAGGGCATTTTATGATCTTTGAAAGGCATTTAAGGGCCTCAAAAAAAAACAGTTCAGGACCTATAAAATGGCATTTTAGGACTTAAAAAGACATTTTAGGACCTAAAAAAGCATTTTAGGACTTATACATACACTTTAAAGAAAATTAGCATTTTAGAATATAAAATCAACAGTTTTTAGTTCGTTTAAAAAATATGGTGAAAACAAATGAACAATTCATTCCTTAAAAATTCAATGAATCTAGTTTATAGTATATTTATTGAAATTTAACCTAAAAGTATTATAAAAAAAGGTTAGGTAAATTGAAATTCATGAAATGAAACGAATTCCAATATCAAATTTGAAATTTCTATTCACAGCAAACCCTCGTAGTAGACAACCTCAAACTAAACAAACAGTATATTAGATAATTAGACCAATTATTATATTATGAAACTGTTGTACACGAAAAACCACTTACAAGACAAAACACAATTCTTGTCACCTGATAGTTTTTCTATTGTAAATATTTCAAATATTACTAGGTCTCTTTGAATAGTTTATTATATTGATTATTCGCTATTTTAGATTTTTATTCTTGGCAGAGTCTGTGCTAAAAAAATGATGTGAAGAGTTACAGAAAATTAGATACAGTGGTGACTATACTAATTCTTAAAGTGATAGAAGTAGTTTATTTATATAATAATTCAGACATATTTGGTTTGAAATATAACGTTCTATAAATTTGACAATATATACCATCAACTTTACCGACTTACAAAATTATTAAATAGTATAAAAAGCCCAAAATGAGACTTTGCATCATTTTAGGAATTAATGATATTTTAGGACTTTATGGCAATTATGGCTTTTTAAGGATTATATTGCATTTATTGACTTTCTGGCATTTTATGGCTTTTATGGCATTTTAGGACTTTATGGCATTTGTCCGGGCTCTATATATAACTGTCGCTTATAGTACTATGGAATATGACAAAATGGTTAATATTTCAACTTCACTTATACATGCATATTTATATAGATGTAAACTAATGAACATAGCAAAATGGAACTCGTAGCATCCTTATTTACTCCTCTTTCAATCGTATTTATTCCAAAAATGTTCTGCTGAAAACTGCTCCCTCCATTTGCTCACTATATATTATGTGGGGATATTTAATCCCGAATTTTTACATGTTTAAAAATCTATATTAATTAGGATCGTATCTAACTTAATATTATATTGGCAAACTCGCAAATTCATCCCATGTATTAAGACTTATTACCAAATTTTTTATTAACCTTTATATATATTTAGTTTGAATAATAATGTATTTTGTTGTGGCAGTTTTCCTCAGTGGCAATTTTCCCACAGTGGCAGTTTTCCCGGGTCATTCTTCCCAGTGGCAGTTTTCTCGGTGGCAGTTTTCCCAGTGGCAGTTTTCCCAGTGGCAGTTTTCCTGGGGCCAGATTTCCCAGTGGCAGTTTTCACGGGGGCAGTTTTCTCGGTGTTAATTTTCTCGGGGGCAGTTTTCCCGGGTGTAATCTTCCCAGTGGCAGTTAGTTTTCCCAGTGGCAGTAGCAATTTTCCCAGTGGCAGTTTTCCCGGGGGAATCTTCCCAGTGGCAGTTTTTCCGGGCCATTCTTCCCGGGGGTAGTTTTCTCGGGAGCAATCTTCCCAGTGACAGTTTTCTCAGTGGCAATTTTCCCAGTGGCAGTTTTCGCAGTGGCAGTTTTCCCGGGGGTAAATTCTATTGAACAAAATTCATGAATATGCCAGACTAAATCAGAAAAGGTTTCTGGCTAAACTTCACTCCGTAACCTTGAATAGCATGAACTGCTAAACTAAAGTATTTAGTTTCCAGTACCCGTACTTGGTAAAACGCCATATAAATTAGCCGTACTCTTAAATTTTAGTCCAGCGATTCTCCCTTTTACTCACTGAAGTTCAAAGACTCTGATAATATTTTATTTCATTGGAAATAAGGTCATTAAATGACCCGGACGCTCTAATCGTAAGAATTTCCCATATCTTGACTCTTTCTACCTAAACAGTCTATATTTTCTGACTGGCGCTAAAATATAGTGTAATTGCTAAACTTCACTCGGTTACATTAAATTGAGTAATTAACTAAGCTAATATATTTTGTGAGATGAACTCATATTTTATGGAGATTTTGTAAAGACAGGCTGAATACATTTTTCAAACTTTTACAGAAATAGGTGGGTAAACAAAAAATAGGATTTCTTCATATATTGTGTAATATGATAATTCACAGAAACAAAAACAAATATTACAAAGAATTGAAAAAAGGCAAACCGCCACTCACATAGATAACGCATACCTAATATATGTAAATTACAATCAAAAAGTTATATAGAAATATATTTATATTAGCAATTTTGATAAAGACTTCTTTATTTCCTTTAAAGGAAAATTAGAGAGCAACTCTGATGACAATAGATGTTTGATAGGTTTGATAGTGATGTTACCTTTACATGTTATGAAAAGCTCTTTGGAGCCGTTGACACTTTCCATTGCAAATTTGAGAGCTTCAGTCAATTCCTTTGTATTCATCGTTTGCTTAATTTTCTTATTTCTAAGATTAAGTAGAGTTTCATCATTTTCATGAGGAGGACTGCCATCCCTATTCCTCTTGTTTGGTGTTGAGGTTCTCAACTTTTCTTGGGATAAAGAAATTTCTGTTGATTGATCGTGAACGGTAGAAGATGAGGCTTCATTAGCTAAAGATTTGAAATCTGAGAATATATCAGAGAGTGTGATATCAGAAGATTCAGCGATACAGGGCCTGTTCATAGCACTAGTTTGGTGATTTATACCTGCAGAAGTTGATGGCTGAGATTCTTTATAGCTTTGTGATGACCGGTCACACAACACTCTCAAACTTGCCTCGCAAGTTTCTTCGTAGTTATAGTGTTTCAGTTGCACCTCTCTGGTATGGCCCATAGAAGAAGCCAAATCCCGCAATCCTGCTTCTGTAGTTAACTTTTTCATCGAATCTGTCACTGTAGAGCTTCTGATTGATCTGGAGCTTATGCTCTTTCCAGACTGGGTCTTGAATCTTCTTAAAATATTAAAAAGACTCACATAAGAGAGCTCAGGCTTAGATCTAGAAGAAGTTCTCATGTGTAAAAACATAAGGAGTGCTGACATCATTCAGTAACGATTCCCTAATGTGCGCGATGTAATATTTGAGAATTTTGAATTCCTTTTCAGTGTAGGCAATTGTTGCAGGTACTCCTTTCTTTGTGTTCTTGTGTTCGTGAACACTTATCATATGATAATTTGTTTCATCAACTTTCTTTATCTCTGCTTTATCAACTTCGTCCAATTTTAAGCATATAATTTCTTTGGACCGACGTGATAATCTAATGGTGGCAACTGCAATCAGACAGTCTCTTACCCTCAATTTTTCTTCAAGTGTGACAATTTGAATTTCAAGAGTGATGACTCGCCTGTAGATTTCAGATAGATCCTCTGTAAGTTTTCCAAGAAGATCGTCCATCTCTTCTCTCTTCACGAGTTTTCCTTTAGCTTTTTCTTTCGTTATTATGAGGTCAGCTCCCTTACTTTTAGATAGGACGTTGCTGAAAGTGGTAATTTCCTGTTGAGTTTGTTTTAAACGGAAATTACGAGAAACCATCTCATCACAAGACATCTTCTCATGGGATTCAGGACTGTTCACATCAAGAAATATGAACTTTATGAAAACATTGAAGGTACTTAGATACTTCAATTTGCTGGTGGCGGTAATATTCGATACACCTTTGAAGTTTGTGAGAATTTCTCTTATTTTCCTTGCATCGAATAAATCTTTACTATCCAGTTTTGATCCAGTTTTCTCCTCGTAGCTTAGAAGAATATCGAATGTTGTATTACAAAGTCTACGGGGATTCGCATACTGACGGTCTTCAAGGTGTTTCAAAAATGAATTCTTCCAAGAAATCATCTTCTCAGAATACGGTCTGGTGTCTTGGTAACGGACAGTTTTGTATTTGACGTCTGCAGCTCTCCATTGGTGATCGAAAATTTCTCTTTCGAGATCATTTTTTGCAGCATTCTTCTTCACAAAAGCTTGTTCGCGTTCCTCACGGAGTATTCTCAAGCTTTCAACAGTGGTTTGCTGCTCAGCCACGACATCGCCTTTCTCTTTCTTCGCAGTTTCCAGTTCTTCGCCTTCTAAGAGAATCATTCTACCATTACACTTCTTTAAATAACATTTGGGAACAACCTCCGAATCTTTTATGTAAGAGTTATAAGCAGATATATTTCTATCTTTTTCAATCTTATGCGTTACTTTTAAGTGGGTGGTCATATTCGATTGCAGTGTTTTGCAAAGAACACACAGCTTCCAGTTGTGACGTCGTGAAACAAGGTTAGTTTTACCATCTCCTTTATTCTTGTGTTCAACCTTGTCAGACAAATCCGATTTATCAACAGTTATATCAGAATTAGATGTTATAGCGATGGACATCTTTACTATGTAGTCAACATCCCTTTGAGTGATGCCAGGATGCATAGTTTTCATGTGTCTTCGCAACCTATAAGTTTGTACTCCACATGATTTAATCAAGCATGTAACTCTCTTAGTTCCATCTTTCTGACGCATTATAGAATCATTTGCGTTGTTTGGGAGTACAGATCATTCTTCATCAGGTTCTCCCAAAACCATATCCATCTTCTTACAGTCCATCATATTAGCCATGAAGAATTCCTTTGCTAATGAAATTTTGGTTTTAAAAACCAATTCAGCTGCTTTCACATCGGCAGCAAACTCTTGTACTAGTTTATTATAACTAATTCTAGTCGGGAGTGAATATCGGTTAGTTGAAGAATCGAAGTCCATGACGAGAAGATCTTCAAGAAGGCGCACATCAACATTTTCTTCCTCTAATCGACGGTGTACCTCTTTGATCTGTTCAAAAAGATTGAAAAAATTATGTTTCACTACTGAGAATGAATAAATGAATGAATCCTATTTGAATGAGAGATTGCACTATAATTTCATAAAATATCAAATCTATATATAATTCAATGAAAGTTTGTATGTTTAGGTGTTGTGGTAATTAATTACCTGCAAAATATCCTTCATATCTTCTCTTTGGATATTTTTTGGAGTGATCTCTCTCGCGACTGCGAGTAAATTCTCATCCTGGTCACCATTTGACGATTCTTTAACGAGAAGGGTCTTTTTTGAAGAATTCGGAACAGGTGAATTTTGTGATAAGTCTGCAATGGACAGGGTTTGAGGGTCAATTTGAACCACGTCACATTCAGGAATCGAAAGTACCCCAACCCTTTCACAAGTCTTAACCGCATCTCTCTCTTTAGAATCATTCACTTCGCTTTCTTGTCCAAGTTTACCACTGTCTTTGTGTGGACAATCGACTGGTTTCTTGTGGTGCACTGGAATCGGTTCTGTCATAACATCGATAGATTGCGATGGTAAAGTCTCGTCAATAGCCACTCGTTCCATAGTATTTTGATTGCCATGATTATGGTCAGTGGTGGTGCTTGGTCCTGCTTCACCAACTGGAATGACTGGAATCGAACCTATAAAGATTTTAAATACAAATAAAATAAACCATAGTAAATAATAATTAAAATATATGATGTCTTCGGAATATTCAAACTTACCAGTTAAATGAGTTGAAAGATTCATTAAATTAGGCAGATTTATCTCAAGAAACTTGCGCAAATCAAAGTCTTCGGACGAATCAGTTGGTCTGCGATGGCAAAGTCTCGTTAAGACACTCGCTCCACAATATTTTTGTTGCTAGGATTCTGAAATTGAAGAACTGAATCAATAATAAATTTATGTGAAAAACTAAATATTTTTACGTCATCAGTATATACTAGATTAGTACTACTTTAGCGAGAATATTTAATGTTAGACGACGAATAATATTAGTACCTACCTGCATTTTATTAAACAATACAAATCTAAATAACCCTAATGTCGGACATCATGGTTGCAGTAACTGTATAATTACCGAACACTCCTAGTACTCGAAAAGTGGGCATATACATTATACATATAATATGAACAAAGCAGACCTTTATAGATTCTAATTAATTTTATGTCGACACACACTATACTGTAAATTTTATTTAATATCAGACTGATGGAATGAGAGACTAGATCAAGCTTATAATTAAACTGAGAAAATATTTTGATCTTTCCTATTTGACGACCCCCACCAAATTTAATTTAAATTAATTTTTTCTTATGTACTTTTGTCTATAGAACCCGAAAATCATAAGGGTTTGGAGTTATTTATTTCCTATGTATTACTAAAGGATTGAGAACTTTAAAAAAACTAGTTTTAACGCTTTTTGGCCCATTTTGGACAAAGATATCCGTAATGTAGTTTGTTGTATCCGCTAGTTTGTTGTACTGCACACTCCATGATTGATTAAAAACCTGGCAGAGGGGTATGGGGGGCGGCACGCCCCCCATTATATATGTATCAGTATTGAAGTGAAGTAATAAATGGAAAATATCATGGGAACTGGAAATATTCGATATAGGTATTTAGGGGGGAATGCCGCCCCAAAGCCCCCTGCCAGGTCATTGATCAATCATGAGGTGTGCAGTACAACCAACTAGCGGATAAAACAAACTACATTACCGTTTCTTGTTAAAATATCTAATCTTTAAATAATTTCAATGAAATCACGAGTTTTTTTCAAAACTCTCAATCCTTAAGTAATACATAGGAAATAAATAACTTTAAACCCTCATATCTCAAAAAGTGTTAGTTTTTACAAAATACGGTTATGATTTTCGGATTTTATGGACAAAATGCATATAAAAATTAATTTTAAATAAATTTGGTGGGGGTCGTTAAATGGGAAATATCCAATAGTTTCTTCCTACCGTCTTTATGATGATAATAATACGACACTAATTATTGTCTATTGTAAGGTCTATACTAACCCAGAATTCATATATAGAATAGTAATTTTATATATCAAACAAAAGGACATATCGTAGACGTAAAATGTAATTCAATTACAAGGAGCTGAAATAAGCAGTGCATAAGAAAATTGGCTCCATGAACAAAGTCTTCTAACAATGCTTATGAATGCAAAAAAGGTAATTTATTATTATTAATGCAACCATATAAATCACATAATTTAGGAATGAGAAAAAAAGCACACAAGCACCGGTGACTGCACTCATAGATGGAAAAGAAAAATGAAGGCTTATTTTTTATGTTCAATAAGAAGATAAATTATAAATATATTAAAAATAAGATAGTAGGGGGGTTTAAAGTCTGCTGTGGAATCAAAGGCCATATCGCTGACGCTGAAATTAAGTACAAGATACCTCAAGAAGCAGTCAAAAAGGAAAGTGACTCCATAAACCAAGTCGATGACCATTAGTCAGTAGTGACAATGCTCATGGATGCAGAAAAGCTACTCTGTGAATGCAGTCACTTACCAAGGAATGTGACAAAACGGGACACAAGCACCGGTGGCTGCACTAACGGATGGAAGAGGAAAATGAAGAGGTGATAGTAAATGAAGCCTACGAGCCTACCTAACACATAAATCTAAGACCTCTTAGTTGAAGAACATAATCCTAGCGCTACCCTAGCGTAAATATGAAAAAAGACAATCCATAATCCAAATTAAAATAGTTCGGGGCTTAAAAGAACGCTAGGTTAGTCATATGATCGAATATAAATTTGCAAAACATTTATTACTCTTAAGAAGCAAGGTTCAACAAAAACAGTTGAATAGGATTGGGAATCTAATACCTATATAAATTGCACCCTCTCTAGGGTCACGCAGGTAAATTGCGGCCCTTTAATTTTTAATTGCGGCCCTCTAAGAGAGTCTCTAAAATATTCTGAATCGAAATTACATTTAAATCTTGCATAACTATCAAAAGAAGCTCAGTGCATTCTATAACTCATTAATTTAAGTTTTGACGTGTGTTTTGAAGCTATGATATTTCAGTTGTTAGAGGCCACAGTTAGTGAGTGGGCCGTAATTTACCTGCGTGACCCTATATACCTTGGTCTTCATACATTATGTATAACAATGTATGATTAACTAATAACAGACCAAAAGTAATTACCACAAATAACTAATGTCTACTACATTTTAAATTATACATATACTTGTAAGGTACTCACATACGATAGAAGATGCACGATGAAGCATCTTAACTACAAGACAATCTTTTGTTCACTGCATAGCTTTATTGTACGAATTTACTTCATAATGAAATATAGTGGTCATTGGCAACTCAGCTAGCCACACTCTTTAGCCATTGAAATTACTGAAAGTAAAACGGCCAATTTGTGAATATCTCATTTTCTTTTTATGGAGACATTTATATGAAGATCTGTCTGGATCAAAAGATTTGTTATTAAAAATGCTACAGAGTTGTGCCCCTTAGAGCGACAAATAAAAAACATCAAAAAAGATATAGAAGGTTTTCGTTTTTCCGGCTATATTAGTATTACAGCGAACCCAACCCCAAGCCCAGCCACACTTTAACCTGGAAGAGGTGTTATTTTGGGCATTAGTGTTGCCATCGTAATTGACATGGTGTTGCCACTTATATTTTGTTTATACTTTCCCTATGAACCATACAATATACTTTATATTATTAGATAACTTAGATTATGAAATTAGTGTATATATCATATTTCCAAATACTCAGTTTGATCGATTTAAGTAGCTCTTGGGTGTATTATAGTTGATCCATTTATATTAGTTTAAATCTATGGAATTCTTGGAAGCGATTAGTATTGCAAGTATTTAAATTAATGAGTCCTTATTGAATAGCTAAATACAATCAGAATTATGATAATTAAATATTATTTTTGTAGTGAGTTTTTCTGTTAGAACTGTTTTCTGTACCGTTTCTTGAATTTCCTAAAGTAATAAGCATTTCATCATTCGAAAATAGTATATCATTAATATGCAAATATATTTTCCAGTTGCGAAGAAGAAAAGTAGTATTTGTGGCAATGGAATAATGATAATAGCTCTCGAGTGATTAAGAAATTGTTCAAATTAGAATAATAATTGATATAGGAAATAACTATGAAATAATTTACAATTCTATGATTTGTGTACTTAATGACTAATTATCTGAATAATACATTTTTCGAAAAAGTAATTTTGAAACCATATTTTGTTACTTGGGAATTAACTACAACTATCATTCAGCATTCATTAAAAAATATTTCTCATTATTGAATTCTGGTGTATTTGCAAATCTGCCTTCACTTGTTTAAAAAACTGACGAGAATATTTCGAATTAGTGAAGTGTCAGTGTATGAACCATAAATAATGGCAACAACATCAGTAGTGCAGCGCTCAAGATGGGTTCTCACCCTTCATAATTACGATGTGACTACCGATTATAAGCAATATCTCATGAATCCTACATTTAAAATTCGTAGAGCTGTAATCGGAAAGGAGGTCAGTGAGAATAATGTTCATCACATTCAAGGGTATATCGAGTATGAAAGAAGTTATCGTCTTAGTCATTGTAGAAAAGTGCTTTGTGCAGCTCACTGGGAAGCTGCTTCAGGTTCATCTTTGGTCAATTATAGATATTGTACTAAGGGTGGAACTTTTTTCACGATTGGAGACTTCGCAAAAGAAGAAGCTGGAAGCTGTTCTGGTAAGTTACGGTTTTATTAATAATATTTCTTGTATAATTTTCCTTCGCTTAATTTGGTTATTTATTCAATTTAGTTTACTCTTTCCTCATCATTTTAGTTTAGTCATTTATTCGATTTAGTCTACTCTTTCCTCATCACTTTATCTTAGTCATTCATTCGATTTAGTCTACTCTTTCCTCATCACTTTAGCTTCGTCATTCATCTGATTTAGTCTACTCTTTCCTCATCACTTTAGTTTAGTCATTCATTCAATTTAGTTTACTCTTTCCTCATCATTTTAGTTTAGTCATTTATCTGATTTAGTCTACTCTTTCCTCATCACTTTAGTTTAGTCATTCATTCGATTTAGTCTACTCTTTCCTCATCACTTTAGCTTAGTCATTTATCTGATTTAGTCTACTCTTTCCTCATCACTTTAGCTTCGTCATTTATCTGATTTAGTCTACTCTTTCCTCATCACTTTAGCTTCATCATTTATCTGATTTAGTCTACTCTTTCCTCATCACTTTAGCTTCGTCATTTATCTGATTTAGTCTACTCTTTCCTCATCACTTTAGCTTCATCATTTATCTGATTTAGTCTACTCTTTCCTCATCACTTTAGCTTCGTCATTTATCTGATTTAGTCTACTCTTTCCTCATCACTTTAGCTTCGTCATTTATCTGATTTAGTCTACTCTTTCCTCATCACTTTAGCTTCGTCATTTATCTGATTTAGTCTACTCTTTCCTCATCACTTTAGCTTCGTCATTTATCTGATTTAGTCTACTCTTTCCTCATCATATTTGCTTCGTCATTTATTCGATTTAGTCTACTCTTTCCTCATCACTTTAGCTTCGTCATTTATTCGATTTAGTCTACTCTTTCCTCATCACTTTAGCTTTATTAATTATTTAGTGAATCTTTTGCGACTGTCATTCTAAGTCAGATTTGTTTCATTGTCTATAAGATTCCGCACATTCTTCTGTTGGACAATGAGTAATAAGTAATTTTTCCCTATAACAATAATTCACTTTCATAAAATTCACTTTCATAAAACAATTCATAAAAATGTTTGCAGATGGAATACGAAACATGACAGTTCCGTTGCTGCTTCGGGGACTCTTGCATCCAAAAACTGCTGCGCAAGTCAAAGTAAGCAAAGATTACTTTGAGCGCCACAGTTGTTTTGACAAAGTGACTGTCATGATTAAGAATATGGAGAAAAATAGTTCTCTTTTTGAGAATTGGAAGGGGAAAAAACTGTACCTATGGCAATATCAGTGTTTGACAATGATAATGAAGCAATCTGATAGGAAGATCATGTGGGTCACTGATTTGGAAGGTAACAAGGGCAAAAGCTATCTTGCCCAATATTTGTCAACTCTCTACGGCTTCACCATAATCGAAGGTTCAATGTCTAGTCGTGATGCTGCATTCTTTGTAGGAGATGAATCTCGTGGATTTTGTATAGATGTATCGCGCTCTTCGATCAGTAATTTTGATTATTCTACTCTGGAGAGCTTGAAGAATGGTAAGTGTATTTTGAGGTAGTTAATTTTAAATAATTAAAATTACTTTTCCTCTTTCATTCATGAAATGGTACTTTTCTCTCTTAGGATTTTTGATGTCAGGAAAGTATGCTGGCAGAGTGAAGAGATTTCCCATCATGCCTGTCATAGTTTTCTCCAATGCTTATCCTAATTATGCAGCGCTCTCGTCGGACAGGTGGGATGTATACCTACTGGGATCTAGTCCTTTTCTTGACTTGTCTAAAGATGCTATCATCAGTCCGAGAGAAAAGTTCCCATTTATTGAACCCTGCAGACCACCTGATTTGTCCGAAGACTTTGATTTGCGCGAGTTTCTTGAGATAAATCTGCCTAATTTAATGAATCCTGCAACTCATTCAACTGGTAAGTTTGAATATTCCGAAGACATCATATATTTTAATTATTATTTACTATGGTTTATTTTATTTGTATTTAAAATCATTATAGGTTCGATTCCAGTCATTCCAGTTGGTGAAGCAGGACCAAGCACCACCACTGACCATAATCATGGCAATCAAAATACTATGGAACGAGTGGCTATTGACGAGACTTTACCATCGCAATCTATCGAAGTTATGACAGAACCGATTCCAGTGCACCACAAGAAACCAGTCGATTGTCCACACAAAGACAGTGGTAATATTTAATATTCATTTGAGATATATATTATTAAATTTAAATTATTAAACCCATTACTCTTATTTTTATTACTAAATTATCTATTTTTACAGAAATTACTTCAAAAGGTTGCAATTGTGTAAGAAAGCGATCCAGTTACACCAGTGTGGAGAATGATTTGATTCCAGAAGACGACAGCAGAGTTCCAATGTCCCTTGCAAGAATAACAGATGAAGAGGTACAGGAACTCGTTTCACATGTGCAAAATGATGAGCAACAAGAATCTTCTGAACTAATGATTGAAAATCTTGATTCAGAAAATTCATCTATGGAAATCCTAAGGTCTCCAATATATATGGCAAGAGACTTTCTTTCACCTATTCCTGTGATCAAATCCCCTTCTCACAGCTATATCTCACAGCCTACAACCAATGATAATAATGATTCATCTGTGACCATTGAAGAGGTCGTTGATAGTGATTCAGACTGGGAAACCATCCCTAAAAATCTTCCAAAATGCATCAAGAACACAAGGGGCCAAAAGAAAAAGAGATCTTCGAAGAAGTTCTCCTTCAGTGACAGCCCCACCGATATACCCTCACAGAGCAGAATAGTATTTGATGGTGATGGGCAAATGTCGTGCAAAAAACTAAAGAAATGAGATGATAAATTTAGATGGTGAATTTAATCAAATTTGTTCAAATTGATGTTATTCAATTTTTGAAATAAAAAAAATGCTATTGTTAAGTTTACCTAGAAATCACCGGAATTGATAGCTGAACTGATAAATTCAGTTGAATTTTCCTACAGCTTTGTTTCTTTAATTACTATTATTTTACTCAATATTACAAGTTTTCAAATTATGTATAGCTGTTTATCTTCCCTTTCTTTTATATTATAAAAATGAAACATTTGACTGAAGAAAAAATCGTAATTTTTAGTTTTATTCTAGCTGCTCATTAGACTTTAACTTAAATTTATTCGATTTAATCTACTCCTTTCTCATCACTTTAATTTCATAATTTATTAGATTTAGTTTACTTATTTCCTCATCACTTTAATTTCATAATTTATTAGATTTAGTTTACTTATTTCCTCATCACTTTAGTTTCATTATTTATTAGATTTAGTTTACATATTTCCTCATCACTTTAGTTTCATAATTTATTAGATTTAGTTTACATATTTCCTCATCACTTTAGTTTCGTAATTTATTAGATTTAGTTTACTTATTTCCTCATCACTTTAGTTTCGTAATTTATTAGATTTAGTTTACTTATTTCCTTATCACTTTAGTTTCGTAATTTATTAGATTTAGTTTACTTATTTCCTCATCACTTTAGATTCGTCATTCATTGGATTCAAATCATTTAATTAAAAAAATTATAGAAATGTACAAAAATAATTAGTTTCAATGATTTTAGCCACATGAATTCTAATTCGAAACAATCAAACTATAAATGCAACACCTGTGAAAATTCAGAACCTGACCACACCGAACCAATTATTGGAAGTTATAGGGGTAATTTTCCCAGAGGCAGTTTTCCCGGGAGCAATCTTCCCAGTGACAGTTTTCCCGGGAGCAATCTTCCCAGTGACAGTTTTCTCAGTGGCAATTTTCCCAGTGGCAGTTTCCCAATGGCAATTTTCCCAGTGGCAGTTTTCCCAGTGGCAGTTTTCCCAGGGACAACTTTCCTAGCACCTTATTATTTGTCCGCAATTGTGATTCACATCTGTAGCTATAATCTATTTTAAGATGTAACACTTGATTTCCAAACCAGCTGTACTGAAACTGACAGTATGTATTTCAATACAGGGTGACCAACAAAAAAGTATACACAAGTTTGAATTAATATAAATATCGTACATGTACAAACTTAAGCAATGACGGAGGTGGAATGGATACATGAAAAAAAAAATTAAATCTACTTCAACTCATTTCTTAACTACTTATGAATTCGATATTTATATTAATTCTAATATGGGTACTCTTTTTGTGGGTCGTCTTGTATATATGCGTAGAGTTCTTTAGTACTGTGTTTAAAGAGGCAGTGAACTTATGTAAAATATTTTTACTTATGGGAAAAAAATGTTGTTAGTAATTAGTTGTATACCTGTGAAAATTCATTCGTCTGAAATACAACGAACAACCAGTATTAAATGCATTCCTGATTTAAGTTTGTAAACTCTTCCACCAGAGGGAGATGTACACTGATATTGTGTTATGTTTAATTTTTTATAGTGTGTGAGATAGGTGGGACATTATTGAAGAAGCATTAGGTCTGTGTCAGTGCGCTTTGAAAAGTGTTTACGTTAACAATTGTTTGTTCTTTTTCATTCAGTAGTCAGAGTTTGAGGGTTATTTAGTATTCCCGTACCTTTATGAATTGATTGATTGTTCTTTACTATATTTTAGATTACTGGTTGTATTATTTAAATCGTTGCCAGATTGTAGATTAGATGACTATTTAAGATCAGTTTTGCTAGCTGTAATAAAACAATAGTGGAGAACTAGGACAGTGACAGGAGAATCTAAATCACCGTGATAAGTTGGAATCCTAATCAGTTGTGTGAGAAGCAGTGTGTCTATTGCGTACATTAAAAAATAGTTTGTAGTTGTCGATTGTGTTCGTAATATCGGAAGTGAACGGTAATTGAGTTCACGAAACTTAATCCAAAAACTGACCAGAATGCTACTAAAGATATTCATTGTTCCGTGGTGAATTTATCGTCCATTTTAATTGCTGTAATAAAGCTTTATTTTGCCCTGATACCTATTTGTAAAGTTTAATTCGGTAGATTTTATTGTGCAGAGTTTTTAGGATCTTTTTTTATATTTCAGTACCTCGCTGTAACATTGCCTGGAATAAAACAATGTTTTGTTTCTCCTCTCATATTGTATAACCAGAAAAATAAATATTATTTTAAGCATCTATTTGGAGTGTTAATCAGCTGTCTTTGAACGTAAGTTTTAAACAGGAACTGTACTCGATCTTAAATACACTTTAATGATTAAGATAGAAAGATAATAAAACCTTCTCTTGTAAGCAAAGTCATAGTGTAGAACTATACAATGTGTGTCAGAAACTGGTGACTCATTTTGACACGTATACAATGTGTGTCAGAAACTGATGACTCATTTTGACACGTATACAATGTGTGTCAGAAACTGATGACTCATTTTGACACGTATACAATGTGTGTCAGAAACTGATGACTCATTTTGACACATATACAATGTGTGTCAGAAACTGATGACTCATTTTGACACGTATACAATGTGTGTCAGAAACTGATGACTCATTTTGACACGTATACAATGTGTGTCAGAAACTGATGACTCATTTTGACACGTATACAATGTGTGTCAGAAACTTATGACTCATTTTGACACGTATACAATGTGTGTCAGAAACTGATGACTCATTTTGACACGTATACAATGTGTGTCAGAAACTGATGACTCATTTTGACACACGTATACAATGTGTGTCAGAAACTGATGACTCATTTTGACACGTATACAATGTGTGTCAGAAACTGATGACTCATTTTGACACACGTATACAATGTGTGTCAGAAACTGATGACTCATTTTGACACGTATACAATGTGGGTCAGAAACTGATGACTCATTTTGACACGTATACAATGTGAGTCAGAAACTGATGACCCATTTTGACACACGTATACAATGTGTGTCAGAAACTGATGACTCATTTTGACACACGTATACAAAGTGTGTCAGAAACTGATGACTCATTTTGACACGTATACAATGTGTGGTAGAAAGTGATGACTCATTTTGACACACGTATACAATGTGTGGTAGAAACTGATGACTCATTTTGACACGTATACAATGTGTGTCAGAAACTGATGACTCATTTTGACACACGTATACAATGTGTGTCAGAAACTGGTGACTCATTTTGACACGTATACAATGTGTGTCAGAAACTGATGACTCATTTTGACACACGTATACAATGTGTGTCAGAAACTGATGACTCATTTTGACACACGTATACAATGTGTGTCAGAAACTGATGACTCATTTTGACACGTATACAAAGTGTGTCAGAAACTCATGACTCATTTTGACACGTATACAAAGTGTGTCAGAAACTGATGACTCATTTTGACACGTATACAATGTGTGTCAGAAACTGATGACTCATTTTGACACACGTATACAATGTGTGTCAGAAACTGATGACTCATTTTGACAACCGTATACAATGTGTGTCAGAAACTGATGACTCATTTTGACACACGTATACAATGTGTGTCAGAAACTGATGACTCATTTTGACACGTATACAATGTGTGTCAGAAACTGATGACTCATTTTGACACGTATACAATGTGTGTCAGAAACTGATGACTCATTTTGACACACGTATACAATGTGTGTCAGAAACTGATGACTCATTTTGACACACTTATACAATGTGTGTCAGAAACTGATGACTCATTTTGACACACGTATACAATGTGTGTCAGAAACTGATGACTCATTTTGACACACGTATACAATGTGTGTCAGAAACTGATGACTCATTTTGACACGTATACAATGTGTGTCAGAAACTGATGACTCATTTTGACACGTATACAATGTGTGTCAGAAACTGATGACTCATTTTGACACGTATACAATGTGTGTCAGAAACTGATGACTCATTTTGACACGTATACAATATGTGTCAGAAACTGATGACTCATTTTGACACACGTATACAATGTGTGTCAGAAACTGATGACTCATTTTGACACGTATACAATGTGTGTCAGAAACTGATGACTCATTTTGACACACGTATACAATGTGTGTCAGAAACTGATGACTCATTTTGACACACGTATACAATGTGTGGTAGAAACTGATGACTCATTTTGACACGTATACAAAGTGTGTCAGAAACTGATGACTCATTTTGATACGTATACAAAGTGTGTCAGAAACTGATGACTCATTTTGACACGTATACAATGTGTGTCAGAAACTGATGACTCATTTTGACACGTATACAATGTGTGTCAGAAACTGGTGACTCATTTTGACACGTATACAATGTGTGTCAGAAACTGGTGACTCATTTTGACACACGTATACAATGTGTGTCAGAAACTGGTGACTCATTTTGACACGTATACAATGTGTGTCAGAAACTGATGACTCATTTTGACACACGTATACAATGTGTGTCAGAAACTGGTGACTCATTTTGACACGTATACAATGTGTGTCAGAAACTGATGACTCATTTTGACACACGTATACAATGTGTGTCAGAAACTGGTGACTCATTTTGACACGTATACAATGTGTGTCAGAAACTGATGACTCATTTTGACACGTATACAATGTGTGTCAGAAACTGATGACTCATTTTGACACACGTATACAAAGTGTGTCAGAAACTGATGACTCATTTTGATACGTATACAAAGTGTGTCAGAAACTGATGACTCATTTTGACACGTATACAATGTGTGTCAGAAACTGATGACTCATTTTGACACGTATAAAATGTGTGTCAGAAACTGATGACTCATTTTGACACACGTATACAATGTGTGTCAGAAACTGGTGACTCATTTTGACACGTATACAATGTGTGTCAGAAACTGATGACTCATTTTGACACACGTATACAATGTGTGTCAGAAACTGATGACTCATTTTGACACACGTATACAATGTGTGTCAGAAACTGATGACTCATTTTGACACACTTATACAATGTGTGGTAGAAACTGATGACTCATTTTGACACGTATACAATGTGTGTCAGAAACTGATGACTCATTTTGATACGTATACAAAGTGTGTCAGAAACTGATGACTCATTTTGACACGTATACAATGTGTGTCAGAAACTGATGACTCATTTTGACACGTATAAAATGTGTGTCAGAAACTGATGACTCATTTTGACACACGTATACAATGTGTGTCAGAAACTGGTGACTCATTTTGACACGTATACAATGTGTGGTAGAAACTGATGACTCATTTTGACACGTATACAAAGTGTGTCAGAAACTGATGACTCATTTTGATACGTATGCAATGTGTGTCAGAAACTGATGACTCATTTTGACACGTATACAAAGTGTGTCAGAAACTGATGACTCATTTTGACACACGTATACAATGTGTGGTAGAAACTGATGACTCATTTTGACACGTATACAAAGTGTGTCAGAAACTGATGACTCATTTTGATACGTATACAATGTGTGTCAGAAACTGATGACTCATTTTGACACGTATACAAAGTGTGTCAGAAACTGATGACTCATTTTGATACGTATACAAAGTGTGTCAGAAACTGATGACTCATTTTGATACGTATACAATGTGTGTCAGAAACTGATGACTCATTTTGACACACGTATACAATGTGTGGTAGAAACTGATGACTCATTTTGACACGTGTACAAAGTGTGTCAGAAACTGATGACTCATTTTGATACGTATACAATGTGTGTCAGAAACTGATGACTCATTTTGATACGTATACAAAGTGTGTCAGAAACTGATGACTCATTTTGACACGTATACAATGTGTGTCAGAAACTGATTACTCATTTTGATACGTATACAAAGTGTGTCAGAAACTGATGACTCATTTTGACACGTATACAATGGTGACCGGTATACTCCACCCCGATATATTCCACCCTAGGTATATTTCACTCCGGTAAGTTCCAGCCCACTTTACGGGTTTGGTTTGATTATTTATAAATATTAATCATTCATTAATATATTTCCGGACAATTGGTCGCCGCACAATTCGTTGCCGGACAATTCGTCCCCGGACAATTCGTTGCCAAACAATTCGTCGCCGATTGAAAATATAAGAGATATATTTTATAATATAATTATAATTGGTGGTATAATGCATTTTTACCTCATAATATACTGATAATTACAAATAAAATTAATACATACATATTATTATATTTCATTATAATAATATTTTTATTGAAAAGGATAGTACTATCATTCTACTCGTCATTGAATGGTTCGCTAAGTATAATTCATCCAAATTTGTGGGTTTTCATCGATGCTATAAATTTAAATAGAGAAGAAAATCAAACTGTTGCTAAATTTCAACTACATCCTCAAAGTGGTAAAATCCATCAAAATAGAAAATACAGGGATATGAATACCTAAACTATCTTAAATGTGATCAGCAATTACGATGCAAATAATAAAATATCTTTTTGAAGGCCGTTGCTCACAATATAAAATTTTGACTAAATTTCGTTAGTTTTCATATCTCATCTCAAATATTGTTGCCTAGAGTTTGCAAATTTTTAACATATTTAGTTACTTTTTCGTTGTTATAAAATTGGCATTGCAATAATTAATCAATTGTTTGTACTGCCAACAAAGAGAACGGTTAACATTTGTTACAGTTTAGTTATATTTCAGTGATTTTATTCATGAAAGTTAACATTTTATTTGCTATAATATAGCAATGTTAGTTAATACATGAGCATTAAAAATATTATCTTTCGTTTAAATTTGAATACTTTTTTTATTTGCGAAAATAACCAGCTCAGTAAAAATTATATTATACTAAAAATTTTAATGTTATAGTTAGGTACTACTTTTATTTGTAATTTTCAAAAGTTATAATTATATTATAAATTATATCTCTTTACTTTCAATCGGCGACAAATTGTCCAGGCGACGAATTGTCCGGCGACGAATTGTCCAGGGACGAATTATCCGGCGACGAATTATCCTAGCACGTTTATTGAATACTAGGTAGTTAATTTGCATTTCATTGTAGCAAATTAATCCTTTTGTTGATCAATCACAAGATGTTTATTTTTCACTACACATGTGATAGAACATCAGAAAGAAAAATTTTGTGACCGCACTTTATCAGTTTAGGTATTTAGGTTTTCAATCACAAGCTGATTTTCTACACTATCGCCAACACAACAGCGATATAATTAACTGCAAGATGATGACATAGAATTTGGTGATTTGCTTCGAGTAAAATCGGTGTAAAAGGGTTTTTGACCGAAAGCTGTTTTTTTACACTATTAGTATTTTATATACTTATTTTTTTATCATTACTTTTATTTTGACCATGAGATTCTTGATAGGAAGGTGCAAATTATTTCACAGGGTTTTAAGACTGGGCAGATTATTAGTTTTTGTCCTAGCATCCAAAACAGAAACTTATAAGCATGCAAAATCGAACACATTCAATGAGTTGTCTCCTTCCAGTGACAGGACAATAACCCCCCGTGCAAAAAAAAACCCGCGGTCAAAAACCCCCGGTGCAATATACCCCCCAGACAAATACCCCCGGACAAGGACCCCCAAGCAAAAAAACCCCGGTCGATATAGATAGCATAATTCATTTTAATTAATTTTCATTAATTTTTTATTAATAAAATTACTATATACTATAAATTCAAAGAGATATAGTGCACCTAAGGTTAGGTTAGCGATCAGATTGGGGGGTTTGGGGGTGGGGGGGGGGGCTTGCCCCCTACGGCCAGGTTTGATAGTGACAAAATGTATACTGTACTTATTTTTACTATAAAATAGGTAATTGGGTATACCTTATTTTGCAAAAAATTTGTCATATTTTCGAAGAAAATGTAATATTTATTGGTTCGCATTGAATAATGTTTAATATATTAATAAAAATGAATTATGCTATTTATATAGACCGGAGTTTTTTTGCTTGGGGGGTTTTTGTCCGGGGGGTATTTTGCACGAGGTTTTTTGACCGCGGGGGGTTTCTTGCACGGGGGGTTATTGTCCTGGAATCGTCTCTGCCAGCCGAACCCCTCCACACCTCTCCCAACCATTGTTGTAAAAGAATATACTGTTGTTTCATATTAAAGAGTAATTAATATTAACTTGCTCAACTTGTAAACTTTGAAATAAACTATTATGTTATGAATATTTGTATTTTCGTCATTAAGATATAATTTCAATTGACTTGAGCTACCTTTAAATACTGTCCATATATCAGGATATCGTCTGAGTTATTTCTTCATGGCTACGCAGTATTTAGCAAATGGCTATCTATAAATAAAATCTTTTTATTATCACCCAAATGTGCATTGTCACAGGGGTGGAGTTTACCAGGGTGGAATATACCTGGGGTGAGTTTACCGGGGTGGAATATACCTGGGGTGAGTTTACCGGGGTGGAATATACCTGGGGTGAGTTTACCGGGGTGGAATATACCTGTGGTGAGTTTACCAGGGTGGAGTTTACCAGGTGTGTAGTATACCTGGGGTGGAATATACCTGGTGGAATATACATAGAACCGTATACAATGTGCGTCATAAGCTGATGACCCATTTTGACACGTATACAATGTGTGTCAGAAACTGATGACTCAATTTGAGACGTATACAATGTGTGACAGAAACTGATGACTCAATTTGAGACGTATACAATGTGTGTCAGAAATTGATGACTCATTTTGACACACTACAATGGACGTGTCAAAATGTTGAAACAGTTGAAGCCTTCCAATATTACAATTATTAGACTAACTATTATCAACTATGACTCTATGAGTCATATCACGGTTCAAAGAATTAGTAAAACAGTTTTTATTTCATGTAGTAGGTAGTTTTTCCGCTGCCATAAAGCGGATCAAATACATTTTAGTGAACAAATTGTGTATTGTTTTGAATTTTCTCTTACGATAATCACTAATTTCTCTATTATTTTTTCAGCAAATTCGTCATCAGAAAAAAATGAGAAATTTGCAGAAATATCTTCACCGAAGTTGTCTCATTAGAGTCTCGTGTGCAATTGCCTTGGTTTTATTATTTTCCGTCACTTGGAAGAATAAAGGGAATGCAGTGAAACAGATGCAACATTATACTCTTATCGGTATTATTTTTAATTAATGGTTGTTATATCTATAAGGTAGGGTGTTTCAGAATTAAGGAGAAAAACATTTTGATGTATATATTAAAATTCAAAAGTGAATAATAAGCAAATGATGGGTAAAATATCCACCATTAATACGAACTACAGCTTTCAGTCTAGGAATAATGCATCACAAGTGGCTCGTATCTGTTCTTGTAGAATTGCTTCTCATACAACTTGTAATATTGCTGTACAAGTTAAACTGGTATTGAGATAGCGTGCTTTCAGCTATCTCAATCAGGATGTGATGACTTCCTTCAAATCAATGGCTTTGTTTCTTCTGTTACCACTCGACACTTACATTGAAATGTTGATAACATCGGCTTCTACAGCCTGTTTTCTACGAGATTATCATTCGTATAGACGCAACGTCTCGTATGTTTTTGATCATTCATTTTGGTTCATACTCTTCCTTGGCAGCATCTTACTAGTTTATTAGAGGTTGAACCACTCTCCTTGATTTATTACTAATTTTCCAAACAGTTTTACAATTCATTACCAACTAATTTGCAATTGATGAATTGATCTCACATTGTTTGTGGACTTTGATCGCTATATTTCGATCTACTGTCATGATACACAGCATGAATTTGAAATCTAGAATGTCCAACTCACTCATTTTGATGACTCATTTAAATTACTGGTTGTTATATTTTTTGAACTACACATATTTGTACCACATTGCCTAAATGATAAAATTCGGTCTGAATACGATTTATAGATTCACACAACGGTTTTGAAAGATCTATTTGATACTCAAAAACAATTGTCCTATTTCTGAAGCACCCTGTAGTCGAAGTTCACTTCAGAATAACCCAAAGGGTGAACCATTTTCTTTCAATTTCATATTGCAAATTTTTCACCCTCCCTATTTTTCAAATCAAGAAGATTCGTAACTTACATTAAATGATATAATCAATTGCAGTCAAGAATATGAGTTTAAAATTTGGAATGTTGAAATTTGATAACCGTACTGAATTATAAAACAATTTTACTCATTAATATATATTTAATTGATTGATTCTCAATTAAAAATATGTAGGATATTATAGCAAGATTTTTTTCTTAGTAAAAAAATATACTAATTGCTGCATATAAACTAAAATACCCCTCATTCCTTCTCAGAATATGAAGAACCTACGGCTAAAGAATTAATTGTGAATTCAACGTCAAAAATCCCTATAATTGCTGAAAGCCCGAGACGTAGAAACATCGTTTGTCGGTGTCCAAAGATTAAAAATCATGCACTCAAAGCGAATTTACTGAAAGCCATATTTCCCCAAACTGACCCCTATGGAGACACTAACATCACAGAAACTATCCGCAGAAGACATCCCAATATCGGCTCTAATCTTGTGAACCCGGAAACTAAACGATGCAGCCTCATTCCTTATTTCAGCGAGTGAGATGATGTTGTCGATCCAAATTCAGAACAATTTCCGTAAAATGCATTTCATTTCTCGTACATACAGTGTGTTTTAGTTATTTGTCATTTTTGAAATAACCATAATTTTATTTTGTTAAGTACTGAATGAGTAAAATCAAATATTTGTTGAAAGTTTATCAGTGGAAATTCTGTTCTGAAACCCGACAATTTCAAAACAAAAGGCAAATAAAGGTCCAATAGGCCATTTTACAGAAGCTGCTGAAAGTGCCCACTGCCGGCTTGGAGATATAGCCTTTCTGTCTTCAAAACGTTTGTAGCAACTTTCTTGGTGGTTCTTTGATCATAGGATGCAGTAAAATCTTGGATGCATTACACCAATTCCTTGATGTTTTGAGGCTTTTGTAGGTAAACTTGTCGTTGAGCTTCAGACCAGAAGTGGAAATCCATTTGATTGAAATCAGGGCTGTAGGCTGCCCAGATTCTGTCTATTCTTCTGCTGATAATTCGTCCTTGAAACTTTTCAAGAAGGAACGCTTTAGCATCATTAGTGGAGTGGGATGGAGCACCATCCTGCATCAACCACAAATTTTTCCTTTCTGCGGTGGAGCGGAAAGTTGGACACACTGTGTCTTTGAGCAGTTCTAGATAGCTGACACCTGTCACGGAAACTGAACGGCCATCTTCAGTTATGAATGGATGAACAATCGGAACTTTTCCATCGACAATCGCTACAAACATCATTAATTTGGCACCATTCCTATCATTGGTTTCAATTATTTGATGGGGGCTTGAGGTAGACGACTTGCCGTCGTTTTTTCTACGAGGTTTTTGGCGCAAAACGAAAAGCTTTTCGTTCGTCCAGATTACACTCTGCACAAAAACTTCTTCGTGTTCAAAGAACCTTTCACAGAACTGTCACCGCTGCCCTTTGATTGCTTCGATAAGAGGTTGTACGGAAGTAATTTGGCCTTCGCATCATATCTTAGCATCATCCAGGCAGTAGTGGTACTAACAGAAAAATTTGGTGCGGCTTAAAACTGATCACCTTCGGCCATCATCTTCATCAGCTCATTCAAATTCTCCGCAGTCCTTTTAATACAGGGCCGATTTTTGGACTTCTTGACCACAGATCCACTCTTTTCAAATTCTTCCTTAACGCTGATGAACTGTTTAAGATTGTAATGAGCTTGTTTTCATCCTTTCTGCACATTCTAGTGGCGAAGAAAATCTCGGCGAACTTTCGTGGGTGAGAGATTCTTGCTGAAGGTCCATACAATAAATGTCATTTCTTCAAATGAGAACATTTTCTTGAAGGATTTTAAGTTAGTTTGGGTAGTGCGAGCAGAAAAAATTCGATATCGATCAGAGGTTCCGTTACTAAGGAACACAACGGTGCATCGTGCATACCACTTTCTGATATATTTCATTGAATATCATTCAATTTAAAAACGACAAATAAGCGAAACACACTCTATATAGTAGACATTAGGAAAATAATGATGAGCAACTAATCCTACTGCAGGTTGAACTGGGACGGAGTTTGGCAAACAACTAAGCCATTCATAACTGAACATCAAACAATAGTCAAATGGAACTTGTATTCTGCAAGCTGCGATCGGAAAGATGGTAAGTAAGATGTCACCTGTCTCGTGCACGGACATTTCGTTCACGTACAATACATCCAAGAAAAGTTTAAATGTGTATTATATTTATAATGTGTATATATATATTATATTATAAATTATTTATATAAATTCTGCAATATAAAAGTAGAAAACACCCTTTGTTGATGGTAATTAGAAATTCATCGTCTTTGCCTCAATTCTTACTTCAATCTTCTTCTCCTTCCGGCCGGTGTATTATGCTTCTGTGAGAGGCGTGCCATCTTGAGATACAGGCATATCTGATGCGGAGAGTTATTGTGGGCGTGGCTGTATGTTATAGAATGTATCATATAATCCGTGGTATAAATGTTAT
>CANNZV010000650.1:241167-292568 GCA_947561585.1 Caprella mutica
GACTACTGATAGTATTGAGAGACATAAAGCTAATGTACTAACCAAGTTGTAAAGTGTGGTAGTTCTCACCAGTTGGATGGAGGGGAAAATAGTGGCTTTAAGAGTATTTAATTGTAATTTGCGTAACTCAATTCATTATACAAGGTAATAAATAAATCTTTTATGTGAATATTTAATACAGTAGATTTCTTTTATAAAGAAATCATGTATAGTAAATACAAAATCTTGAGTTTGGAAATAGCCTCTATAGAGAACATACTTTACTTCAAATCTACCCTGAAAGACAATCTAACATTATTTGTGTGTGCGGTTGCCATATAAAACAGGGTATTGTGAGCGAACCGATTCATTTGTTATCACGTGTTAGGTCGAACAACATTCAATTTTAACGGGTAAGTTAGTGAATTACTATTATTGCTAGTATATTGTTTAGATATTCGTGATTACTATTTAGTAACACAATTTCTGTTAGTGACTCAAATAAACACGATATTAGTTACATAGGTAGGTCATGTGTTGTATAAGCTGATTATATCGAACATATTACAGCTTGATTACTAATTAAATAACCTACTTTATAATTTTAAATTGGGTATGTATCAATGAACACAGTATATTTGATAGTATTGAGATTCATATAAATATAATACTAATTCAGTTTAACCACGTTGTAAAGTGTGGTAGTTCTTGCTAGCAGAATGGGTGGAAAAATAGTCGCTTTGAGAGTATTTAATTGATGGATGGAGAGTAAATCAGAAGTTTTATAAAAATGTTAACTATTCTGTAGCTAGGTATTAGTTTCATCTTGATATATTTAAATAGTTACAATTATCATAAACTTAAAATTAAATTTGAATAAGCCGGATAATAGAATAGATACAAAAAGGTACATACTGAATTTATTCTTTCATGTATTTAATTATCTTTGCTGTTTAATATTAAATATAGGTTTTATTTCGTTCCAATTTTGGAATGCTTTTTTAAAAAAAAATTTATCATTTCTTTTTTTAATTTGGAAACCATTTTTTTGAGAGTGGAAAGAAGTTAGTTTCAGAATAATAACATAGACAATTCTGCAGAACACATAGAACCAATTTTTTCAGCAGATACTGACCCACCAGTTTTTAAAGTATGGCCTTTCTCGCCATTTGCTTGGCGACTATAGGCCAATAATTGTTAGCTTTTCAACAGCTCGTAGTGAGAAATATCTAATTATATTCCAATGTTATCATCTTAATCAATAGCTTTCTTTACTTCTCTGAGATTTTACACAATGGATCCAATAGTTGGTCTGTGTATCTACTTGCTTTTGTGGTGGCCAGTGGCAACCGTCCCTTCAATAATAATAAAGCAATGTAATTATGAAAAGAATTGAGAATCATTTTGGATAAAGTTACGTCTTTTTGGTGATAGCTGGTGTGATCAGGGAAGAGTTACCATGATTCAAAGTGTGAAAGAAAAATTGACAACAGCTGGAAACTTCATAAAAGTTCAAGTAAAATTATCTCACTGGAGACTTCGGTTGATTTTTCGCAATTAATGAAAATAACATCAAAAATATTCTCAAAGGAAGCACATGCATTATACAGGAAGCATAATGATATTTTCACTCAAAAAACAGGCATCGTTTACTTCCCATTCATATGTAATTTATACAATTTCTGCTCTCCTCACTTAACGATCAGATTGTCTTTAGTTTTGATTGCATCTGATCATCAGTTTACGTGCTTGTGCCTTGAATTTATCATTAATTTCGGTATTGTATTTCCATTAATCAATGGTGGATTATAATAATGTTGATGATATGGATGCCACTGTGAATCATTTCAACACTTTATATCCTGGTTTAAATGATGGCAATCAGTCGAAGTACTATGATATTGAGAATTTGAATAGCAATTGTGAGAAGTCTTATAATGATATAGCTCTAATACATATCAATATCAGGTCATTATACCCAAAATTAGATCAATTTACTACTTTTCTTTCTTTGCTAAATAATACTTATGACATAATATGTATATCTGAGGCATGGCTTAATTCTACAACGGAACAGTTGGTGAATATTGATAATTATTGTATGTTTAACGTTTTAAGAGAGAATAGAGTGGGTGGTGGTGTCAGTGTGTTTGTACGAAATTGTTACCAATCTCAGATTATTAATGACTTATCCTATTGCCTGGACCATATTGAATGTATATTTATTAAATCCTCTTACAGATCTAGGACGATAGTTGTTGGATGTATTTATCGCCCCCCGAACGGTAGTTTCTCCTTGTTTATGGATAAGCTTGATGATATACTCCTAGTTTTGTCGAGTATGAATAATGTGGAATTGTTTGTGGGTGGTGATTTCAATGTTGATATGTTGAACATAGTGTCAGACGCGAACAATATAAATTTTCTTAATTTGTTCTCTACCTATTACTTAGCTCCTGTAATAACGAGACCATCGAGAATAGATGACGTTTCTAATAGCCATACTTTGATCGATAATATATTTTGTAAAGCACCTAATAGGTTTATTTCGGGTTTGATAACTTCCTCCTTGTCAGATCATTATCCTGTGTTCATAATATACAAAGATTTTTTCAATGATAATACTAATCACGCATTGAACCCGATCACAGTGAAGTATAGACTTATTAATGAGGAAAATCTACTATCTCTTTGCAATGATCTTTTTGACTATGACTTTACCTCAATTTTGGAGGGTGAAAATGTAAATGAATCATTTTTAAATTTCAATTCAGTTATTATGGAGTATTACAATCGTCACTGTCCAGTGAAAACGAGAACTATTTCACATAAGGATTCGACAAAACCTTGGATTGATAGGGAGATAAAGAGTGAAATGAAAAGTAAGGGAAAATTTCTATAAGTTGTATAAATCTGGTAGAGTAGGTAGACAGGTCTTCACCGTACAACGAAATAGGGTAACAGATATGATAAGGAGGAAGAAGAGAGAGTATTATGGTGGTAGGTTTGAGGAAGTTAAACATGATCTGAGACGGACATGGTCAATAATAAATGAAATAATGAAACCAGGTGCCATTAATAAGAGTAGTGTTATTTCTGAGTTGAGGATGGATGATGGTGCTATTGTTAGAAGTGATATTGATATAGTAAATAATTTTAATAAATACTTTTCAACCATAGGAGCTAATATTGCTAGTACATTTACTAATGCTGGTAATCCTGCTGATTTTCTCAGTGGTAATTACACAGAGTCCTTCTTTTTCTCACCTGCTACTCCTGGCGATATTTGTTCCTATATCATGTCCCTAAAGAATAAAAAATGTCATGTAGAATCCCTTCCTTCTTATGTCTTGAAGCGCATTTCTTCTGTAATTTCACCGATTTTGTGTCATCTTGTTAATCTTTCTATAACTACTGCTGTTTTTCCTGATTTTCTTGAGATTGCGAGAGTTGTCCCTCTCTATAAAGGTGGAGATGGTTCTGATATGGGCAATTATAGACCTGTTTCTATACTGCATATATTCTCAAAAATTGTGGAAAAGCATGCCCATAAGCAGATTTATTCTTATCTCGAAAATAAAAGCATATTAATTGACAATCAGTATGGATTTAGGAGCGGGAGGGGCACTTCTCAGGCAATCCTGAGGCATACTGAATTTATCTATGGTGGACTCGATGAAGGTAAAGTTGTGTTTGCAATGTATTTGGACTTCAAAAAGGCCTTCGATTCCATCGACCACGAAATTTTATTACAAAAATTATCACATTATGGTGTACGTGGTATTTCAAATGATTGGTTCAGATCTTATTTAACCAATAGAAGACAGTTTGTACAAATTAATGATATTGCATCCACATTTGAAAATTTTAATCATTCTGTGCCTCAGGGTAGTAATCTTGGGCCCCTCCTCTTTGATATCTATATAAATGATCTGCCAAATTGTACTAATTTTTTACTTTTTGCTGCTGACTCAACATTAACTTGCAAGATACCTAAATTGAATTTAAATGGCATGAGTAATCTGATTAATGTGGAGCTTGCATTGGTGAATAATTGGTTGAATGCTAACAAGATCATGATTAATTGTTCAAAAACTAAATACATTCTATATTCTTATAGAGGTGAATTTTCTTTCAATTCGCCGATAATGATAGGAAATGCAATAATAGACCAGACCAATAATGTTGAATTTCTGGGAGTGTCTCTTGATCGAAATCTAAGTTATAGGAATCATGTTCAGGATATTGCTGGTAAAATATCTCGTAATTTGGGAGTTATATATAGGATACGTGATTTTGTGCCGGTCTGTACCTTGAAATCTCTATATTATTGCTTAGTTCATCCTTATATAATGTATGCTCTAGTCGTATGGTTCCATGCCCCCATTTATCTAACTAATCAGATCAAAGTTCTACAGAAAAAGGCATTACGTTTGATTTATGGTTTAAACTATAATGAACATACTGAACAATATTTCATACAGATGAAATTGTTGACTATTGAGGAACTTTTCAAGTTGGTTGTTTCTGATCATGTATACCGAACAATACATATTGAAAATTATGACTGTATTCTCCATGCCAAATTGATTACTTCTGGTGAACAACACAATTACCGTTTACGCAATAGCCACAAATTTTTAATCCCGAGGTGCAGGAGAGAAAAGTCTAAACATTGTATGCATTACACGGGTGTCTCAATTTATAACAATCTCCCTGATTCCCTGAAGGATCTCTCCCCTGAATCCTTCAAACCAAAGTTGAAGAAATTTTTGGTGGATAGTTCCATTAACTAAAATATTAAGAAATTTAGAATTGAATCAAGATATACTTTATTTTTTCAGTGTTTTCAATGTTTTTTTTCACTAGGATGTTAAGGTTGAATGTATGTACTTTTTTTTTCTTTTTCACTATTTTTTTCATATAGCTGCTAGAATTAAGTGTATGTATTTTTGTTATTTTAGGTAGGGAACCTTTATTTTAGATAGGATACCTTTGAAGCTCTAAGCTTACTAGGTCTTAAGTCCTTTTCCTTAATAAAAGCTATATGTATTGTGAAAGAGTTGCCCCGACTCTTTTTACTTCATGTAAGGGACTTTTGTTTTAATAAATAAATAAACCCTAGAGCCAAATGTGTTGAACAAGAGTCAGCAAGATTTGAGACTAAGAAATTGTCTCATAAAAATATTAGCTTAATATATAATATTGTATAACTAAAGTCCCTTTTAATGCAGTTTTAATATAATAATACATATGAGAGTGAAATCAAAGTAACTATCTTCATTTTGATAAACAACTTAACACCCCCATTGTAGCTCACTCCAAACAGTTGCATCTATCACTTTAACTTAAAAAGTTAATCTCAACTTGGGTGATTTCTTTTAATTCTGTACCAGAAATAATAACAAATTCAAAATATGTCAAATATGAGGTGTACGTTTTCTAATTTTGTCTTTATTTTTCAGACTTGAGTCACATAACGGATTCTTCAGTCTACCTAAAGTGCTTCGTGGTTTATTTGAGAAGATGTTGCATGCAGAACACCATCAGGAACTTCTTCAAAAAATAGAAGAAGAGAATTTGTCCTGTAGAACTTTTCGATACATGTTAGAAAGATTGATCGAGCTGTTTAAAAGAACCAATAATGGTGTTTTAGGTATCTCCACGATAGAATTTCTAACTTGCACGAATAATGTCATCAAGGAGAGCAACCTTCGCTGGGAAAATAAAAAAATCAGTGTTATGCAGATGAGTGAATTATACGAAGTGATCTGCAGACGGTTATCATATTTTCAGAGTTTCAACTCCACTATGGAAGTAATGAGGATGGATTCTGATTCATGTAAAATGGTCTCAAGCTTCAATTTTGTATTTGGTGACATCAAAAATTCAATTGAAAAGAGTTCAATTTTTATGAAATACAGCGGATCATTCGAAGATCACGTGAAACAGATAGAAAGTTGTGAATTTTCTCTGCGAATGTATGAAGTAATTTTTTATCTTCATAATATATATTCCTTCCCCAAGATCAAGATAAATACATTCCCTCCTCAAGATCAAGAAACCAATGTCGATATTTTCCACACAGAGAATCCTGAACAAAATTCCTACTTTCGACTTATCATTGGTGACTTTTTCAAATATGTATTTCTACGAGAAACAAAAGATTTCGAAGGAAGATTTAATGGTGAATATATCAACACCGCAACATTCCATGTTTCATTTTTCAGTGATTTATCTTCGACCACGGCTGAGGTTTGGTCCAAACGAAAATCTCTCTCAGAGTTCCAAGACAATGCATCATACTCTTGCTCTATATGCCTGAGTGACAATGTTCCTGTAAACTTGTTGACAGTTCTATCAGACTGCAGGCATCTTTTCTGTTCTGTTTGTATTGACGAATGGTTCAGAGAGGAATTGAGTTGTCCTACTTGCAGAACTGAGTCTGCTGAATACATTCGGGCTGTTGGATACAAAAGAATACTTTCTTTGCTTCCTGAATAAACTTTTTAATACCAATTTGAGTGTTCATTTATTTTGCTTCGTTGAATATTTTAATATTTTCGTATATTATAATTGAATTTATCTCCCAGACCAATTTAAAAATATCTTCCAGCGTTAGGTACAAAAAATTAGCTTCATTTTTCTAATGTGATAGTAGGTAGTGAGCTGTGAAAAAATCATCACAGAAACATTTTATTTCTTCTGTACCTTAGACTTCTAGAGATTTTCACACTTACTCTCAGAGTGTTCTACACTCTCAGAGTCATGGTTACTGTATTAGTTGTACTCTTCTGGATGGCTGTAGTTCAATTACCAATAAAGTCGATAAATTCTTCGTCATTGAAATAATGTCTGCAATGTTTTGGATAGCCATTCTTATTTTTTATTTATTACTCATTTAAAGAAAATACAATATGTTCTAAAAAAACTCTTTGTAATACACATATACAATTATACATATCTCATATCTGCAAAATAAAAATATCTAAAAATTCAAGAAGAAAGTAAACTCTCCATAAGTGAAAATCAGAAATATTTTCTGAGTGCTTAAAATTAATGAATTTGTATACTGGAGTAAAATACAGGCATCCCCCACTTTAATTACCAAATCACAACTCAGTTCAATTACCAAACGGTAGCTAAAGCGAGGAAAAGTAACATGAAATTTATAAGTGATATAATATAATTATTTCACTCCTTGATTATATATCTCATTTTCTATGAGTTATAATGAGAGTAAATTTGTTTTAGAGGTAGAGTTGTAGAGCCTATTAATAATTAGTGTTCGTACAGTGTTTGTGACTGTGATGAAAGTTTTAAGTAGTGAATTTATTAATGGTTTTAATATCCAATCATAGCTAAATTCTCACTTAGTATAGGTGAGTAATTAATAGACTATAGCAGTAACCCGAGGATATTCCACTGTTTTATTACACAGGTTGGTCACGTGTTTAGTTTATTTTCATCTCAAATTGAAATCTTCATAAATTTGTATGTAATGCCTGAGGCGATCTATGTTGGTTCATCCAAAGGGAAACTAAAAATAACAGAATTTACCTAATTCTCATCCTCATTCGGGCAGAGGCCAAATTTGCTCTTCGGTTTTTCTGTTTTTCACTTTTATCCCGGAGTTTTCCCCCGATTTTTCGGTTTTATGATTTTTTGGCTTCCGTTTATGTTTATTCGGTTCCCGTTCATTAAATTCTTCCGGATTTAACAGTTTATTCGGTTTTCCGTTTTTTTTTTCAGGTTTCCGAAATAAACGATTTTCCAGATATTTTTGATGTTTTTCTGTATTTTTTTAAAATTTATTCCGGGCTTTCCAATTTCTGATTTGCCAGATCTTTTTCAGTTTTCCAGATATTTCAGGTTCCGGATTTTTTGATTTTCCTGATTTTTATTTCCGTATTTTTTTCGATTTTCCTAATTTCTCAGTTTCTCTCGATTTTAGCTTTATTGTATTCATTTTTGGGAAATTTTCGTTTGTCCATATATTGAGTTTCTTTTTTTATGTATCTTTTTACGGATTTACCATTTATTTGGGTTTTCCGCTTTTCCTGTATTTTGTTTTGCATGGGAGGTTTTCCGATTTTCCGTATTTTTCGATTTTCCTGATATTTAGGTTTTCCGAATTTTTTTCTCATAATTAACAAATTTGGGTTTATTATTTTATATCTGAGTTTTTAAAGTTTTCCCCTCCCCAAACAGAGGGACAGAGAGAGAGAGGTGACAAGAACAATGTCAACAAGAACAAGAACAAAATAACATTTCAATTAGTTTTACAGTTAAGCTTTGTGGGCCGAGTGATTTGTGACCGTGACTTCATCAAAGCAACACATAAATAGAAAATTTAGGTTAAAACAGCGTGAATAACATGAATGGATGCATCACTGTTTCTTCAAAGGTTTTCATAATGTTACGTTCTTCAACTGTCTTAATGATGATTTATAGTATTGCTGTTATGACGTCACGCACACAACATACCTTGATTGTCCTAACTATATTTCAATTTTATTTCCCGCTTTCAAAACTAGAGGGTTGAGCAAACACTTTGCGAGAATAGGGTATCTTATTATTCAAGTTATTGTCGTATAATATCTTTTGTATAAGGATGCCTTGCTAAAATGCAAAGAAATAAATTGGAGAAATATAACCTCTTAACCTAGAAACAACTGCTCCAAAATCACCCTTTTAATTATAGAATTGTTTAATTATTTTTTAAACTCCGTTACTACATATGTTTTCTCTTAAAAATTCTTGGAAGAGATAAGAGACCTTATCGCAGTTTGGTAGCTAGTACCTCAGTCTGTACCGTAACAAAAATATTATCTGGTTACAAAGTCACCTCTATCGATATTATGAAGAATGACACTTTGGATACTCTAACTTATTGTTGCAAAAAGTAACTCCCAATGTAAATGGCTAGCATCCCTATAATGGTAATATTAATGTTTCAGCTCTCTGTTATTGCTTCGTGTAATGGTTCTAATGATATTAATTGTACGTTAATGTTCTTGATAAGTTTTACTGAGTTAATGAATTCTTATCTCTTCAGATCCATCTTATCTCTGACTGTTTATTTTGAAGTCATATTACAAGCAGTAGAGTGTTGAAAGAGAGTGATAAGGTGCAATATATTTTTGTGAAGTTAGAAGGAATAGTTGCATGTAAGTACTTAAATAAATACCTACTCGTGAAATCAAATTCTATATTAGTTTAATGAAGAAATGGTAAGCGTAGCTTGTTAATTGGTATTCATAATAAAGATGATCACTAGTGGGTAGTGACTTGCTAAAAGTCATTAGACTAGCTAATTGCATCTCATCATTCCCGAAGTCAGTTACCTTCAAATCAGATCTCAATGTTACAACGTTGAAAATAGCTCTACAATTATGTTGAATGTCATTTGTGTAAACTGTAAAAGGATTTATCTCCCTATACAGAATTCATTGTGTCTTTGCATAACTTTTAGGACCTATGTAATAGTTTTTATTCATCTAAAAAAGTTCAAACTTGTGGGAATATAAAATATTCATAACATCCTAAATTAAAACAAGATATTAAAAGATAAACTAAGCGTTTAAAAGGACGATGCAGTGGTATAGCTTGAAATTGATCAATATATTTACTTAAACATTATTCATTGAAAACCTTTTTTAATTTAAAATCTGAAATGGGGTTCTCAAAATCGTCATTTATACTGCTATAAATATATGAATGAGCTTATAAACTATTCAATTTCTTTTTGTTTCCCTTCTAAAATTTGGTACATTGAAATGAGTAGATATAGTTTATGGGCACCATCTAGTAAAAGAAAAGTCCATTAATTAATATACGAATATTGTTGTCATTTTCTAAAATGTGTTTCTTAAAATCAATGCCACTTGCTTCGATGGAGGCATCTAGAAACATGCTTCGATCTGTTGTATCCCATCATCACTTATCTTTTCGAAAAGCAAAATTTACTGGAAACTTAGCGTCTTGCAATCGCTGCAACACTTCCTCTCTCTAGTGTAGTTTATCATAACTCTATGTTAACCACCAGGCGGCTAACATAGCGCTTCCGAGACGTAACAATTCCGTTATCTTCTCAGTATTGTTTTAGAAACAAGAGCGAGTACACAGGCATGTGTCGTTCTCAGAGCTGAAAGAGAAAGCTGAGTAACGATTCTCGTTAGCACAACTGCTGATGTTATCTTACACATTATTCTGCAAAATTCTTTAGGTATCTGATCATTTTGCTCAATAATTTTCTCATCTTTGGACATTTAACTGATGTAAGAAGATTAATTGATGAAGATTTAGACAACAGATGCAATGTTAATGACTTAAATAAGCGTTTGGTGTAGCGCGTACTAGATGCGTGCACTCTTAATCGCTTATTTAACGACACTGTTTTGTGGGAACGCTCCCTGAACTGTACACTACACGACATAGCGGAACGGTCATGCACATACGTTGCTGAGAAATCGTTACGCCCCTTCCACCTAATAGTACTTCCATGCTAACCACCATTTGTACTCCTTTCACAGTCTCACAGAGCAACACTAACAGAATTATCATATTGATGCTTAAATGTTTTTTTGAGCTAATTTTTTGAAGTGTTGCTCTGAAGCAACGTTATGAGAGAAAGGGTTAACAATAAGCTTCAGTATTCTCTTTACGACTTTTTGGACCGAAAAAAATTATTTCACATCGCCCTCGTAGGTTAATTCGTGATTTGCAGAGTACTTTCATTCATATTTTCTCACACAGGTTGTACTCCTGAACACTATGTCTTTATCTCAGACTCTTTCGCAAGAGGATTTAAATTTACTGAGGAATGACCTCATCAAATTCGAGTGCGGTCCTCTAGTCTATCAGACCATAATAGAATGGGGCTTTACCAAGCCCAAAGAAATGAAGATAATTGAACATCTTAAGAACCTAAAGATTGAAGAGAAATGTGGCAGAGATTTGAAAAATTGGTTGAAGAAATATAAGGAAGAACTCCAAAAAAAAGACTTTTCCAGCTTTGATGTAACTACTCTTCATGATCTTCTTCCAGTTCTCTGCTGCGATAAAGTGACACAAACGGGCGGAATAGGATATGAAGATAAACTCAAAGACGAAAATAGTATCGAGTTTCTTAGCAAAAAAATCAAAAACTTTAGAAATGATGTGAGTCATGAATATTCTAAAGCAAGAGAAGATCCCAATATCGAATCCAAGAAAAAAATGATGGGGCAATGTATCAGAACTGCAGGTGCACTCTATGGCAAAGACCAGAAAGAAATTGATGGGAAAGTTGTAGATTTGGATGCTAAGTTTGACGAGTTACTGCAGAACACAAACATCACTTATAAGAACGCAGTTCAGTATGTCACAAACAAAATAGAACGTGAATGTCCATCCTTTATGTTAGAGAAGTATACCCCATTATTCATTGTCCCTTTACCCGGAGGTCTTGGGGAGATAAAATCTTCCCAGATTTTTGAGTCCGTAAATGTATCAGTCGCTGGTGAAAACAAAGATGACTCAAAGAAGAACAAAAATGTTTTCAGCTCTAGCAAGATATGCAAACAAGTCTCTAATAAATTTGGGGTAATTAACGGAGGTCCTGGCTCAGGAAAAACTACGTTAACCAGAAATATTTTGCAAAGTATTTTGGAGAATTCAGTTAATGGAAGTGAGACGAGTTACGAAGATATTAGTAAATTTAGAGTGCCAATCTATCTAGAATGCCGAACTGAGCGACAGAACAATCTTCGTGACTTCCTGAAGGAAAGCTTTCCAAAGCTACATTACTCAAAAGAAGTCATTTATGATGCATTCAAAAACGTGACGGGAAAAGTCTTCTTAATTGATGGCTATGATGAAGTTAATGCTAAAAGTAGAGAGCTCGTACAAGATACAATAAACTTCTGCAGCAACTATAATGCTACATGCATTGTTTCTGCCAGAGTTGATGCTGGGAATAACTTCATAAGTGATCTCAAAAAGAAAAAATTGAGCTACAATGATATGCTCATCGAGCCTATCAATAAAATGAACGACAAATTAAGCTTTTTGAGGAGGTATGCTGATAAGATGGGTGATGTTGATTCTGTAGAACTGGTGAAGAGTTTTGGGAATCTGAATAAATCTGCACAAGAAGTTTTTTTCTGCCCAGTTCTTTTGGCATTATTCATCTCACTGTTCTTGAATCACAGAAATTCTTTATACCAAATGCACAATGAACAAAGTGCTTACAAAGCAATAAGAGAGATCTTTTCTGAAGAAATAGAGGAGAAGTTGAAAGAGAGTAACATTAACAATCCTGAATTGAAAGCTAAATACTTGTTAGAAGTGTTTAGTGATCACAGTTTGAGACAATTCAGGAATAAGAAATATTTATTCGAGAGGGAAGAATTTCTAAGCTTGAGTGAAGATTGTTTACGAAGAATACCTAACGATGATGTGGACATTAAGGGGTTATTTTCGTGCATCTTAACTCCAGAGACCTCAATGAAACAAACCAAAGCTCTGACTTATGCCTTCACACACAGCTCAATTCAGGAATATATGGCAGTAGGTCATATAATGAAGAACATGAGAGAGCACAAAATTGACTGGAGTTCAGAGGAGCATTCAGAAGATAGTCTGCGGAAACAGTTTCTAGACTGTCTTGGAGTATCTACTTCACTGTATGAAGTGAAAAGGTAAGTAACTATATTTTAGGTAATATAGTGATTTCCATCTAGCACTCTTACATAAAGGTACTAGATATTAAATAGAACTTTATTTCATTATAACCTTTCACTGAATACTTTAATAGTTAGTAAAGATTGTTTCACATGATGTTTCTATCAAATCAAAAAATATTGATGAAATACAGAAATTAAATGTTTACAAAATATACACTACACAAAACTGTGTACAAACTACACATAAGTGTGTGTAAAAACTACACACGAGAGTGCACAAACTACACATAAATGTGCACAAACTACACATAAGTGTGTACAAACTACATACAAATGTTCACAAACTATACAAAAATATGAACAAACTACACACTAGTGAGCACAAATATTTTCCAGTGTAACTTTTTACCAACTGTTACAGTTATTAATTATCTTTAATGACGATAACACACAACATTAAAAAATAAAATGAACACCCACTTTGTATAAATACAGGCATCCCCCGCTTTAGTTACCAAATCACGACTCAGTTTAGTTACCAAACGGCAACTAAAGCGAATAAAAGTAACAAGAAATTTATAATTGTCACTTCTTGATTTAGACCTCATTTTCTATGAGTTATAGAAAGAAAATTATTAATAGAGTAAAACGTATATAAGCATATTATTGATAATATGCAGTCTTTCATTGTTTGAGACTGACGAAAAAGTGCATTTATTAAATGTTTTAAAATCCAGCCATTGCTTAACTCTCACTCAGTATAATTGAGTAATTAATAGATACTTAGATTTCTATAATTATTATTGTGTTACATTGGAAAAACAGACATTTTATGCTCTATGAAATATTTTAGGTAGTAGAGTACTAAGTTCCAAGTTATTGGTAGGTTCTACAATTTCGGACACATCAGAAAAGAAAATATTATAATTATTATTTAACTTCTATTCTAATTGGTATCATGGATACCAATTGAAATAAAAGTTAAATAATGATTATAACATAAAGATTTTTACGTGTTCGAAAATATGGAACGGTGCGATAACATGGAACTTACTCTAAAATGGGACATGTTGAATTTCTGAACCAATTGCTTCTAATAACCTCATCTGGATTATAATTTTGATATTTTTTTAGTTACCGTGAAATAATCACAGAAAATTGTCTCCGTTTTCTATGTTTACGAACGGTTCTTATTTCGAATCATGACTCGAAATAAGTATCACTTTTACTGAAGAGAGTTGTACTTAAAGCGAGGCCTGTCTGTGTACCATGTCAAAGTGACAATAATTTTCTGCCTTAGCAAATGTTGTATTTATTTCATTCCCAACAGGTATGGTAATATCATCAAACTTCTGATTTTGGAAACTTCAGAAAATGAGGAACTCAGAAAATACACCAGAACGTTCACTGCAGTGCTAGGGAAATATTTTACACTTGAGTATGGTTACTCTCCAGATTATCTGTTTGACTTGCTCTCTTCTTCAAACTGTCACTCTGCCATCGTCTCAGTCGTCGCTACTGCTCTGAAAGACTGGAGTCTATATCGGATATGTTACACTCGTCACATAAGACCCTTTGCTGAAGTATTGAAGAAGAAGGAAACTAACATTGAAATCAAGTTTAATTTTTCTGAGTCTTTAACAAACACCGACTGTGTTAATCTTGGTCAGTTGGTGTCAGTGCTTACAGATGAAGATAAAATTTGGTTTAATTTCGAATATAATTACAACGATCACCAGCCATTGAATGGAGAATTCTACACAAAGCTCAAAAATAGCAAGTGAGTTATTTTACTGTCAATTAAAAATTGCATAAAATGTTTGATATTAAATAACATTTAGTTTAGTAATCAACTGTACAGAAATAAAAATAATTCCTCAAAATTTATATATTTAGAACAGTTTTTATCTGCTTATTTCCGCTCTGCAACTTATTATTACCTGAATTAATATTAGGAAAATGTAAATAATAGTAAATTTGATTATATTAAAAAATTAAAATAAAATTTGTACGATGAATATTGACTTCATATGTTGTATAATGAATTATTTTCTCATTATTCACTATAATATTCATATTTTTCTTCTCCATTTTATAGATGTAAGGTAACTTTCTTCAGAGCTTGTCTGACATCATCTGAACATCTTTCCTTTGTGATGAGAGATTACAGAGACGAGTATAGTCTGTTCATCAGCACTGTGTCTGTTTGTGACGTCAGCTTTGCCACCTTAGAGAAACACAGAGGAGAAATAGGTGATCGTATTATTAACACACACCCTTAGCCACATGTAGATTAAACACCATTTGCTACCTGTAGTGTTAACAACATTAGTTTCCTGATATGTTAGCAGTCTAAGTTACCTGTAGAGTTACCTTAGCTTTTGTTGTGTTAACAACCTAAACCTATAGCTACCTGTAGTGTGAAGTGGGTAGGCAAGATATACATAACTAACTCACACAAATGTAGGTAAATATGCAGGGGAACAATATTACACAATAAAATGTATTTTGTTAAGTATATTTTTTTTATTATGAATATCCATTATTTAGTAATTAGCATTTAGACATTTTTATATTTAAGTAATTATCATTTAGACATTTTAATATCTTAGTATTTAGCATTTATGAAATGTTCAATCCTGTTCTTGATTCATTTTCTATCAGTAATGAAATATTTTACCTTTTTATGTTGGGAGTATATTATGATTTACTAAAAATATGACATTTATCAGTCTATCGACATGATTTCAGTACATTATTGCTATTTAATCAATGTTCTTTAGTACATTATTGCTATTTAATCAAAGTTCTCCAGTATATTATTTATTTATTGAACGTAAAGCACCCTATACATAAGATCCTGGGCTGGGGCCTCCTTGTTCTTTACAATTTCATTCAAACTAACATGATAAAAATTATAAGGAGCTTTACGGCACAGTAAGCATGACGCTTTTAGAGCAATCAAAGTTCTCCAGTATATTATTGCTATTTAATCAAAGTTTCTCAGTATATTATTGCTATTTTAATCTTTTGTTTCCTTCTTTAAATCCTCCGCTTGTTCCAAGTTTCAAGATTCAAACTGAGCCCCAAGTTTTTGAACCCCAAAACCCTATCTCTTTCTAAGTTTCAAATCCAGCCCACAGATATAGTTCTAACTTCTAAAGTTCTAGCACTCATTAGGTTAGCTCTAATGGATGCAATTATCTTAACCTCACAAAACGACCAATAGAATTTCTGTATCCCATCAAAAGGCGTACCCTTCCAAAATGGTTCAACATCCTGAAACATGCAAGCACCCTGAAACATTCTCCTGCCATGCAAGCACCAACAATTTGCCCATTTTCACTATCAGTTAGGTCACGCTTTGTATCAAAATATCCAATAAATCTGCATTACAATGGAAAATATACACTATTGTACTAAGAACAATCTATTCACAGTGACTATATACAAGTATAATAAAACTCAGATCAATATTTTGGATAAAATCGGTATTTTAAGATGAAGTACTAAAAAAGGAACTGTTCCAATTATGTCATGCAACCCCTGTATATTACCATACGTATACTAATTTTAAAAGTTAATTCTTTCCACCAATTATTTTAACCTCGAAGTAAGGGAAACTAAAGCCAAATTATTTGGCAAGTAACATTCGATTAAATCATTCAAAAAAATGAAAAACCCTTCTACAACTTTCTACATGATCAACCCTGTGATTGAAACAGAAACAAAATTACTTAATATTAATACTGAAAAGCTAGATTAATACTGAATACTTCATGTTAATACCACAAGTTACTTTGTTCTTACAAACAGCTATTTAAAATAGCTACTAAGTTAGTTAGCTACTAACATTAAAATAACATTTTCAACATCAAAACTTTAGGGATAGGAATGTAGGGATAGGATTTTTTAAAGGACAACCTGTTATAGCGAGCTGTCATTTTTTTAGATTTTACTATATTATTTTAACTACTGTAGTACAGTGCCTGTTATTGAATCTAAATTATATTCGAAAGCACGTACCAATATTCTGGTTAAATGAAAAAAAAAAAACTTTAAAAGCCAATATATGAATTTAAATTGTTAAATAATTAGTGTCTACATCATTGTAGCCCGTAGTGATGATACTGCCACAAATAATTTGATTTTCCCTTTAGTATGTATTCCTCATAGAGTTATGATGAACTAATCTAGAGAGAGGAAGTGTTGCAGCGATTGCAGGACGCTAAGGAAGACGGTGTAGAACCTTATTTTGTATCAGTCATAGAGTTATGATGAACTAATCTAGAGAGAGGAAGTGTTGCAGCGATTGCAGGACGCTAAGGAAGACGGTGTAGAACCTTATTTTGTATCAGTCATAGAGTTATGATGAACTAATCTAGAGAGAGGAAGTGTTGCAGCGATTGCAGGACGCTAAGGAAGACGGTGTAGAACCTTATTTTGTATCAGTCATAGAGTTATGATGAACTAATCTAGAGAGAGGAAGTGTAGCAGCGATTGCAGGACGCTAAGGAAGACGGTGTAGAACCTTATTTTGTATCAGTCATAGAGTTATGATGAACTAATCTAGAGAGAGGAAGTGTTGCAGCGATTGCAGGACGCTAAGGAAGACGGTGTAGAACCTTATTTTGTATCAGTCATAGAGTTATGATGAACTAATCTAGAGAGAGGAAGTGTTGCAGCGATTGCAGGACGCTAAGGAAGACGGTGTAGAACCTTATTTTGTATCAGTCATAGAGTTATGATGAACTAATCTAGAGAGAGGAAGTGTAGCAGCGATTGCAGGACGCTAAGGAAGACGGTGTAGAACCTTATTTTGTATCAGTCATAGAGTTATGATGAACTAATCTAGAGAGAGGAAGTGTAGCAGCGATTGCAGGACGCTAAGGAAGACGGTGTAGAACCTTATTTTGTATCAGTCATAGAGTTATGATGAACTAATCTAGAGAGAGGAAGTGTTGCAGCGATTGCAGGACGCTAAGGAAGACGGTGTAGAACCTTATTTTGTATCAGTCATAGAGTTATGATGAACTAATCTAGAGAGAGGAAGTGTTGCAGCGATTGCAGGACGCTAAGGAAGACGGTGTAGAACCTTATTTTGTATCAGTCATAGAGTTATGATGAACTAATCTAGAGAGAGGAAGTGTAGCAGCGATTGCAGGACGCTAAGGAAGACGGTGTAGAACCTTATTTTGTATCAGTCATAGAGTTGCGATAAATTACTCTAGAGAGAGGAAGTGTTGCAGCGATTGCAGGACGCTAAGGAAGACGGTGTAGAACCTTATTTTGTATCAGTCATAGAGTTATGATGAACTAATCTAGAGAGAGGAAGTGTAGCAGCGATTGCAGGACGCTAAGGAAGACGGTGTAGAACCTTATTTTGTATCAGTCATAGAGTTACGATAAATTACTCTAGTGAGAGGAAGTGTTGCAGCGATTGCAGGACGCTAAGGAAGACGGTGTAGAACCTTATTTTGTATCAGTCATAGAGTTGCGATAAATTACTCTAGAGAGAGGAAGTGTTGCAGCGATTGCAGGACGCTAAGGAAGACGGTGTAAAACCTTATTTTGTTTCAGTTATATCATTTCTCCATTAAACTGACGCCAGATTGTCAGTCACGCGACCCACCACTTGATGTTCTTTAATAAAAGTGTGACATACGGAAGCGGCAATTATTATAGTATAGATTGAATTAGGTTCCAAATCTTGTTTTTTTAAATTATATGGTTTAACAAATATCTTATTCGTCTACCAAGTATGTAGTTAAACATTGATCATAATCAAAGGTATTATAATTTACAATGAGTGTTCTTATTTCGTATTTTTAATTGTCTACGAAAATATATTCATAGCTTGTAATATTTTGCCCGATTCACATTAAAAGTAATTATTATATCAAATATATGGTTCTAGGAATAATTCCACCCCCGTGTCAATGTTGATTTGGGTAAACTAAAAAGTTATATAATATATCATTATTCGGTTCCCGGAAAGAAGCCCACAGGAAAAATGCCCACAAGGAAAAAAGCCCACAACTTCCTAATTTTTAAAATACAGGAAAGCTTAAAAGTGTTTTTAATAAGGCATAAGTTAACGCAAATATTCTAAAATACAGTACTGTTTTAGATTTAATTTAGTACAGGGTTTAACGTCAGCTTTCAGCCATTTCGACTATATCGCCGACGTCAAAAATAAATTAAAAAAAAGTACTGGAAGAAGCAGTCAGAAAGAAAAGTAGCTCCATGAACAAAGTCACTTACCACCGTCGGTGACAAAGCTAGTGGATGCAGAATTAACTACATCGTGAGTGCAGTCATTTAACAATGAATGTGACGAAAAGGGACACAAGCACCAGTGGCTGCACTCACGGATGGAAGAGGAAAATGAAGAGCATAAACCTAGCGCTATCCTCTAAAACTGGAAGTAGCGTTAAAAAGGTATAATTAAGGAGAATATGATAAAAGATAATAACATAATCCAAATTACAACAGTTCGGAACCCAAGGGACTCTATCCCCCTTCTCTTCCATTCACCTCAAAAAGCTTCAGGATAGAGCCTCTGGGGCAAAATATAATTGAAATTCACGTATGATTTTCAAATTTATATAAAATTGAATTTCAACGAGTATACAATTAATCTTAGCGATGAAGACTTTCAAAATGAGACAAAAGATGCATGACATAGAAAACTAATTGAATATTCGTGCCTTTGTAAACTTATGTTCTTATTTAAAACACCTCTATGTTGTTCTGTTTTAATTTTTGATTATGTAGTTGTGGGCTTTTTCCTTGTGGGCATTTTTCCTGTGGGCTTTTTTCTTGTGGCCATTTTCCGGTCACCAATATATTCATATGGTCATTTGTTAAATACTGCGTAACCATGAAGAAAGAACTCAGACGATATCCTGAGACATTTGTACAATATTTAGAGGTAGCTCAATTCAATCGAAATTTTATCATAGTAGACACAAATATAATTTATCATAATATGGGGTTTATTTCACAGTTTACATATTGAGCATGTTTATATTAATTCCTTCTTTAACATGAAACTGCAGTATATGCTCTTACCAAAATGGTTGGAAGAGATGTGGATGGCAGAGAACATTTGCCAGCCATTGAACATTTTCGCTTTTTTTCTAAAAAGTTGCTGTTTTGGATTCTAGGACAAAGCTACTGTCGTCAAGATCTCTCCATGTAAAAAAAAGGCAATAGTCTCCCCAGTTTTATAATCCTGTGACATAATTTACACCTCCCTAAAAAAACCTCCTAGTAAAAAAATACCTGGGGTAAAAAAAGCTTTCGGTCAAAAACCATTTTAAGCCACTTCTACTCGAAGTTAAAATATCAAAATAGAATAATAATAACAACATGTACTATATGACATCATCTTACAGTTAATATCGCTGTTGTGTTGGCAATAGTTGAGAAAATCAGCTTGTGATTGAAAATCTAAATATTTCAACTAATAAAGAGCATTCATACAACCTTTCTTTCTGCTGTTCTATCACATGTGTAGTGAAAAATAAACAGCTTGTGATTAAACAACAAAAGTTGTATTTGCTACCATGAAATTGCAAGTTACCTAGTACTATATAATTTTTTTTTAAAAAGGCCCCCTGCCAGAAGAAGCACATATAAAATATAAATAAATGATTAATATTTATAACTAGCCAAACCAAACCCGTAAAGTGGGGTGAAACTTAGACTACCGGTCACCCTAATGTAAAGTCCATATTATTATAGTCATATTATAATTAGTAATTACTAATTACAGGTTTCATTTTCTCTACTTCGTATCCAACATAAATTACTAATATAGCAAACAGTATACAATTGTGAGTTCTAATTACATTTACTAAACGTAGTCAATATTTTCATTTAATCCTGAATATTCTTGACGTTGTAAAGAGGTTACCAATAATCTCATAGTGAATCAAATCTTCTCAGTTATAAACTTTTGAGATTAATATCACTACTCTTGATTTTATCTTTAAAATTTATTGTGGTTTGAGGGTGTTTTATTTTTAATCTATCAGAAGTTTTAACGTCTGCATCCGAACCAAAGGCCATGACGTCAAAAGGAAATTAAATACAAGGGACTAGAAGAAGCAGTGAGAAGGAAAGTGGTTTCATGAACAAAGTCACTTACCACCAGTGTGGGACAAGCACATGGATGCAAAAAAGCTACTGTGATTGCAGTCACTTACCAAACGATGTGATGATCCTCTAAAACTGCAAGGAGTGTTAAAAAAGGATAAACATGAAAAGACAATACATAATCCAAATTACAACAGTTTGGGGCACTAGACACGCCACACCCTTCTCTTCCATTCACCACAGACAGCTTCAGGATAGAGCACCTGAGCGCTAGCAATTGGTAATAAAATTAAAAGCTATCATGTCAAGTATATTTCTCTTCTACCTTTCCATTATTGTGATTTGTTTAAAATAACAGTTTGAAAATATATGATTATCTAAATAGGTGTACTGTCAAATATGATATTAAGTAAATTCTATGTTATTGGTCTATAAAGAAACATGCACATTGTACAGTTGTTATTATTTAACTATTATATATTTTTATTAAATGACCGAAAATATGTAATTGTTCGATTACTCGGAACTTACCCTCTATTGAGGGTCTACAGCTGCAAGTGTTTTTCTTAATAATTACCCTCACAGAAATATTTCTAATTTGCATTGCCGGCATTGCCACAGGCAGGTAAAGACAGCCATTGCGAACAAACTTAAGAATTATCTTTCAAAATAAAATATTAACTAACGAAGTTACTAATTGTCTTTTAAAGGGAAAATTCTTAATTATCGGTCAGTTACAAATTTTCGGTCACGTAATAAAAACATATGTAATAATTATTACATATGTTTTTATTACGTGACCGTAAATTTGGAACTGATCGATAATTAAGAACTTACCCTAATTAATTAACATTTTAGATGTTAAACCGTCGGTAAAATTCATTGGGAATTAGATGGTATGAGATTGCAGGCGGCTAACGTCAGCAGTATTCGGAAACTGAGTATTACATCTTTTTCTAGTTTGTTTTACATAGGTAGCTTAATAAAAATTCTATCAATCACAAAAGTTAATGACTGGTAACACCCACTTTCCGAGCACTGCAAGTGAATTGTTTTCACAATTTTGAGTACAATTAGCTACTAAAATAATTCCATTGAGTTTGTTCGCAAATGGCTGCCTGTACCCAACTCATTTAAAGTAGTCACAAGTAGAAATCAAGCCAACAAATATTCCTAACTTTAACACATGGAGTACCTATTTTAAAGAATATAATAAAGCTACAGAACGGACAGGTAACAAGAGTACGTTCTTAGTAATTGGACAGTTCCACATTTTCGGCCATGTAAGAGAAAAACATTTCAACTAGTTATTTTTAATTAAATATTTCCCTTAAATGATCGAAAATGTGGAACTAACCAATAAAACGGAACTTACCTAAGTGGTCATTTTCATTACTTTTTTAAAACCTATCGTAAAATTTGATATTCCCATGTATTGTGATATTGTATATAATATAACATTAATAAAGTTGTACAATTGTTCAAGTGACTTTACTGATGATTTAATATCTAACTCTCAAAAGTAACCATCATAAACTGCATTGTAACTAATGTCTATTAGTGAGTTAAAAATGTACTTAATATTTACACTAATAGCTAGCTTACAAAAATAGTTTATACATGTATTTTAAATAATTAAAACAAATAATGTAATGGCAAAAGTATATATATATATCTGTATAAAAAACAAAGAGTATAATAATAAATCTATAAACATAAAAGTAAAATATTCATTCAACGAACTATTAATTTAGAAAATGAAATCAGAGAAATAATCCCAACATAAATTTACCTAAGATGAGTATATGTGATTTTGTTTAAAAAGACTATTATAAAATGACTACAATTTAGGTTTGAGTTTCTGTGCATCCTTTAAAAAGTCCTGCAGCTTCATAGCAAGTCCCATGTTGCCTTTAATCTTCAGGAGTCCTTGGAAGAAGGCCTTCTGGGGGTTTAGTTTGTTCTCCAGGAGAGAGACCAAGTCCTTGTCTGTCATGGTGATTGTGACGTCACTCTTAGAGTCCTTTCCCCGGGATACGCTGCCACTGCCTGAGAATTGGAGAGAAGGTGAGTGGAGAGAATGGTGAGAGAAGAAGAGATTGGAGAGAGAGATGAAAATGGTGAAAGGGAGAGAGAAGGAAAATGGTGAGAATGATATGAAAAGTGGTGAGAGAGGAACAAAATGAAATTAGAGCTATTATTCACTTTTTGTTAATACTTTTTCAGTCCATCTCACCATTCTTAGCGTCCACAATCCAGGAGTCCTGTTTGCCATCAGGTCCCTTAGTGACGACGAACTTGTACACACCCCCTACCTTCTTCACCAGGTTGGCCCCGTCCTCTGACAGAGCTGAGGATATCATCTCAAAGACTGGCGCCGCCTTGAAGTCGTTACTGTAAATGGAAGACTTGTTAAAAGGTACACTTTTAAAGTAAATAGATTGTAACTCAACGGAATTTATATATTATCACCAATAAATCTCAACATTAAGTCAATACTGAAAAGGGTAGGAACATTTTAAAAAAAGAAGGTAGGTACAATTCCATTGAATAGATTTACAACGGAATTTGAATATTATAAAGAGTGTTAATATAATCTACACGTTGAGGGTATTTTTAAGATTCAGACTTTCACTGTAAAGGGTAGGAACTTGTCAAACAGTGAAGGTACATTTTGAATAGATTTTAACTCAACAACGGAATTTAGATATATAAATATAATATAAAGAGGATTATAAAAATTCGAACGTTGAAGTATTTTTAGGATTCAAGCTTTCGAATAGAAAGATCATCATCATCAGGAACAAAAGGATGAAGAAACCTGGACTAAATAATAATTACTAGGGTTGTGACAATATTCTTTTAGCATAAAAATATAATCTCGAACATATTTTAAATAAAACATATTCTTTTTTATTGAAAATTTATTCTTCTTATTAAAAAGTAATGAAACATATCCTTTTCAACAATATATATATATATATATTTCTCAGTTCAGAGATATGCTATATAGCTAAAGAATATATATTTACAAGAAAAAAACAATGGAAAGTAAGTATATAGGAGTTCTATAAGACCGTCACCGAACAATACATGCCAAAGTTATTGGAACATACAAGCCGAATTGAGGTTAATACCTGAAAAACCTGTTCAGGGTTCGATATAGAAAAGTTTCATAAATCAATATTAGAAAATGCATTTTTATTTCATCCTAACAACTTTTCAACGTTTCTAGTTTAAATTTAAAATTTAACCGTTTCATAAACCCGATATTACTGTGACTGAACTTGGTCAGACGAAATACAGATTTAATCCATGTGCCATATGATTCAAGTTAAAAAAAAACTTATTTAAACTCTTCAAAGATTTCCATTGCACCGAAACAAGAGATTAGCATCCAAATGTGATTTAAGGAACTTGCTAATATCCCTCATCATATTTATATATCTAATTGCAGCACTTTTAATGAATTAAGCATAAAAAACATAAATGAGCATAAAAAGAATATAAAGCATATTTTAAAGGAATATAAAGCATATTTCAGAGCATAAAAGAATATATTTAGAGCATATGAGAATATATTTCGTGAGAATATAAAGCATATTTCAAAGAGAATATTGCAACATAATTACATATCTAAGAAATACTTGAGGTCCACTATAATTAATTTCCTACTTCATTTTATTAACTAATAGATATAGCTACATTATTAAGTGACATTCTAAAAATTAGGCATCTTAATATAATGAAACCGCTAGGAAATTAGGGTAAAATGGATAAATAGTCAGTTGTAGCTACAGTTAGATGGCGTAATTATGTTTATTGAATAAGGCTTATAGCTACAGATCAAGTAAATCAATATTTATGTATCATTAATGTTCCAGAATAAGTTTATTGATAATTCGGTCACAGTATAGAAATTGAAGTGAACACTTGAAAAGAACATGGGCACCCACCTCTCTCCCATTGCTCCCAGTAACTCACCTCTCTCCCATGGCTCCCATTTTTCTGTATATGGCTACCACTGCTGCTCCCCCAAGTCCAATGTTGTGCTGTAAGGCTACCTTGGCTCCCGTTACTTGTCTTTTCTCCGCCTCTCCGCGTAGCTGCCAACACAATTCTGAACACTGCGCTATACCTGGAGAAGAGGAAGTGGTCAGAGACACTCACAGTAGTAGCAAAGTGGATGTTAAACTGCTAACGTAGGTAATGAACCAACATGTCCTTCAGAAGTCTCCAATTGACCTAACATAACCTAAGTTAACATCTGCAAGTAGTTAAGTATCTACTGTTTCGTTCCCATACAAAAAAATCTTAATTAAATAAGGAATAGAATTAGTTTAGAAAGTTTTACTACACAAAGAAATTTGTTAGTTAGAAAACTAATGAAATGTAAGCTAGCTAATAATTGTATGAGGAAAATCAATTGTCCATTTCTATTTTAGAAAAAGAAAAATATGCATTTTCTATTTTAGAAGAGGGTTAATTAAAACTTATTTATAATTAACATTGTAGATTTACAATTATCAACTAATTAACAAAATATCCTTCCTAAGTTAACTTATGTAATGGATGAGAAGTCCATAGGATTACGAAAGAGGGCCAAAAGTCTTACGAGAAGATAACGAACAACTCTCACTGATAAGAAATAGATAAGAAGTGACTACCTATCTAGTTGCTCTGTAAACACTAACTCTAGAGGCAATTACTGTTGCTCTACTAATTTAGCTACATTACCAACAGACAACAGGATTCCTGTTGTCTGTTGGTAATGTAGCTGTTACAGGAACAGTCTATAACAAAAATGTAAAACAATTGAAAAAAGAAACTGAATTATTTGTCATCAGGAGATATTAATGTCTGTTTTAAATTTTTAACCACTATTTCCTTTTAGCATCTGCGGTATGACCATCAAGAGGAAATTAAATACAAGGGACTGGAAGAAGCAGTCAGAAAGGAAAGTGGCTCCATGAACAAAGTCACCACTCAACAATCAATCATTAATATTTTATTATAGCTATTTACTAATAGCTACCTTGAATTATAATCTATAAAATAAAAGTAAATAGTTCATATAGATGTCATTCACCCCACATAATATATTTTAGATAGAAAAATAAAGTAGGCTAGAACTGACGCTGACACTAGGCCTGACTAGGGTAAGTTACTAGTTATCAGACAGTTCCACATTATCGATCACATTATAATAACTTCACAAGATATTTTTGTAAATTTTTTTTATTAATTCATCATTGTAGCTAATTGGTAAAAATATATTTTTCTTTCTTGATCGAAAATGTGGAACTGTTCGCTAACTCGGAACTTACGCTACGGCTCAATAACAAAAACAAGATGACAGTCAATTCATCATGTCACTAAAAACTTATTAAAGTGCCCTGTCATGCAAATTATTTGGTGTACTTATTAATAAATTGAGAGAAATGATGTAGACTTTTATTTTATTAGCAATAATAGCTAAGTAAGTAGTGATTTGAAGAGGGAGAAAAGTCGATATAATTAGAGAGGCAATGGCATGGAAATTAGACAGAGAGGCACACACCTTCTCACGACAAAGTCTCAGCAGACACTGAAAACTAAACAGCGGAAAATATAGAATGACAAAAGTTTGGTTATTTAAACGATCAAAAAAATGTTGGATATTTGGACATAAAGATTGGTACAATAAATTTTGACGAGATTCTAGTTTTTAAGATGCCATATTTTATCTGACGTTGAAATAATTGTAAATATACCATTAATGTAAGTAAATTCTCCATTAGATAAACCTTAATCTTTTTAAATAAAAATAATTTACAGCTGTTGCAGTTTTTTAAGAACATATAGCAAATTCAATTATTGAAATTTTTCTATTGTTGATTAGTTTAGGTGAGATTTTGTATTTCTATTAGTGTATCGTATAAAGGGTTAAAGCTATGTCCACACCTGTTCAACTTTCCTTTCTACTTTCCTTTCAACTATCAATTCAATTCTGTCCACATCTGATCGTCAATTTTGTTTCAACTTTATTGCTGAGTTTTACACTTTATTTAAATATGAATACCACGGGAGAAATAATGTTCTCTCAATATTGCAAGGGCAGCAGTGCTCTTCTGTGAAAAATCTTACTTGATTGCTACCGATTGACATTTTCTTTAAAGACATTTTTCATATTATATAAACAGTTGCGTAAAAATAACCGTTATAATATATGAAGAAAAGTCATTTGACAAATTATTGAGTAAAAAAAATAAAAATAACTGGTGAATTTCATTTTCACCTATGTAACCGTTCTAGGGTTAGTTATTCAATTTCTGACTACCTACTGCTACTATCTTAGCTTGAGGCCACATTGTTATATGTTTTAACACGCTAAATGATGTACGTGCAGTGTAAACAACTCAAAAGTTGAACCAAAAAGCGCATGAAGTCCCACCAGTGGTGGGACTTCATGCGTCTTCCCTTTCCTATCAGGAATAGACGCATGCGTCATGAAAACTACATTTCAACAGCGCATGCCTCCTTTCAATGACGCATGCGTACCGCCTTTCAACACTCTGTGCGCTTGTTGAAAGGAAAGTTGAACAGGTGTGGACATACCTTAAAAGATGCTAGATATTAAAAGTGGTTAGCTCTCCCTTGGATATAAATTATTATATGGGAATTTTCCCTTGAATAATTATAAATGATATTAACTCACCTGTGGCCCCCAGTGGATGTCCCTTGGATATCAGTCCCCCCGAGGGGTTCACCACGTACTTGCCCCCGTAAGTGTTGTCCCCCCTGTCTATGAAAGCTCCCGCTTGCCCCTCTCCACACAAACCTGGGGGAAGAAAATTGCAGGGGAAAAGAGGAAAATTATATAACAGACAAATTAGGATGGTTAGTTTCTAAAAATGGAAGAAAAACTTGTACAGCCATCCAATAATTCAGAGCTCAGCCTACATAAGTAGTTAGCTATAGCTATACTTTCTATCAGTGTGAGTACACCATCACCATATTCCTGTTAGAATTACCTAGAGCCTCGTAAGTGATGAGTTCGTTAGCACTGAAACAGTCGTGTAGTTCCACCACCTGAATATCTTCTGGAGTAACACCTGCAGCTGCATAGGCCTTCTCTGCCGCAGTGCGAGTCATGTCAGAACCTACCTGAAGGTGAATAGCAAGAGAATAGGGCAGTGGTTTTTAAAATGGAGTACTCGGTACCCATTGGAGCCTGGATTGTGTATAGGGGGTGCCTGGAATTGCTGTTGTATGTGTTACTTATAACTGCAAAAGCTCGATGGTTGCTGTTATTATCATGCAGAATATACATGAAGTATATTTGCTCTTTTCTTACATCATAGTAACCAAATGTGTATATTATAATAGTATCTTTTCAATGCAATACAATGGTAGTGTGAGAATAATACTTTAAGAACAACTGGTATATGGCAAACTATGATGGTAAATACTAAGCTAATCTTTATAGGCCTTATAGTACACAATTCAGTCTGTTTTATTTCTTAGAATTTGTTACCATTTGTGTTTCTGACACAGTCCTGTATTTGTCGCAATGTATATTATACAGAGAAACGAGTTATGGAGCCTCTGTGTACTATACAGGCTTTCTACACCTAAGAGCCTTCTGTTGGCTATGCTTACTTATTTTACAATAAAATATTTTGTAATTCTTCTCTATTCTTGTATATTTGAGTAAACTATTTCATAGTTATATACATTAGCTATTTTACTTGTAGCTAATTATGTTTAGCTAATTTTTTCATATTTTAGGAGAGCTTATCCCATTTTGGAGATTCTCACCAGTTTAATGGGGTATTTACTTAGGTCATTTTAGTAGGACTTCTGTAGCAATCTTAAGCTATCACTTTATAGTTTAATAGGTTAGTTCAAACTCTCACCAGTTTAATGGGGTCTGTTTCGAAGGTAGAGGGAGCATCTGTACTCATCTCAATGGCAAGAATTTCCACGGCTCTGTCGGAGAGATTGTGTTTCAGGACAAATTCTTCTGATGCTAAAATGGCTGCGGCACCTGAACACAAAGAATTAATGATGTCAATGAAAAGAAAAAGTTTGGAATGTAAAAGTAAATGAAAAAAGTCTGTAGCTAGCTATCTACTGTGAAAGAAAATGAAAAAAATTGGACCAGAAAATGTAAACTCAAATAAGTTTCACAACAGATCGATTTTTGATTGAAAAGATTCAAACTCAACGGGAAATCCATAATATTAGAGGTTTTTTAGTGTTTTTTCAGAAAACTGAAAATAATCTCTAAGATCCATCTTTATATTTGAAGAATTGAAACCTAAAAATGAATTGAACGTTAATATTGAAATTAACCTCTTGATAATATGAAAATCCTTTTAAATAAAAAAAGTTATTTTCTTTATTATAAAGAAATAACAATGGAATTATAAATTAAATATAGAAAGTTTCTATAAATCTTTGAAATAATTAGCTAGCCACTCACCCCCATCACTAGTGGGGCAGCAATGGAGTTTGGTGAGGGGCCCAAAGACCTTAGGGGCTCCATTCACCTGCTCCATGGAGTACTCGTCTCTGAACTGGGAGTAGCTGGAAGAGAAAGCTATTCAATACTTTAAACCACTATTCAATATGCAAAAGATTTATATAAATAGTATAAATATACTATTTAATATTAAAGAGATAGATGCATAGGCAAGATTCGAGTTATTGGACAGTTCGAGGTTTTTGATCATGTAAAAAATACTAATGATAATTATTTTTTACCTTTTACTTCAATTGGTATCAATGATAACTGGATGTATCATGGATACTAAATAAAATAACACGTTGAATAAATATACTTTTTGTATAGCTATTACTTATTTAGCAACATGATCGAAAATGAGGAATCGTCTGATAATTCGAAACTTACCATAGTTCATTTATGAAGCCATCTAAGTAGCTACCATATCAATGTAATGATTGGATAAGAAAATAACCGTGGATCTTTTGTTTAAAAAACAAATAAAATCAATCTCAAACAGAGTAACTTTCCATTTAGCTATCTACGTATTTCACTTTAATTTCTCTAGCTTTTCAAAAAAATATGGATATGACAAACTATTTCAAACTCACGGGTTATTGACGCTGTGTTTGTGGTTTTTGAATGCTATTTTAGCAAGGTGTTGGTCAGTAGTGCCATACTTCTCCATGTGGGCTATGCCAGCATTGCCAAAAAGTTGTGGTGCCATAGGAGCAGAGTCTATGCCACTAATTTCACTCATACGCATCACGTGTTTTTCTAACGGGTTGGCTCTGTCACTGAACTGGGCGGAAAATTGGAACAAAGTTATGATGTTACTATGATGTTTTTAACTACTGTGGAGAAAAATTAACAACATATCGCTATGCGACAACATCGTTGTTGCAAAGTAGCGAAATCATCCATATAGGGCCTAGCTACATATTTACTCATCTTCAAAAGCTGATTTTTTGGTGAAAGTTTCATAATTGTAGCTCAAAAATTGACAGCTAGATGGGATAAGTAATATCCTAATGACATAACATAAATGTCATAATTCATAAAAATAAATGATATTTAATTAAGCTAGTTAAAATATAATCATTCCTACTCCTAACATCCTATTTGATGTTTCAAGAAATGTTTCACCTATAGCTATTGGTGTTTAGGGGCTGTTCACATTATTGAGAGCGTTTAAAATGCCTCTCATGAAAAGAAGCTATTTCAGAATTATGACAATGTTGTCTCAAAGGAGCGATTTAATAAGGGAATCTAGTAGTTACTATTTACTCTCTCAATACTCAAAAAAGTGGGCGTGTAGCTATCTACTATTTGGGTCATGAAAGAATCTGACTTTTTTAAATTTCTGTTTGACCTAACATGACCTGTGTTAACACCCACTTAACAAGTAGATACTACGAGTGTGAGAGTACTGAGAGCCTTAGTAAATGTTAAGAAATACAATATTTCCCTATGTGCAAATATAATAGCTATTTGATTCAATCCATCAACCTGTCTGTCAGAAGATCATGTTTATATTTTCAAATTTAGAAGAATTTACAGTTAGCTACCCAGCAATAAAAAAATATATTTAACTAATAGTTAGCATCTTGTTGAAGCAAAAACATATCATTAAAGTTTCTTTAGGTAGCCACTCATAGGGAGGTAGCAAATAGCTATAAGAAATAAAAAATTTACTTTAATATTTTATCTTGTTATTTTAAAAAGTAACTAGCTATATTTAAATTATTTTCTCATGTGAAACAGATCGATAATTCAGAACTTAATTGACATTAAGAGTATTATCACAGTCACTCACTACAGATGAGAGGGACCCCTTCTGCATTTTCTCAAAGCCTAAGGCAAGGACACAGTCCGACACTCCACCGGCAATGATGTTCTTTGCCAGCATCAGCGCAGAGGATCCAGTAGAGCAGTTATTGTTCACATTGAAGATTGGAATGCCAGTCATACCTACTTCATAGATTGCTCTCTGACCACAAGTGGAATCACCTGGAAAGGAAAGGAGTTTAATATTTACGTAGCTAGTAGAATGAAGCAGTGATTGAAAAGCAGGTAGCTAATGGTTATGAACTTACGATAGGTCAATCTAAATTTTCTAAGAGTATGATTGGTTCATAACCTTTATTAAAAAATAACAGCCACCATTTAAGTACAGCAAAAAATTAATAAATGTAGCTTACTGAGACTATAACCAAAGTACCTAAAACTACTCTTACTAGTTACATTCTATGCCTAATTTCCAAAATACGAAAATTTCTATTCTTACTACAAAATTTCTCAAGAAATTCAATGTGCCTTTTACTAAGCTTTTCCTACAATAGTAGCTACTAAAAATTAAATTTAGATATTCTTGAAGTAAATGAGCAATGAAAACCTTGATTGCAACCTAACTCATAGAAAATCTTGATAATTAAATATAAAAACTTCTCTGAACCAATTCTTCCCTTTTCAAGGATAATTCAATTAGCTGACGAATATTTTCCTACAATATGACATGGAAACTTGAATACATCATGAATGATTTACAAATCACAGTGAAGAATCAGTTCTGGTTCTCTATCTAAACTATAACAATTTTCACCTAACTATTATTAAGCTATAGTTAGAGGGGAGTTGTAAGACTAAAAGAGCTTATTATAATCACTAGTAACAGCTTACCATAGACGTAACCGACAGCAGCCTGTTGGACCTCAGAAAAGGGTAACTTGCAGTCATCAAGAGCTTTGGTGATTGCCTCTTTAGCCATGTCAGGGTAGTCAAAGTTTTCTCTGCGACCAGGCTTCTCAAACTGAAAATGGTCCATGAAACAATAGTTAGAGAAAAGTTGCTATAGAAGAGTCATTCAACTGTATTAGACTAAAATTATTTTAATTTGGTTATTACATATTTTCACAAGAATAAGAATCTTTTGGAAAAAACCTCCCAATAAAATTTAAATGAATATAGCTAACTGGTTGTGACAGTAAATGCAGTTATATTTTAGAGCCTAGACAGCAAGTATGATTAGAGTTATAAGAATATTTCTACCATTTATTGTAACTAGCTAGTAGCTATCTATTTTTTTTATATTAGCAAATTAATCTTGGTATAGATTTGAACAAACAAATTAGTCAATTTTGAATGCTATTTTAATATTGAAAAGAATTTTTAGACTATAAAAACAGGAGTGATAGAGAAATCTCTAGCAACCTTAGATAGCTACATGAATAAAAATAGAATTCCACATCAAAAACAATAGGACTATTAAATTCATGAACTTACCTTAGTCATTCCAACTCCAACCACGAAGACTTTCCTCAGTGGAGTTGCTGCCGTAGCAGCTAGAGCTTTCTTAGCTAATAAGCCTGACATTTTTGTGATTGGAAATGATAGTTAAATCTAAGAAAGAGGTGAAGAAGTGAAAAATAATGTTTTTGAATGAATAAATTCAACATTTATATCAATTATACTATGAGCAGAATAATAGATCTCTAATGAAGTTGAATGACTGTTATATATGTCAAACACTTCACCAATTTCAGCAGACTGATGAATAATAAGTCTTCAACTATCAAGGTTATTTTTCAATTTACCTGAAATGTCAAATTAGAGAAAAATTTATCATGATTTATATTAGCAATGATATATTACCATAAATATTAAAATTTCTCCAAAATAGTGAGAATAATATTACAGCACTGAGAAAATTAGATATTTATCAGCATGTCTGTTAAAACAGTTTACAGAAACTGATAACTAATTCTTAAGTATATAATTTTTATGTTAACAATAACATGTAATTTTGGAGACATTTGCAAAATTATGATCATTTTGAAGACAAATTTGAGAATCTTTGGAGGTAAACCAGGTAATAAAATTTAAAATGGAGAATTTTTTTTCCAAGAACACCAGTCTGTAGAATATGGGAGATATTTGGAATAATCTTTATCAACCAGTCTGCAGAATATGGGAGATATTTGGGATATTCTCTCAGAACAATTCTGAATTAGCTAATTCCTATATTTACAATAATTTTTTTTTGCAACAACAACTTTTAAATTAATCCCTATATTTACATTGATTTTGCTACAAACAGAATAAGAGATCTCTAAAGAACACTTTACCAGTGGCAGTTTCTGCAGACTGGTCTATGAACAATTTTGAATTAATTCCTATGTTTGCATTAATTTAGCTACAAACAGCTATCAATTAATACCTAGCTATATTTACTTACATTAATTCTACTGTGAACATATATAATAAAAGATCTCTACAAACACTTTACCCTTTTCTGTAGACTTGTATGCCAGGTGCAGGTAATAAAGTATATTCTTTCTTGCCATTTTCATGGTGAGTTTGTCAAAGCTATTTTGAGACCTTAATTGCAAATCAAGCCCCAGTCTGAATTTCATACTAAATCCACTGACTTGTTGGTGGAATAATTTTTTTTCAATTTGGGAATAATTTCCTGGCAAAGTTAGTAGATTTAAGATTTTTAGCTATTTATTCCTATGTTACCATTAATTTTCAATGTATAAATTGAAAAAATAGCTATTGGTGGATCAGCCAAATTATTGAAAATGCTTGGTGAATTTTTTTCAGCTTTTAGAAAAAGTCAGTGGAACACTGGAATTTTCACTATTTTTGTGAAATTTTGGCTCAAAAATTGAATTTTCTAGCCTCTGAAACATGGGTCCGCAGAATATGGGAGATTCTCTCTGAACAATTTTGAATTAATTCCTATATTTACAATTTTACATTAATTTTGCTACAAACACTTCTGAATTAATCCCTATGTTTACATTAATTTAAATTTAGCTACGAACCATGTTTCAGAGACTGGAAAATTGTAAGCCAATTTAATTTTTGAGCCAAAATTTCACAAAAAATCTGAGCCAAGCCAATTTGGCTCATTTTTTGTAGATTTCAAGCCAACCCGGCCCAAAATTAACATGGGAACATAGGAATTAATTCAAAATTTAAAGCCAATTAGACATTTCTGAGATTTGTCCATTTCAAATCTAAGCCAATTATTTGGCTTTAACTGACATACTCATATACATGGGCTAAGGGGCAACGAACAAAATAAGAGATATCTACGAACACTTTACCAGTTTCTGCAGACTGAAACTGGCCCCTAGCCAGAAGCAGTGAGAGGCCATGTTTTAAAGTATGTACAAAGTCGCCAGTATATTGGCGAGTCGGCGACTTTTGATTGGTTAAATAAGTTGAAAAAAAATGTAAATAATGAGTGAATCACTCCCAAAACAGTCTCAAGAGATGCACATGCATCAGATATGAAGCATAAGGATGTTTCCAAGCGTAAAATCTTCACTAGGAAATCAAATTTCTCCTTTAGACTCTAAAGGAGAAATTTGACTTCTAAAGTTTGACACTCTAAAGTTTAGAGTGTCTTAAATGTGCCGACCTGGATCCATTTTTTCACTAAGCTGGCAACTTTCCTGCCACAGTTTGAAACATGGGCCAGTCTGTATTTCGTGGTAAATTCCACCGACATATCGGTGGAATTTTTTCACCTTTCAATATAATATTCTGGCAAAGTCAGTGGATTTTTAGCTATTTATTCCTATGCTACCATTAATTTTTGGTGGATAAATTGGGAAAATGTTGGTGGATCAGCAAAAATACAGGAAATTTATGGTGGATTTTTGCAGCTTTTTGAGAAAGTCAGTGGGATTTTGTGCACCAAATACAGACTGGAACATGGGTGAGAGGCAGAGCCCAGTCTGCAGAATATGGAACATTTTTCCAAGACTCTCTGCGGGAGTTTTTGATTGAATTTTAGAAATTGGAGATCTCTGCGGGAGATCCTGAATTAATTCCTATGTTACCATTAATTTAGCTGCGGGAGATTTTGAATTAATTCCTATGTTGCCATTAATTTAGCTGCGGGAGATTCTGAATCTGCTACTGAGAGTCAGAGAGTAACTGTCTCTCAAATTAAAATCTCTGCGGGAGAAGAGACACATTCTGCAGACTGGGGCAGAGCCAGCCCTGACTCCTGAGCCTGAGGTTTGAGCCTGCCAAGTGCCAGACTGCAGAATATGGAACTTTTTTCCAAGACTCTCACCGACAAATCTGAGCCCAATTTAAGATCTCTGTGCCCTGCGGGAAATCTTGAATTAATTCCTATGAGGCTATGTTACCATTATTAGTTTAGCTGCAGGAAATTTTTGAATTAATTCCTATATTATCATTAATTTAGCAAATTAGCTGCGGGAGATTCTGAATCTGCTCCAGACTGTATTTCATGGTAAATTGACTAAATTCCACAGACTTGTCGTTGGAATTTTTCACCATTGAAAATAATATTCTGGCAAAGTCGGTGGATTTTTTGCTATTTATTAATTATTCCTACGTTACCATGAATTTTCGGTGGAAAAATGTTGGTGATCAGCCAAATTAGAATTAACTGGAAAGTTATGGTGGACTTTTTAAGCATTTTCAAAAAGTCAGTGGAATTTTGTGCACCAAATACAGACTGGAATCTGCTGTTGAGTGCCAGACTGCCAGTCTCAGTCAGAGACAGAGAGTAGGTAGGTAACACTCTCTCAAATTAAAATATCTGCAGGGCAAGAGACACATTATGCAGAGTGGCCAGCCTGTAGCAGATCCCGAGACGGCAAGACCCAAGATTAATGATATTTCTAGCTATTAGTCTATTATTAAACAAAGTTTCTAGAGAGTATTATTCTATAATTCTCAGAGTAATAGTATCTGAGTCTATTTTGTCAGTCTGCCGAATATGTGACATTTTCTGTGCCAGACTGTATTTTATGGTAAATTATACCGACTTGTCGACGCACATCACCATTCCTGGCTAGAGAGCTTAAGAATTTCTGGCAATTTCAGATAAATTTTCTCTTTTAAATCCATGGAAGTGAAATTTTGACTAAATAATATGAAATACGGAACATAGGGTAAGTTACGAGTTAACGGACGGTTCCACATTTTCGATCATTTAAAAAATATATTATAATTGCATGTATTATGGATTCCACTTCCAGTAATAAGTTATATGATAATAATTATTAAATACTTTTTCTTATATGATCGAAAATGTATAACCGTAAGATAACTCATAATTTAGGTAGGTACCCTACCTGACTCTGTACTTACCTGTAGCACTAAACAGCAAATTAAGTAATATTCTAATATAGTATTATATTCAAGTTCTGGAATATATAATCTAAAATGATCCATAGGTATATAAATATTTCATTCCCACATGAATAATATAGCGAACTTACTGTGTTCAGTGTTAATTCGAATATCAAGAGCTGAAAAATAATTAGGATATAATCTTCTGTTTTGGTACATTCATTATTCATATACCTATATATTGTTATCTTATCAAATTCTGACCTAAATAATATAGGTAGATGCAAACACTGAGTATAGATCATATAAATATTTGTATCTACTTTGCTCTTATCGTTACATGATAGTAAGAAAGGATAGGGTTAGTTTTGAGTTATCAGGTAGTTGCAAAGTTTCGATCATATAGGTAGGTATAAGAAAAGTTTAATTGGCATCCATGCAGGTATCATTGATACCAATGAAAATAGTTAAAAAATAATTACTATATTATTCTCTTATATGGTCGGAAATTTGTAACTGTCCGATAACTCGAAACTTACCAAAGTAAACTATGATGAAGTCGAATAAATAGAAATTTAAAGATGAAGTCGAATAAATATTACTATATGGTAAAGCCCACAGTATCTAGTAAAACGTTTGTTATACGTTTTGTTTCTATGAGGTACCTATTACAATTTACAAAATTACTATCAACACTTTAATGTATTGTTTTGATATTCTTAAGAATTTTGATCTAGTTACCCTTCTCCTTTAAATTTTCTTTGATTATAAAAATTATATAGAAAATGAGAAGAGGTGTAACTATTCTATATTTAAAAACAGTTACCTACAGATATATCTACCTTACTATTTTGTACATTTATATCAGTATTATAAATATTGTAAGATTTTCATTGAAATTTTCCTTTAATAATAATCTGAGTTTGAGTACTGTTAAAGAAAACTTACAAAATTTAAATCCCCAAAAGAACGCTGATCGGTTAATAGAGGACATTTTTCCGGTACCTGTACTACCATGTATAACACAGTTTATAGAAGGGAACTGTGACGGAACCTTATTCTATGAACTGTGATGTATAATATATGTATGTATATGTATATTGAAAGTTTTATTCGATTAACTTGTAACTCACTAAAGTGTTTCATATTAATTATGTGATGGTGTAAATCGAGTCTCTCACATGCACACAGAGAAAGGATTAGTTGAATCAAATCATATTTGATTTGTTTTGACTAAATTTTATGGTTTATCTGTGCGCCTACCTACGTGGTGAGTTGCAGGTACTATTTAATATGAGTTAAATTGACGTTGGTTGAAACAACACATATGTGAGTTGATTATTTTTAATTCCCGATGGTCACAACAACTACCTGAGATAGTCAAAACTGCTCGTGATGGTTGAACCAATTATATGTAATGGTTAAAACAACTACAGAACAAGGTTACATCAACTACTTGTGTATGTTTCTCCAATCACTCCTATGTGTTATACCAACTACTCGTGTAGGTTATACCAACTACTCGTGTAGGTTATACCAACTGCTTGTGTAGGTTATACCAACTACTCGTGTAGGTTATACCAACTACTCGTGTAGGTTATACCAACTACTCGTGTAGGTTACATTAACTAAAAGTATAGGTGATATCATCTACTCATGTAGGTTATATCAACTACTCGGTTAGGTTATATCAACTACTCGTGTTGCTTATATCAACTACTCGTGTAGGTTATACCAACTGCTTGTGTAGGTTAACCAACTACTCGTGTAGGTTATACTAACTACTCGTGTAGGTTATACCAACTACTAGTGTAGGTTATACCAACTACTCGTGTAGGTTACATTAACTACTCATATAGGTGATATCAATTACTCGTGTAGGTTATATCAACTACTCGGTTAGGTTATATCAACTACTCGTGTTGGTTATATCATCATCTCGTGTTGGTTATATCAACTACTTGTAAACTAAGTAAATGTATATCAACTATTATAGTGTAGGTTGAAATATCGGACTAGTTAGCAGTAGCCAGACTTTTTACAAGACTTTTTCATTCACTATATTTACTCTATTAAATTATAATCTCGAGTTAGGTCCTGGTATCAATTAGATTAGACTTTTTATTTTCTAGGACCAAATCTAACATGTTCACATCTATTTCCTACTTTTGCTTTTGTGATATGCATACTATTTTAATTTTAAAAAATAATTGATCACCTAGACCTATCCTTGCTTTTTGAAATGTTTTCGATCCTATGAATTGATATATGGTTATCAGTTGTAAATTAATAGATTAGATTAAATAAGTAATCTCATTAGGTCAGTTTATAAATAAGTAGTTAGATGACATAAATAACTTTACGTAGTGATAAATAGGTAGGCTAGATGAATTAATTAACCAGGCTAGATTAAAAAAGTTGATAAATCTTTGATATGCTGCAATTGTACTATAACTTAATGAATAATAAATTAATGATAAAGCCTTTATCTTCTAAACCATATTTTAGTGCAATTCATCTTACTCATAGGCACTGATATTGAAATATGCTAATAGAATTACCAAGGTCAAATTGAAAACGAAATATAAACATTTAAGTTTTAGATTTATTATTTAGAAGAACAATTTGAATTCTCGTCACTTTCTTTCACGACTGTAGGTTGCCAATTCCTGAAATAAGAGATTCGTATATTAATATATATTGAATAGAAATTCACAGTATCGTTCATATACATTATCAATAACATCACCAACTCTTTTTCCTTTTGTGATGAGATAGCGACAGCTTCGATATTCCTTTCATGTCTGGAATCCCTAAAAGCATATGAAAAAGTAAGAGCTAATCATATTGCAAATACATATTTAAAAATCATCTAATATTTTCAAATACTTACTTTGACCTAGCATAATTGTTCCTGAACCATTCAAAGGAATTGAAGAGGACTCCGATAGTTGATGACGTTGATCTACTTCATCAATTCTTCATCAAGATCTGAAAGTAGATTCAGAAAATATAGAAAACCATATATTAATAAAGAAATGAAAAGAATTATTAACTGATAATTCTTTCATATAGGTAAATTATTTATATAAAATGTTAAACTAATTATAAATCTCCAGATGCAGTATAAATTTAGCTCTAATAAATGCAATGGATTTTTCTAGCTAATCCTCATAATTTTGTTCATTATACACCCATAATGTAGACATTAATTAAATACCAAGAAAGTATAATATATCAAAAGGCTCACCTCTGGATGGAGTTCTCCCTGCTAAATTCCTGGACGGTGTTCTCCTCCGACTACCTCCCTGGATGGAGTTCTCCCAGTCATAGAAAACTAGGGTCATGTAGGTAAATTGCGGCACTTTAACTAACTGCGGTCTCTTATCTCAGAAACATTAATAACCATCATGACTTCAAGGCACTCGTGAAATGAATAGAACCTATCATAAATTGAGCTTAAATTATGATGTTCAACAATTTAGTATATAGCTAAACTAATTTCAGAATGATTTTGAGACTCTCTTAATAGGGTCACAATTAGAAATTAAAGAACCGAATTTGGCTGTGTAACCCTACCTATAGGTACACCAACTAGTTTTAAAATATATAGATTATCAGACCACTTTACTTGAGATACTAGGATAAATTCCGAAATATCGGACGGCTCCACATTTTCGGTCGCGTAAGAAAAACTATACTAAATTAACTTTTATTTTAATTAGCTATCAGGTAGCTATATACTACATTTCATACGTGACCGAAAATTTTAAATCGCCTGATAATTTGGAACTTACCCTATTCTGAGGACAGCGCAGTAACTGCCTAGCCTATGTAGAAGGGGTGTAGGTCATAGCCCCCCCCCGGTCATGAGCCCCCCCCCCCGGTCAAGAGCCCCCCTAGGTCATAAGCCCCCCCGGTCAAGAGCCCCCCCGGTCATGAGCCCCCCGGTCACGAGCCCCCCTGTTTTTAAATCCTTATTTACCCATACTATTTAATCCTTATTGACACTTTTGTAGTTCATTACTGAATAGACATAAAATATATGTATATCGGGGGGCGTGCCGCCCCCCGAACCCCCCTGCCAGGTCATTAAACAATCATGAAGTGTGCAGTACAACAAACTAGCGGATACAACAAACTACATTAGTAACTCTCAGTTACCTATTTCTATCTAAGTAATTCTTCATTTGTTTATAACTAGGTAAATAAGGATTAAAAAAAACAGGGAGGGGGGAGGGCTCGTGACCGGGAGAGCTCATGACCTAGGGGGGGCTCATGATCGGGGGGGGGGGCTCTTGACCGTATCCCATGTAGAAGGTATTGACACTGAAAAAAAAAAACAGCTAGGTAGGTATGATGCTTAAGTAAACATATAACAATCTAGGAAAATTAGTTTGGATATCAGTTTACAAACTGGAAGGCAGTAATAAAAATTTATTATTATAAAAGTTATATACTGATAATCAGCTCTTCAAATAACTACCTATATAGAGCCACCAAACTATCAATCACCAATATTTTAGAATATTTAGGCAGACATTTATCAATTTATTAATGGAATTAATTAATAATCGATCGGCACCGATAATACTATTTAACGCATATAACGCTATTGTTTGCACTTGAACTAAAATGGTATTGAGGAGCGTTCACATTCAACACGTAACACACTTGAAACAAGATTTGAACTGAAAAGTGTTATGCGAATAAATTAGCTTTGAGGAAAGCATAAGTTGCCACTTACTCATTTGATTGAACTCACATCTAAACTTTAAAAAAAAGTAGCACTAACTCTCATAGTAAGTTAATTTATACACCAGATAAATAAGATTAACAGTCTTTGTGGGTTACATTATCACACTATGTCATAGTTGTTTTAACTCTTACCTAAACTTACAAAAATGTAGCGCCAACTCTCATAGTAAGTTAATTCATACACTGCAGAATACACTGGATTAACAGTCTTTGTGGGTTACTATAACACACTATGTCATAGTTGATTTAACTCGCACCTAAACTTAAAAAAGTAGCGTCAACTCTCATAGTAAGTTAATTCATACACCAGATACATTGAAATGACAATCTTTGTGAGTTACTTCAACGCACTATGTCATAGTTGTTTTAAGATATGTTCAAACTCCCAAAATGTAACTCCAACTCTCATAGTAAGTTGATTCAATCCATAAAATGATTTGAATTAACTATGTATGGTGACACACACGTCATAGTTGTTTTGACACACATGAAAACATGATTATAGTCAAACCAACTCACGTAATAAATTGATTCATAGCATAAATTGTTGACCCATTAAATATGAGTAAACTTTTTTCTCTGTGTGGGAGTTGAAATTGTATGAGTATTAGAAAGGTGTATTAATTGATAGTGTTAATAGTATACATCTGATATTTATAATAGGTACATATTTATAGAAGAAGATTTGGCTCTAGAAGTAGAAATTTATATGAAAATAGATAGTAACATATCAAATCCACTATTTCTATGAAATCTCAAAATCAATTTGAGAATAATAAAAGTAAAACACATAATAAACTATAAAATAAGTTGATAAGCTAATATAGAAATATATTATCCATCATACCGCATTTGGTCATAAAATTCATAGTTTAGTTAAGGTTTCTCACTCTTTTTCTGATGATGAATAGATTAGATCATTAGATCTTTGAACGTGGAATCTCGAATCAAAATATGTAACATTTAATATTATGGAAATTCCATGGAGTTTAAATCAGTTTTATTCCAATTTATATAAGAGTGGACAGAATCTAAAATTGAGATGCTAAAATGTTTATCTTTTCTCTATAGATTATATTCTTCCTGTTTTAAATGGAAAAATATTACTTTTACCTATAAATGTTATAATTTTCCATCTTTGCTTCCATTCTCTCTATATATCTAATCCATTAATATATCTTTGTATAACGTTGATAGGGATGTTGTAATATGAAATCATCAAATAAAAATTAAGAAGCATATATAGGAATGATATCACCGATTATAGAAATCATATAAAATGGTATACTAGTCCCATATGTGATTTTTCAAAACCTAGCTATAATATCATTGATTAATGGGGTATATGCACTGTGAAGGATAATTATATACACAGATGGGAGGAAGAGGCTTGCGTATAAGCCATTATTTATTTTATATTATAGGAACTTTTCTGTTTAGAGGGTAAAATGGTTTTTGTAAATAGTAAACTATACTTGTATCATAGATACTAACTTCATCGGTTATCTTTTCCGTTTTTCATTGGTTATCATTTACATTTTTCATTGGTTATCATTGACATTTTTCATTGGTTATCATTTACATTTTTCATTGGTTATCATTTACATTTTTCATTGGTTATCATTTACATTTTTCATTGGTTATCATTTACATTTTTCATTGGTTATCATTTACATTTTTCTTTGGTTATCATTTACATTTTTCATTGGTTATCATTTACAATTTTCATTTGTTATCATTTACAATTTTCATTGGTTATTATTTACATTTTTCATTTGTAATCATTTATATTTTTCATTGGTTATCATTTACATTTTACATTGGTTATCATTTACAATTTTCATTGGTTATCATTTACATTTTTCATTGGTTATCATTTACAATTTTCATTTGTAATCATTTATATTTTTCATTGGTTATCATTTACATTTTACATTGGTTATCATTTACAATTTTCATTGGTTATCATTTACATTTTTCATTGGTTATCATTTACATTTTTCATTGGTTATCATTTACATTTTTCATTGGTTATCATTTACATTTTTCATTGGTTATCATTTACATTTTTCATTGGTTATCATTTACATTTTTCATTGGTTATCATTTACATTTTACATTGGTTATCATTTACAATTTTCATTGGTTATCATTTACATTTTTCATTGGTTATCATTTACATTTTTCATTGGTTATCATTTACATTTTTCATTGGTTATCATTTATATTTTTCATTGGTTATCATTTATATTTTTTATTGGTTATCATTTACATTTTCGTTGGTTATCATTTACATTTTTCATTGGTTATCATTTACATTTTTCATTGGTTATCATTTACATTTTTCATTGGTTATCATTTACATTTCCATTGGTTATCATTTAAATTTCCATTGGTTATCATTTACATTTCCATTGGTTATCATTTACATTTCCATTGGTTATCATTTACATTTTTCATTGGTTATCATTTACATTTCCATTGGTTTTTTTAACCAATTTTATTTTTCAAACTTTTTTAATTTGTGTGTTCATTTTTAATCTAAGATTTATTTCAGATAAACGTCATTTTTTGTTTGCAAATGAATATGAATAAACAAATACTCGTGTAATTAAAGCTTGTAAAGAAAAAATACAACTGCTTTTTGGTATAAAAGAAAACTGAAAAAAAAAAAAAAAAATGAAATTAATTCTCATGAAATCATATTAGTAATACTTTAAGAAATACGTATTCAGTTCGTAGACAAAGGTAGCTAACGTAGCGCTCCCATGTAGTTAACAAAGAATGTTAAAAACGGTAGAAAGATAATAAGGGGCTGGGGTCAGTAGCAAATGAAATGTTCCGACCTTTAGGTAATAATGAGGATGAGCAGCAGACGGGTGTAACATTTGAGAAGGCGCTTCTTGCCACTACTGTGGAGATTTCTTATCTCTTAAAGGGCACCTCGTCTGTTCTTCTGACTGCAGAGAAAGATTAAGAAGGTAATTGGTGAAATAGGAGTAGGAAAAGGCTTCCATTTAGACTTTCGGATGAATTTCTTTGTTGTTTCACAGAGCTGAGAATGGCGAAATGAAATGAGGTTGCCTTAATTAGGATGGGTATGTGCATTTACATACTAACGTTATTTCAGAAAGTCAGAGATCAAATTCAAAGGGCCAGTATGTCCGAAAATGGACGCAGGTATTCATGAACAAGATAATAACGTGTAATTTACCGAAAGAGAAATGAATACATTATATCAATAGAGATGGTACCTACTAACTTCAATTAAAATGCGACCAGTCAGTGATTTAATTATGTTTAAAAGATATGATTTATGTGAGATATGTTGATAGGTAAATTACGAATTATCGGTCAGTTTTACATCTTCGGTCATATAAGAAGATGTGAAACTGACCGATAATTCGTAATTTACCCTATTATCAAACATAGGGTAAATTACGAATTATCGGTCAATTATAATTATTATATATTTTTTTCTTATATGACCGAAAATGTGAAACTGGCCGATAACTCAGAGCTTATCCATATTTCATCTTGATATAAATTTTCAGTTGACTATTTTGATTTTTCTTGATTGGATAAAATTGTAATTGTACTGTTTTATTTTAATTTTTTCGTTTCAATTATAACGTTTTCATAGTAAAATCGGATTTTATCGTAAAATATCATAATAAAGACATTATCGACAGGAATGTCCGACAATGGACCTTGAGACAATGTGGTCTCAAGGCATCATTTTTCATTCTTTTTAGAATTCTTAAATAAAATCTAATTCTACATTACTACAAGTCACTGTATTTCGATTTATATCTTGTTTAATTTATTACTTTAATACCAGTACCTCACCTGTAATCATTCTGTTGTTAATTAATTAAGCTCAAGGTTTACCTGTAAGCTAACTATTTCTCTTCAGATAAAGCTAGATAAGCTATCGAGTCAGAGTTCATCTCCAGATACCAATGTAGGGTGAAGAAGCTTGCATGAAGTTCATCTTTGTACCTTTACCATGAAGCTGATTTACATTTAAAAAGAGCGTCTAATTAAACAAGGGTTAATAACATTGGGTATAAAGTTCATCAACTTTCATAAAAAATATTATACAATCTATTAATCACTATTTCCATTATATCATATTATTCATTGTTTAAATTTTTCATATGACCACATTCTTGTTTGACTGCTACTTCTAGTCCTTTGTATTGAATTTCCTTTTGACGACAGCGAAATGGCCTTTGGTTCTAAAGCAGACGTCAAACCTCCTAATTAAGTAATTAAATAATATCTTCATTTCTTAGCACATAATTTAAATTGATAGTAAGTTGTAGGGAAAGTTACATTATACCGACCGTTACGCAACTCCGTACATTAGTTACTTAAAATTAGGGTTGTGACAATATGCATTTGAAATCATAGATCCTGAAAATATTATAGACGGAGGGAATTAAAGAGTATTGGATCGTTCTACACCAGCGGTATATAGTATTCCATACAATTTCATTCAGTTTCGTCTATGATATTTTTAAGATCTATGATATTAAAAGCATATTGTCACAACCCTACTTATAATATAAATATACTGACAGCTTGGTAGAACGAGTCACAATGAGTGTTTGCTTTAATCGTTTTATCATTATAATGAAATAATTTATTTCACGAATTAACGGGAATACGTATAACTGTAATTATGTAATTGCAGTTACGTTTAAAATTGAATAATTTATAATTTAACCAATTTTCTTTCAATTACATTAAATACTGAAAAGTTAATAGATTATGTATATAGTATTGTAGAAGCATCACTTTTCACTGTTCATAATACATTAATAATGTGGAATACAAAAAATGACATCATAAATTAAATGGGGTTTAATTGTTTTTTCTATTTCTTTCGAATTTTTTTCGAATATTTTGTTATGACAATCAATAATTTTCTATTCAAAATAATATAACAAATATATTAAAACTACAGGGTAAGTTGCGAGCTTTCGGACAGTTCCACATTTTCGATCCTATAAGAAATGATTATTTAATAATTATAGCAACGAGTTAAATAATGATTGTTAGATATTGTTATTATTAAAAAAAATTATATTATTTTTCTTATATGACCGAAAATGTGGTACTGACCGATAATTCGCAACTTACCCTACTTTATATTTTCCTACGTGATCAAAAAACGGGGCAGGTCTATTTTTTAAACATATTTTCACTTCCTCTTCAAAGGTACCCTCTAATATAAATTAAAATTTATCTTATAGTGTTATATAGCATATCACATTTAACAGAAAAGAAATCGATTAAGTATTCACTTCGTAATTAATTATTTTAGAAATATTCAACCGTCACTGTCCGACTTTCTATTAGATTCAATTGAAGAACAAGTGAGCCTTACGAACTTTATCTCTTTTTATCGTATATTTGATGGTATAATTAGGTTTAATTTCAAGTACCAAATGTATATAGATTAATTTAGACATGGTACATAGGCAACGGTGTATAGGTAGCCACTTATAATATATTTATCAGCTTTATTACTGTTTTGAATTAGTCAATTCTTTTTCTTCGCTTAGAAAGTCGGAGAGTAGTGCAAAAGCCACCAGAACAAATTAAATTACATATTATAATATTAATAAATATATCAAATATAGTTTGAAATGGTTTGCAGTTTTATAACCAGTCATCTTAGTTATAATGAAAAGAGAAATAAACATTTAAGGTACATGGGACCTGTAATATTTGTGTCAGTTATTCGCGGTAACTTTGTTCACTTATTTCCAGAAATCGCTATTCTGTACTTTATAATATAAACTATAAAGGGTGTTTGATATATTTATTCATTTAATTTATTTATTTTTGATATTTTATCGATATATTTATTAAAATTTAAAAGTTAAATTTTAATTTCAAAAACACAATAGCAATCGGAAAATTTACAATCGGCAGATCATCTGTTATTGTCCATTACGGTAAATATTGATGGTATTTTATCGTGAAATATCATAATAAAGACATTATCGACAGGAATGTCCGACAATGGACCATAAGTGTAAAGTGAATCCATCCTCATCTCGTGTTTCAAGCGCGTTTCTTGTTTGACGTGAAACATTAGCACATACTCTAAAGTGTTTCAAAGTAAACACGAAGAGTGAAACATGATCGACGGCTAGGTACTTGAGTACAAAGTTTATTGACGTCGCACAAACATTATTGCTGGTATTGTTATGGGACGGGAGAGTGTCCCAACAATCTTGCCTAAATATTACTCCCCCGGAACTATTCTTTTGATCAATCTTATAGATCATTCAGCTTTTCAAAATTTCAGTGCCCTATACCTAGGCATATATAAATTCGATAAAAATATAAATTATTAACGTAATTGAAATTAAGCACGAATACACATTTTTTTATATATTTATTTAACACATTTTTTTTTTAAGAATTCAATAAATATAACTCACCAAAACACTCATTCACACCCATACATACATAGACACACCCTACAAATATCAAATCCAGGAATAAATAAGTGCCATCTTCCTATATAAATATACTTTCTACATAAATACACTTTTTCTATATATATAACTTTCTTTTCCTTTAAAAAAAAAATAGTAAGAATTTATAATTAATAAGTAAAGGAGAGACTAATTTGTTATCTTTTATCTTTGTTTCATCGATGGAAACCTATGAAGCCTGGATCTTCTAGCTAATCCAGAACTTGAGGTATAGAGGGATGAGAACCCTCCCAGCTTCCACCAACTGTCCTCAGTACACCCAATTAACAGAACTCTCGAGTGATAACGATAAGGGGGGGGGGGGGGGAAGTGTTAGCTCAGTCCAGGTCACTGCCCAAGGTTGGAAGGCCTGTGGGGATGGGGTACTATGAGAATAATGGCATTTATATTGCACAATATCACAAGATACCTAATGCATTAACCATTTATAATATAAAAAAATAATTATTAGTAAATACTTCATCATAGTTTAAATTTACTATTTAAATATTTCGTTCAAAACTTTTAACCATTTATTTTATATTTATATGTATTTGCTTATATACCAAATTTTGGAAATACATTAATTATTTCATTATTTTTTTTTTCACAAAACATTAAAAAACTATATCCTAACATCGCCACTTTACCTTCTAAGAAGACCAACTCTAAGCATACATATAATGGACCGCCAGTGTAGAGGAATTAAGGCTCCAATTTCAAGGAGACTTTAATTAAGGGGCCATTTAGTCTACGGTAGTCGCGGCCGACCCTTCTCTGGCTTCACTCAGACACAGGTAGAACCGTATAGCTACAGTCCAGCGAAGTATCCGAAATACAAATTCCTCAGGTACGGGAATACTCTTCCTCAAAGTTGAACGTACCAATCCACAATAAGTACGGGAAAAACTTTACTCATAAGAAAAGTTAATTCACAAAGGTTCAGGATATACTTCGTTCCAATAGAAATACCAATTCACAAAAGGTACGGGAATACTTTGTTCCAATGGAAATATCAATTCACAAAAGGTACGGGAATACTTGTTCCAATGGAAATATCAATTCACAAAAGGTACGGGAATACTTGTTCCAATGGAAATATCTAGACACAAAGGAAGTGATTAAAATTCTCGACTAGTAATTAGGAACAGACAAAACTCTTGTTCAACAATTCCCCCAAAACTTAATCAAATCCTAGAATAATGCACAACAAACATAAACTATACTGCAATTATACGATTCCCCAAAACGCAATCAAATAGCATTACCTCCTCTATTTCCGAACACAAAACTTTAATATTTAAGACCTATGACCAAACTATCAATATAGATATCTATAATATGAATTACCCACTTTATTCTATAAATATTTGATACCCATTTATTTATATATTTCTTATATATATATTTATTTACTTAGTTTCTATAGGTTGTTTCGATAACCCTTCACCCATATAATATTAACAGCTAAATACTACTTTAGTCTAATAAGTTAGGGGGTAAACGACAAATTATCGACAAACCCTAAATTTTTGACTACTTAAACTCTAAATCTATTTACATACTAGATATACTAATAGAAAAGCAATTCATAAATATACACTAAAGAAAAGTTAATAATTCCTATCAGCACTTCTTCACTTTCTCCGAACACTGAAAACTGATTCACCGCACGGAACTATAGGAACAACCTAGTTCCACTGAAAAATACGACAACTGATCACAATATATTGCTACTGGTTCAAAACTATGATTTTCCGATTTTTATCTTTAGAACACCCAAATTCAATTTTCGAAATAAATTCCCAGATTTTTTTTCCCTTTAGCCTGGATTTCCAAACAAATGTATATCCCTTTTCACTCCTCCCCGCTCAAGATGAAATCCCGGCTAAATAATTTTACCGTTTCACCACTTCATAGCCCAGGTCCTATATTCAGCACTTCCTTTGAATTCTAATACCTTCGGCTGAACATTTGGGAGATCCTTCACAGGTCCCTTCGACCGAGTACGAATGAAATTGGAGTTTGTGTCATGTACAATACATTCTCTGTCACTGCCTTGATCATCATCTAGTAGTACAAAGTCCCTATTAACATGATTAATTAGAGAATTTAGTTTGTCAAGAACCGGCGACAATATCACTGGAGTAATCAATCTATCAGAATCACTTAATGAAGAACTTAAACTCAATGCTAATTTAAGTATGCTAGAAGTTGAATTCAATCCTTTTGTACAAGCGTCTAACAAACTCAGACACTGATCACGTACCTTTTTAACATTGATAGGTGATTCGCTTCTTTCTGGAAAATCATACTCCCATTCATCCATCTCAATAATGGGATTCAAAATCTGCGCCAACTCTTCTTCATCTGGTTCTGACACACTCTCCATGAGATCCACAAGCTCCTCACCAGATGATTCTCCCAGAATAGCATCATTTAGAGCTCCTTCCGACCGCTCATCCACCCGAGAAACAACGGATAAATCTGATGACCAATCATGGTCTACAGAAAGTGATGGACTCCGCAAGGAGGGTACTGGTGACTTCACAGGTTGGTTGTGATCACGCTCAGATGCATTATTACTATGAGTGGTTCCCTTTTTCTTTGAGTATTTCCTCTTGCGCTTAGAAACTCTTCTATTTTGTCTAAGTGATGCATCAGATGAGTAAACACTGTCGTAACCCTCAGTTTCAGAGCTCTGAGTTGAATACAAACCACCCGGCATCGCTGAAAATCCAGCTACAATGAGAGACTCCTCTGACGAAGAAATCCCTTTATCTTCTTCAATTACCTGGTTCATAACATTTGTTTTAAAGTAATTATTATCGATAACATATTTTGGAGGACGAACATACCTCTTCAATTGTGAATGATGGACTCTGTTCTCACTAGCACCCCCATCATCTCCAATTACATAGGTCACACCATTTGAGTTAACCTTTTTAACAATGAAAGGGCCTGTAAACCGTTCTTTAAATTTCTCAGAAGTCTCGTGACCTCTCTTGACTATTTTCTTCAATACTTCTTCTCCGATTACGAAAGTTTCAAAAGAGGGATGCCCCTCACGCCAGTTACCTACTTCATTTCCCGGAAGAAGCACAGGTTCGGTCATTGGATGGGACATCTTCAATAAACAATCAGCTGGGGAACCATTGATTGCCGACTGGTAGGTATTATTGTAAACCAATAGAACTTTAGGCAGCACTTCAATCCAATTCCGATTCAACTCACCTTCAACTCTCAGAAGTTGAATCAACGTTCGATTAGCTCGTTCTACGAGACCATTGCTTTCAGGTCTGTTAGGGGTTGTGAACTGGTGGTTTATATTGTAATTCTTCAACATGTCATTGAACTGTCCACATCGAAACTCTGGGCCATTATCACTCAGAACTCGTGTCGGTTTGACTATCATACTAACAAGAATCCTTTGTTCAAATTGACGAGAAATATAATTACCTGTAAAAGAGGTTATTGGCACAGCTATTAACCATTTCGAATGATGGTCAATCCCAACTAGACATCCCAAATAAGGTCCACATTTAGGAAGCTTAACAACATCTATAGCAAATAGTTCGTAAGGATGATTAGTGACTACCTTAGTAACTGGAGGAGCAGCTGTACTAGAAGACTTCATTCTTTGACAAATATCACAGCTCCTCGTAATATCGCTAGCGCACTTTGAAATACTTGGATGCCAAACATGGTTATTAATAGATTTAATCAACTTCTCTCTACCAAGATGAGACATCTCACAATGCATAGTTAAAGTAATTTCAACAAGTG
>CANNZV010000651.1:0-98176 GCA_947561585.1 Caprella mutica
GTACTATCAGAGAAAAGAGTCACTGTGATGATGTGCTATCATAGAAAAGAGTCACTATAATGATGTACTATCAGAGAAAAGAGTCACTGTGATGATGTACTATCAGAGAAAAGAGTCACTGTGATGATGTACTATCAGAGAAAAGAGTCACTGTGATGATTGTACTATCAGAGAAAAGAGTCACTGTGATGATGTACTATCAGAGAAAAGAGTCACTGTGATGATGTACTATCAGAGAAAAGAGTCACTGTGATGTTGTACTATCAGAGAAAAGAGTCACTGTGATGATGTACTATCAGAGAAAAGAGTCACTGTGATGATGTACTATCAGAGAAAAGAGTCACTGTGATGATGTACTATCAGAGAAAAGAGTCACTGTGATGATGTACTATCAGAGAAAAGAGTCACTGTGATGATGTACTATCAGAGAAAAGAGTCACTGCATGATGCTAATTTCACAAATAACAGTTTTTCATTTTCTATTATTTTTAATTATTACAGATTAGTCACTGTGTGCCCAAACAAATTTTTGAAATACCTCAAGCAATGCAATTAAAAAAAATTAAATAGTTAATTATGAAAGAAATCACCACATTTATACACACTTTTATTTAACTGTTTCAATGCGAAGAGACAGCTTCTAATATTACTAAGTAATGGAACTTACCAACATATCCTTAGAAAATACGAAAAATCTCTATACTAAATTATCGTTTCAATTTTACGAGGGTAAAATCCAAGTTATTAGACTGCTCCCACTTCTGTCTTATAAGAAAAAGTATATGATAGTTCATTCTGTCCGATAACTCGAAACTTACCCTAACTTAGTAAATCAATATTTAAAATTAATATTCCAGTTTAGTGCAGTGAATAAATTTTTCTAAAGAAATATGCAAAATTGCATATACCCAGAGAGAAAATTATTGTGGCCATAAAATATTATGAAGAAGACTCATGCTCATCTAATACGACCCACAATGACTTATTCTATGTATACTGTATAGAGGATTGAGTCACCCCCCCCCCCCCATAATCTTCTATGGCCCCATCATAACTTCTTCTTCAAGTATCTTCTATGGTTCCACCATAACTTTCTATATAAGGTAGGTAAGGACCCTCCTCAATCTCATATGGCTCCACTATAAATTCCCTTTGGGTAGGTAGATCCCCTCTTGATCATCTATGGTCCCAACATAACTATCTCTCTCAATCTTCTATGGCCCCACATAACTATCTCTCTCAATCTTCTATGGCCCCACCAATAACTATCTCTACCAATCTTCTATTGACCCAACATAACTATCTCTCTCAATTTTCTATAGCCCCACCATAACTATCTCTCTCTATCTTCTATGGCCCCACCATAACTATCTCTCCCAATCTTCTATGGCCCCACCATAACTATCTCTACCAATCTTCTATTGACCCAACATAACTATCTCTCTCAATCTTCTATAGCCCCACCATAACTATCTCTCTCAATCTTCTATGGCCCCACCATAACTATCTCTACCAATCTTCTATTGACCCAACATAACTATCTCTCTCAATCTTCTATAGCCCCACCATAACTATCTCTCTCAATCTTCTATGGCCCCACCATAACTATCTCTCCCAATCTTCTATGGCCCCGCCATAACTATCTCTTTAAGGTAGGTAAGACCCCTCTTAATCTTCTATGGCCCCACCATAACTTCTCTCCAGCTAATTTCAAATAACTCAAGTTTCAATAAATTCTTCGTTCAGAGTGATAATTTTCTGTGTTTTTTTATTATCATTTCAATCGAAGAAAGGAGGTGGGGGAAGAGGGTAGGGAGGGGGGGGGAACTTCGAATTGATAGGAGGTGCAACTGGAACTCAGCCAGGTTCTATCCCCTAAGTTCTAATTGGGTCACTGATGCTAAGAACATATTACGTGTGTCTGTAACTACTGCAGAAACAACCCGGTCAAAAATTATACAGTTGGTGGACCGTCTAGTGTGGTATAGGGTGGGTTCTGTGTTATCGGACAGTTCCATGTTCTCGATCATATAAGAAAAAATGACTCGTTATATTAATTGGTATCCATGATACCTGCAGGTACCATGGATACCTATTATAATAACAAGTTAAATGTTAAAAAAAATTATATACAGTATTATCGAAAATGTAGTAACTGTCCGATAACTCAGAGCTTAGTTATATTCATCGTATTTTATCGTTAGGTGTATATGATTTTTGTATACATATTATATATTGTATATATAAACCAACTTATAACAAGTATTCATGTTTAATCTTGTGTGCTCATGTGTGCATGAAAGCTACTTAGCAAAAAAAAAAATATTAAAAATGTATAAATTTTTATCAGACATGCTTTAACCATCTTAAATCTATTTTAAAATTTAATCTTTTAAATAAAATTATTTCCTGGGTTTGTTTAAGATAAAAAAAAATTACTAAATAATTTTCCTTTAAGAATTATAGTGATATGGAATAAAAAATTTCCTAGGGTAAGTTCCGAGTTATCGAATGGTTTCACATTTTCGATCAAGTAACAAAAAGTACATAATTGTTATTATTTAATTTTCAATTAGTGCCAAAATAAACTAAATTTGAATAATAATTATATATATGATTGTTTTTACTTGGTCCGAAAACGTAGAACTTGGTCTAAAATATGAAACATGGTTGAAACGTGTCGAAAAAGTGGAAAATAACTCGATACTTTAATTTTACTATACAATATAGCATCATCCTAACTCTCTAAAAAAACTATAATAACCTACTATACTCTGATATATTTACCACTAGATATGCAATGTAGGTTATATTTAATATCAGTACAATTAAAATATCTATCCAAAAATTAAAAATTGGAAAAAATTATTATTGATGTATCATGATTCTAATAACAAAAACAAATAAATTTAATATATTTTTTGATAACATATTAATATTATATATTTTATTTTGGGAACATATAATATATTGTGTGTATATAAGCCAACATATATATAACAGAAATTCATCACTATTTCCACCATCGAACAGTACGTATAGTGCTCGTGGATGCAGAATAGCTACTGTCTGGTTACATCTTCAAAAACACAGTTTCAGAAGGGAGATTAAGTCATCATTGCGACATTGGCACGTATATCACCGGTACAGAAAACTGACACAAATTAAAATATCCTAATTTTGTTACCTAATAATATTTATATATCATTACAGGCTACCATTTGCAGTTTGTTTCAAACAAATCAGTTCATTGTTGAAGAAAAACAGTGAAATCCTCTATAGTGAATGTATAGTGTCCTGAGTAAGGAAGTAGCCTCTATAATGAACCAATTTTCTTTACTCAAAATAATAGAGTACTAAGATTAACAACAACAATCAAGGGGTGTTCCTAGACAGGCTGCGATTCTAGCGGGTTGCAACATGAATATATGTATATACAGGGTGACCCACAAAAAAGTATATCCAACTTTTAATTAATATAAATGTTGTATTTACAAGAAGATGAAAATGAGTTGAAATAATATTAAAAATTAGAATTTTTTTTTACATGTATCCACTCTACCACAGTCACTGCTAAGGAATTAAGATTGTTTGTGTGCAATATTTAAATTAATTCAAAGGTGGGTACACTTTTTTGTGGGTTTACCCTGTATATATTAAACACCGAATACAGTACTGTAAATAATGTATACATACTGTTTACATTAATCAGGGATATAAAGGTAGAAAAAACTACTAGGGTAAGTTCCAAGTTATCGGACAGTTCCACTTTTAAGAATAAAATTATATAATATATATAGCTAACTCGTTATTTAGTTGGTATCCATGATACTTGCAGGTATCACGGATACCAACTAAACTTACGAGCTAAATTATAAACAATTTTTAATGTGATCGAAAATGAAGAACTGTTCGTTAACTTGGAACTTACCCTAAGTTCTTTAGCATATTATTATATTAATAATAAACATATTATCCATCTTAGTCCAAAGTCAGTTGTTATTATTAAGGAAATAAAGGTTTAAGAAACTGTCACAGCTCTTGGATGAAATAAAGCTACTCGGTGCAGACTGCTGAGCTTAGGAGCTAATCAAATTAAATCTGAATATTACCATTTAGTAAAACTTTGAATAGGATGATAAAACATTTAAATAACAATCCTAACCTATTTCACAAATATACTATTAATATACTTTATAAAATATATTAATGTTCATCAATTCCTAATGAAATATTTCCTCTATTTTCTCTTCTTACAAATAATAAGAATGAGAGGACGTCTCTCCAATACATCACACTTATTGGTCTAAACTTAAAACAAATAGCTTAAAATAAGATAACTCCACCGGCTCATAAAAAACTAAAATAAATGACCACGATGAATCTCAGATCATTAATGTATACCATCTAACACATTTGATATAAATGAACACTGTAGGTTAAATAGTGTGTATTGGTTTGAATAACGAGGCTTTTTCTGGATGACTTGATCGTGTGAAGATAATTTTTCAGGCCAAGCTGAGGAGAGAACTAGCATACCGACCTCCCAGCACTGAGGAACAAGCTAGACTGAGAGAGGACATGTTTGAGATGGAGTCTTAAATAACCAGCACAACAGTCTGAAATAACTAGCACAACAGTCTGAAATAACTAGCACAACAGTCTGAAACATCCAGCACAACAGTCTAAAACAACCAACACAACAGTCTGAAACAACCAGCACAACAGTCTGAAACAACCAGCACAACAGTCTTAAAAGTTAGCTATTGTATTATTACATAATTTGAAATTCGAAAATATGCACCGATAATTGGAAAGAAACAATAATTATATACTTAGTGAAGACACAATATATCAGTAATACTTTTAGACGTTGAATACTTGTAATATGTACAGTAATACTTTTAGACGTTGAATACTTGTAATATATCAGTAATACTTTTAGACGTTGAATACTTGTAATATGTCAGTAATACTTTTAGACGTTGAATACTTGTAATATATCAGTAATACTTTTAGACGTTAAATACTTGTAATATATCAGTAATACTTTTAGACGTTGAATACTTGTAATATGTCAGTAATACTTGTAATATATCAGTAATACTTTTAGACGTTGAATACTTGTAATATGTCAGTAATACTTTTAGACGTTGAATACTTGTAAATATGTCAGTAATACTTTTAGACGTTGAATACTTGTAATATGTCAGTTATACTTTTAGACGTTGTAATACTTGTAATATGTCGGTAATACTTTTAGACGTTGAATACTTGTAATATGTCAGTAATACTTTTAGACGTTAAATACTTGTACAAAAGTAAATAAATACAAAATAAATTACAAAATGAAATAAATGCAAAATAAATTACAAAAGTAAATAAATGGAAAATAAATTACAAAAGTAAATAAATGCAAAATAAATTACAAAAGTAAATAAATGCAAAATAAAGTACAAAAGTAAATAAATGCAAAATAAATTACAAAAGTAAATAAATGCAAAATAAAGTACAAAAGTAAATAAATGCAAAATAAATTACAAAAGTAAATAAATGCAAAATAAAGTACAAAAGTAAATAAATGGAAAATAAATTACAAAAGTAAATAAATGCAAAATAAATTACAAAAGTAAATAAATGCAAAATAAAGTACAAAAGTAAATAAATGCAAAATAAATTACAAAAGTAAATAAATGCAAAATAAATTACAAAAGTAAATAAATGCAAAGTAAATTACAAAAGTAAATTAAATGCAAAATAAAGTACAAAAGTAAATAAATGCAAAGTAAATTACAAAAGTAAATAAATGCAAAATAAATTACAAAAGTAAATAAATGCAAAATAAAGTACAAAAGTAAATAAATGCAAAATAAAGTACAAAAGTAAATAAATGCAAAGTAAATTACAAAAGTAATAAATGCAAAATAAAGTACAAAAGTAAATAAATGCAAAATAAAGTACAAAAGTAAATAAATGCAAAATAAAGTACAAAAGTAAATAAATGCAAAATAAATTACAAAAGTAAATAAATGCAAAATAAAGTACAAAAATAAATAAGTACAAAATGAAGTACAAAAAGTACAGAAGAAAAAAGTACAAAGAAAAACCAAGTATAAAAAACAAAAATAATGAAAACATGTAAATACATATCGTAAAGTACAAACCTGATGAAATTGACGTAGTCTATCACACTCACCTGACATGGTGACAATGACGCAATAAATGACGTAGTACTATCACCCACAAATGCAGTGTGCAAAAAAGGAGAAAAATGTTCACACTTACCTGAAAAGAAAAGGTTAATATAGTTTAATTAATGGGTTATAATGAAGGATAATATAGTTAATTAATGGGTTATAATAAAGGTAAATATAGTTAATTAATGGGTTATAATGAAGGTAAATATAGTTAATTAATGGGTTATAATGAAGGTAAATATAGTTAATTAATGGGTTATAATGAAGGTAAATATAGTTAATTAATGGGTTATAATGAAGGTAAATATAGTTAATTAATGGGTTATAATGAAGGTAAATATAGTTAATTAATGGGTTATAAAGAAGGTAAATATAGTTAATTAATGGGTTATAATGAAGGTAAATATAGTTAATTAATGGGTTATAATGAAGGTAAATATAGTTAATTAATGGGTTATAATGAAGGTAAATATAGTTAATTAATGGGTTAGAATGAAGGTAAATATAGTTAATTAATGGGTTATAAAGAAGGTAAATATAGTTAATTAATGGGTTAGAATGAAGGTAAATATAGTTAATTAATGGGTTATAATAAAGGTAAATACATGTAGTTAGTTAAACTAAGGATAAATATAGTTAACTTGATGATGTGCATTCGTAGAGCGCATACTTTTGCCGTCGCTTAAAAATGACATTTACTATCCAATAATCCATGGGTTATAAATGACCTTGACCTTTGACCGGATATCTCCAAAAGTTCTACCAGATGAGTCATTGACATTGACCAATCGTCCCACCAAATTTCAGGCAATTCGGTTGAATATATTTGTGTCATCTGAATAACAAGATGATAAATAGATAAATGCCACTTAAAAAATAACCTTCTGCACTCTGCGAAGCTAATTAATGAAGACACTATCTCCAATAATTAATAAGTATTTCACAATAAAAGTGTGACACACGGACAGACAGACGAACGCAGCTGTTATTATAGTATAGATGTATAATTTAATTACATGTCAAAAATTCTCTTGTCGGTCGCGATACAATAAAATTGTTATATAAAACTGAATAGTGTTGTTTGGAGATCTGAAAAAAAGTAACATTCCTTTCAAAATAAATATTATTCAGTCCACTTCAAAAACGCAAATATCAATTAGGAAATAATTTCAAGAAAAGTAATAACAATTAACATGAATATATGTTAAAGATATCACATTGAAGCAATACCATAGTGATTACAGACATGATACAAATACCATTATATTGCTTATAGTTTGTACAAGGTTGTACCAACGGAATATGGTATATTGTCAGTTAGTTAATCAAGAAATTACCCGTAAAACTTAAGAATATTGTAAAAAGAAGAAAAACATTCACAGAAACTTAAACAACACACCTAAGAATACAATAAAGCTCCTCTATAGTGAATGTTTAGTCGTAAGAGAATTGCCCTATATAGTGAACAAATTTTATTTAAAAAAATGGCCATTAGTTTTCAAAAATAATAATGGCAATTCATAGCAGACTAAAGAAATTTTGTTCACTATATAGGTTAGTTCTCTTACTCATGACTATACATTCACTATAGAGGAGTCCACTATAGAAGAGTTCTACTGTAGAAGGAACTTAGCTCAATTAGACTTACACAAAAATAGGTCAGTACCAAGGTATGAAAGTTCCATTAATTTAACATGTAATAGAATTCAAACCAAACTTTGTACAAATATTTATTTTTAACTCAGTTTTGAGGTTTATGATATTACATACTTGATACTATTACAAATATTAAACATTACAAACCTAATAAATATTTATATATACCAGATTTCACTGCATATTATTACATCGTGGACCGACAGTTGGGCTCAAGACAATTGGGCCGACGACAATTGGGCCCTGGACAATTGGGCCGACGACAATTGGGCCCTGGACAATTGGGCCGACGACAATTGGGCCCCAAGACAATTGAGCCCCTAGACAATTATATTATTTACCAATTTTTTCAGAGTTTACTGCATTAACCTAATTAAAGACCCTTGCTACTGTAATATAGTAACTTGGATTGTGACAATATGCGTTTTGAATGAAAATATAGTCTTGAGCATATTTAAAATAAAGAATGTTCCTTACATAAAAAAAATAATCTCGTTATGAAAAATAATTTTTTTAAATAAAACATATTCTTTTCATGAATAAATACTATCATTCTTTTAAACGACAATCTTTTTCTGTTCTGAGATAGGTAATGTAAGCAACAAATTTCCTAGTTGCAGTACCTCTATGGTGAACTCCTGCGTAGTGAATGAGTTAGGATGTAGCCAATAGAAAATAAGAACGTAGCTATTTTAGATGAAGAAACAGTAGAAAATAAGGATGTGTAGGTATTTAAGACATACTGGAATTATTGGAACATGAAGCCTGTTCAGTGTTCAATATTGAAGAGGTTTATGAATTATTATTACAAAATGTTAACAAATATTGTCTTTGTCAGACGATGTACACTACACATTGCATATATATGACATGATTCAAAATAATACGACTTATTTAAAAATTTCAAATATTTTCATTAAATCGAAACATGAGATTAGCCTCCAAATGTGATTTAAGAGGCTTGCTAATATATACCTTATCAAGAATATGAATCTAATTAAAAAAATATGAACATATTTAAAACATAAATATAAACATTTCTTTATAGTGTCTTCTGCCCAATTGTCCGTGGCCCAATTGTCCTGGGTCCAACTGTCGGTACACCTTATTACATATACATATAACATTAAATAGCTAACATCATAGCATATCATTACATGTATAACATTAAATAGCTAATATCATAGCATATCATTACATATATAACATTAAATAGCTAATATCATAGCATATCATTACATGTATAACATTAAATAGCTAATATCATAGCATATCATTACATATATAACATTAAATAGCTAATATCAAAGCATATCATTACATATATAACATTAAATAGCTAATATCATAGCATATCATTACATGTATAACATTAAATAGCTAATATCATAGCATATCATTACATATATAACATTAAATAGCAAATATCAAAGCATATCATTACATGTATACCATTAAATAGCTAATATCATAGCATATCATTACATGTATAACATTAAATAGCTAATATCATAGCATATCATTACATGTATACCATTAAATAGTTAATATCATAGCATATCATTACATATATAACATTAAATAGCTAATATCATAGCATATCATTACATATATAACATTAAATAGCTAATATCATAGCATATCATTACATATATAACATTAAATAGCAAATATCAAAGCATATCATTACATGTATACCATTAAATAGCTAATATCAAAGCATATCATTACATATATAACATTAAATAGCAAATATCAAAGCAGTATCTCTTGAGTAATTTCAGTGTTTATTTAAGTAGGCGTTAGCCTTCCTAAAGCATTATTATAAAGTGACACTTTCTTAATTTGCTAATGGGCTTAGAAAACAAAACTGGACAACATTGTTTGATGTGTGGGTTAAATTATTTGATGTGTGGGTTAAATTGTTTGATGTGTGGGTTAAATTGTTTGATGTGAGGGTTAAATTATTTGATGTGTGGGTTAAATTGTTTGATGTGTGGGTTAAATTGTTTGATGTGTGGGTTAAATTGTTTGATGTGAGGGTTAAATTATTTGATGTGTGGGTTAAATTGTTTGATGTGTGGGTTAAATTGTTTGATGTGAGGGTTAAATTATTTGATGTGTGGGTTAAATTGTTTGATGTGTGGGTTAAATTGTTTGATGTGTGGGTAAATTGTTTGATGTGTGTTTGATGTGTGGAGTGTTACTCATTACTTTATAATTCAAACATAACATAATTTAAATTTATTTGTTTAATAATTTATAAATTATTAACGATTGACACTTTTATACATACAATGTAAATATCCGATAAAAAATATTTCAAAAGCATGTTAACATCAACTGAATTGCATCTAATTTATTGTAACTTATATATTGGTCAATGTTCTAATTACTTCCTAAATAAATTCACTTTTTACGAATTACCTAATTTCAATGTTCTAATATTTTCTATATCAACTATTATAATTATATTCAATAAATTCACTTTTCACGAATTACCTAATTTCAATGTTCTAATATTTTCTATACCAACTATTATAATTATATTCAATAAATTCACTTTTCACGAATTACCTAATTTCAATGTTCTAATATTTTCTATACCAACTGTAATAATTATATTCAATAAATTCACATTTTTTACCTAATTTCAATGTCCTAATATTTTCTATACCAACTGTAATAATTATATTCAATAAATTCACATTTTTAACCTAATTTCAATGTCCTAATATTCTCTGTAGGAACTGTACCCTCAGACTTATTATCATTGGGAGAAATTGCCTAAATACCCGCGCCTTATTTATCTGTTTGCAAAGATAGTCTAACTTCCTAACGACTGGGAGCTGAACTTTAGAATACTCAAAGGTGATCTTGAATAATGAGTGGAGCAAATGAGGGGAGAATAATATTTTCTCGGGGGAGTTTCTTTGAGATTTTTACTTTGAACTTTGCTGATGAATGATTTTAAGCTAAACCTGAAAAAATAAGATATCGTTTATCACACTTTTGATAAACAATGGCAAAATCTTACTATTAGGAACTTATAAATCTTACAAAACAAGACTATTACTAAAGGAAAATTGAAGAAATATTTTCATCTGCTTAAATTAACAATTAATACGTCTATAACAATAAAAAAAACTGGATTTAAATTTTCAATACTTATTAAAAAATAGAGCGACATAACTTCAAAATACCTCATAATTTTCTACAAACAGCATATCATGAAGTAGATATCACAGGAAAGGATAAGTGAGTCAGTAAATACATTAGGAAAAAGTAAGAAGGTAACTGAGTAACTAAGTAAGTAACTAAGTAAGTAAATAACTAAGTAAGTAACTAAGTAAATAACCAAGTAAGTAACTAAGTAAATAACTAAGTAAGTAAGTAAATAACTAAGTAAGTGAATAACTGAGTAAGTAACTACGTAAGTAACTAAGTAAGTAACTAAGTAAGTAACTAAGTAAGTATCTAAGTAAGTAACTAAGTAAATAACTAAGTAAGTAACTAAGTAAATAACTAAGTAAGTAACTACGTAAATAACTAAGTAAGTGAATAACTAAGTAAGTAACTAAGTAAGTATCTAAGTAAGTAACTAAGTAAGCAACTAAGTAAGTACCAAAGTAAGTAACTAAGTATGTAACTGAGTAACTAAGTAAGTAACTAAGTAAGTATCTAAGTAAGTAACAAAGTAAGTAACTGAGTAAGAATCTAAGTAAGTAACTAAGTAAGTAACTAAGTAAGTATCTAAGTAAATAACTAAGTAAGTAACTAAGTAAGTAAGTAAATAACTAAGTAAGTGAATAACTAAGTAAGTAACTACGTAAGTAACTAAGTAAATATCTAAGTAAATAACTAAGTAAGTAACTAAGTAAGTAACTAAGTAATTAATTAAGCAAGTATCTAATTAAATAACTAAGTAAGTAACTAAGTAAGTAACTAAGTAAGTAATTAAGCAAGTATCTAAGTAAATAACTAAGAAAGTAACTAAGTAAGTATCTAAGTAAGTAACTAAGTAAGTAACTGAGTAAGTATCTAAGTAAGTAACTAAGTATGTAACTGAGTAACTAAGTAAGTAACTAAGTAAGTAACAAAGTAAGTAACTGAGTAAGAATCTAAGTAAGTAACTAAGTAAGTAACTAAGTAAGTATCTAAGTAAGTAACTAAGTAAGTAACTGAGTAAGTATCTAAGTAAGTATCTAAGTAAGTAACTAAGTAAGTAACTAAGTAATTAATTAAGCAAGTATCTAAGTAAATAACTAAGTAAGTAACTAAGTAAGTAACTAAGTAAGTAATTAAGCAAGTATCTAAGTAAATAACTAAGTAAGTAACTAAGTAAGTATCTAAGTAAGTAACTAAGTAAGTAACTGAGTAAGTATCTAAGTAAGTATCTAAGTAAGTAACTAAGTAAGTAACTAAGTAAGTATCTAAGTAAGTAACTAAGTAAGTAACTGAGTAAGTATCTAAGTAAGTATCTAAGTAAGTAACTAAGTAAGTAACTAAGTAAGTAATTAAGCAAGTATCTAAGTAAATAACTAAGTAAGCAACTAAGTAAGTACCAAAGTAAGTAACTAAGTAAGTAACTAAGTAAGTATCTAAGTAAGTAACAAAGTAAGTAACTGAGTAAGAATCTAAGTAAGTAACTAAGTAAGTAACTAAGTAAGTATCTAAGTAAATAACTAAGTAAGTAACTAAGTAAGTAACTAAGTAAGTAAGTAATTAACTAAGTAAGTGAATAACTAAGTAAGTAACTACGTAAGTAACTAAGTAAATATCTAAGTAAATAACTAAGTAAGTAACTAAGTAATTAATTAAGCAAGTAACTAATTAAATAACTAAGTAAGTAACTAAGTAAGTAACTAAGTAAGTAATTAAGCAAGTATCTAAGTAAATAACTAAGTAAGTAACTAAGTAAGTATCTAAGTAAGTAACTAAGTAAGTAACTGAGTAAGTATCTAAGTAAGTATCTAAGTAAGTAACTAAGTATGTAACTGAGTAACTAAGTAAGTAACTAAGTAAGTATCTAAGTAAGTAACAAAGTAAGTAACTGAGTAAGAATCTAAGTAAGTAACTAAGTAAGTAACTAAGTAAGTATCTAAGTAAGTAACTAAGTAAGTAACTGAGTAAGTATCTAAGTAAGTATCTAAGTAAGTAACTAAGTAAGTAACTAAGTAATTAATTAAGCAAGTATCTAAGTAAATAACTAAGTAAGTAACTAAGTAAGTAACTAAGTAAGTAATTAAGCAAGTATCTAAGTAAATAACTAAGTAAGTAACTAAGTAAGTATCTAAGTAAGTAACTAAGTAAGTAACTGAGTAAGTATCTAAGTAAGTATCTAAGTAAGTAACTAAGTAAGTAACTAAGTAAGTAATTAAGCAAGTATCTAAGTAAATAACTAAGTAAGTAACTAAGTAAGTATCTAAGTAAGTAACTGAGTAAGTATTTAAGTAAGTAACTGAGTAAGTACTTAAGTAAGTAACTGAGTAAGTAACTACGTAAGTAACTACATAAGAGACTAACTTAGTACGTAGGGATACTCCATTTCCAGAGCAACAGCTCGGCATCAACACATTAGTATTTGAATGGAGAGCACTCTCAGTCAATTAGTTGGTTTGTCACACCATCAATAATGGCAGCATGAACACATTATCTAATGATTAACGAAGAGGGCCTCATAAAGACTTTTATATTGGCTCTAATGGTGCCTTTGTCAGATAACAATGAGGCCTTTTATTCGAGAAACGATGCGGTGAGTGATGAGTGAGTCAGTGGAGGTGGAATGAGTGATGACTGAGTGGTGAGTGATGCGTAAGGTGGAAGATGATATATAATAATAATAATATCATCCTTACAATATCTTTAGAGACATCACAAATCATGACTAAAAATCAATTTTCTCCGCTGTAATAATCACATCTGACAGCAATACATAAAAGGAGTCTCCCTGTCAATCAACAGTGCAGTGCTACCTGTTGTCCCGTTGATTACCCACTGTTAGATTGACCATTTGCTTTTGTCTTGGTAAACCCTTTGCTCAGTAATGGACTGTTGCTGTTGCTGTTGTTTTTGCTTTAGAAGCGCTTTAGATGTTTCTGTGTGAGTGTGATTTGAATGGAGGGTTTGAAGGATGAAAGAGTTATTGCTCTTCTTTGTGGCAATTGGAAAAAAGAACAATGGAGATGATTAACAAAGGTATATTGGAATGAATTAAAAGGAACAATCATAAAAAGATTAAATGCGGTGAGAAGGGAGAACTGTGAAGTGACTGCAGTAATTACAGTGACAATACCAGTAAATGAAGTAACTGCAGTAGTTACAGTAACAATACTAGTAAATGAAGTAACTGCAGTAGTTACAGTAACAATACCAGTAAATGAAGTAACTGCAGTAATTACAGTAACAATACCAGTAAATGAAGTAACTGCAGTAATTACAGTAACAATACCAGTAAATGAAGTAACTGCAGTAATTACAGTAACAAGACCAGTAAATGAAGTAACTGCAGTAATTACAGTAACAATACCAGTAAATGAAGTAACAGCAGTAACTACAGTAACATTACCAGTAAATGAAGTAACTGCAGCAACTACAGTAACATTACCAGTAAATGAAGTAACTGCAGTAACTACAGTAACATTACCAGTAAATGAAGTAACTGCAGTAATTACAGTAACAAAAACAGTGAATGAAGTAACTGCAGTAATTACAGTAACAAGACCAGTAAATGAAGTAACTGCAGTAATTACAGTAACATTACCAGTAAATGAAGTAACTGCAGTAATTACAGTAACAAATCCAGTAAATGCAGTAACTGCAGTAATTACAGTAACATTACCAGTAAATGAAGTAACTGCAGTAACTACAGTAACAAAACCAGTGAATGAAGTAACTGCAGTAATTACAGTAACAAGACCAGTAAATGAAGTAACTGTAGTAACTACAGTAACAAGACCAGTAAATGAAGTAACTGCAGTAATTACAGTAACAAAACCAGTGAATGAAGTAACTGCAGTAATTACAGTAACAAGACCAGTAAATGAAGTAACTGTAGTAACTACAGTAACAAGACCAGTAAATGAAGTAACTGCAGTAATTACAGTAACAAGACCAGTAAATGAAGTAACTGCAGTAACTACAGTAACAAGACCAGTAAATGAAGTAACTACAGTAGTTACAGTAACAATACCAGTAAATGAAGTAACTACAGTAGTTACAGTAACAATACCAGTAAATGAAGTAACTGCAGTAACTACAGTAACAAGACCAGTAAATGAAGTAACTACAGTAGTTACAGTAACATTACCAGTAAATGAAGTAACTGCAGTAATTACAGTAACAATACTAGTAAATGAAGTAACTGCAGTAATTACAGTAACAATACCAGTAAATGAAGTAACTGCAGTAACTACAGTAACAAGACCAGTAAATGAAGTAACTGCAGTAATTACAGTAACAAGACCAGTAAATGAAGTAACTGCAGTAACTACAGTAACAAAACCAGTAAATGAAGTAACTACAGTAGTTACAGTAACAATACCAGTAAATGAAGTAACTGCAGTAACTACAGTAACAAGACCAGTAAATGAAGTAACTACAGTAGTTACAGTAACATTACCAGTAAATGAAGTAACTGCAGTAATTACAGTAACAATACTAGTAAATGAAGTAACTGCAGTAATTACAGTAACAATACCAGTAAATGAAGTAACTGCAGTAACTACAGTAACAAGACCAGTAAATGAAGTAACTGCAGTAATTACAGTAACAATACCAGTAAATGAAGTAACTACAGTAATTACAGTAACAATACCAGTAAATGAAGTAACTGCAGTAATTATAGCAACAATACCAGTAAATGAAGTAACTACAGTAATTACAGTAACAATACCAGTAAATGAAGTAACTGCAGTAATTACAGCAACAATACCAGTAAATGAAGTAACTACAGTAATTACAGTAACAATACCAGTAAATGAAGTAACTACAGTAATTACAGTAACAATACCAGTAAATGAAGTAACTACAGTAATGACAGTAACAATACCAGTAAATGAAGTAACTACAGTAATGACAGTAACAATACCAGTAAATGAAGTAACTACAGTAATTACAGTAACAATACCAGTAAATGAAGTAACTACAGTAATTACAGTAACAATACCAGTAAATGAAGTAACTACAGTAATTACAGTAACAATACCAGTAAATGAAGTAACTACAGTAATTACAGTAACAATACCAGTAAATGAAGTAACTAAGGCGGTAACTGCATCCCTACCTTCAGTGCTAGGAAAATTTGCCCAGGGAAAATTCGTAATTGGAAATTTCGTACCAGAGAAAATTCCTCAAAGCAGTCCATTTTTCATAAATTAGAAATACAAAGGAAGTGTCCGCAATAAATATAACAGGTAATATAGCAGATGTATAAAATACAACACAATATCACCAGATGTAACTCTTCATGACGAATTCATTGTATGTAATACATATACATATGTTATTCATATAGAGCAACTTTAAAAGAAATTTAAAAAACTAACTTGATCTACATACTACTAAAATCTTATCACTGAACTTTTTAACATATTTATAATTATAAAATTCCTAGTTACATTAAAAGATAATTGGAAGGTGAGAAAAATTTACATATTGATGTTAATGTGGAAGTTTTTTATTGATAAAACTTGAAGTATAATTTTTATCATTATTTAATATGATGAAAGCTTGTATAACCTGAGAGAGTTTCACCCAACATCCCAAATGTTGTAGAGGAACCTAACCTCATACATTGCTGGGAAATTACTTATGGATTATATATATATTAATTAGGCATATTCCTTTATCAAACAATCATGAAGTGAGCAGTACAACAAACTAGCAGATATAAAAAAACTGCATTACGTCATCGAATCAAAAAATGTAACCCTTTTCAGTCACCGCAGTTACTGGGACTAACCAGTCACCACCTAATAATCATGTTATAGCTCACAGTCACAGTTCGTTCTACACCTAACCGCCTAAAAGAATGAAGCAATATGGTACATTATTAAGAGCATGATTAGCACTCTCCCTTCAGATGAACATAGAGTGTTAGTGAGGGAGGGTGAAATATTGCGTCTGGCATGAAAGTGCAGTTACGTCATTGTGGTTTTTAGTTTGACTAACGACCAAATATAGAAAATGTTGAGTAAGCTAATGTTACAATTTTTTGTTTATAGTCTATTTACAACCAAAGTAACATCGTTCAACCATAAAAAATGCATAATTTTTTTTTATTTAAATTATTTCATTTGAATTATTTTTCTTCAAATGAATGAATTTTGCCGGGACGAATTTTCCGTAGGCCAATTTTCCACGATCGACTTTTCCCACGACAACTTTCCTAACGCCAGTATCTGCAGTACTACATACCTTCCTATGCCAGTAACTTGAGAAATCCCTTTCATAACTCGATTCCACTCACTCAATTATCACTAAATGTCCAAATCTATTAGCAGCACTTAGCGCTATGTAGTACGTGACGTCACGCCTTGTCTAACCAATCACCATCGGTACATTATGACGTCACTTCTCTCCTAGCCAATGGACGTACTAACGTACCATGACGTCATACATCAGGCAGCAAATCAGCGCAGCAAAATACACAGCCTCTAATTGGAGTATTTGCTCTAATTGATATACATCTGCCTAGCTAATTGCAATGGGGGGAGAAGATGGGGGGAAAGCGGGAGGATGGGGGTGAGGGGGAATTGAGGGAAGTTTACGCTTCAATTGGTGCCAAGCTGCGAGCTTGATTGTCTAATTCGCTAAATGATATAATGTGCAGTAGAGAATTGAAGCGTAATCAGCTTCCGTCAAAAGGGGAAAGTGATAGGAAAAAAATAGTGATCATTTTGATATTCAGTCTACGGAGTTTGGTAAGATTATTTCATTTACTTTGATTAATAATTCTTTTTTAAATAAACTATTATTATATAAAACAATTCATACTATAATTGAAGAATTGTTTTTATTTTTTATTTTAGTAAATAATACTTTCAAAATAAACTATAATTATTATTAAATAAAAGAATTAAGAATATAATTGAAGAGAATTAATGTTTTTCTTGTTAAATTAAACGGATAAACAAGAGATAGATGCAAAATTTCAAATACAATTTGACATAAATACGATATTTTAAACAAACAAATTTATTATCACATTAATTATTAATTGAAAATCACTATTCTTATCAGCAGATAATATTTAATCAACAGATAATAATATTGAGTCATCTTGACTGTCACCTCTAGGGTAAGTTCTGAGTTATCGGACAGTTCATCATTATCGATCATATTAGAAAAAAAATGTACCATTTCAACTCTTATTTTAAAGCTTTTTTTAGGTTTTTTATATGATCGATAACGTGGAACTGTCTGATAACTAGAAACTTAGCCTACATCACTCGATAAGATACATTATCTGTTTACTCTTTTCTCCATTTATTGATTATAAGGTTTAGGCAATGGTGAGTTCACTTATGAGGATTGGTAGAACTTGGACGGAGAATGAGAATTATTGGGGCAACTTTCCCCATAGAGAACTGAAAAATGGTCCATTATCATTTTTCAGGGGAAATTAGACTTACCGAAGATAATGGAAGAGAATCTTATTAAAAACATCCTAAAGTTACAGTAAAAGCTGTAATGGTAAACCATTTTATATTGAATTTTCATTTACATCGTTTTTTTTTAATGAGTTTTAATTGTGTTTTGGATATGCTTTTTTAATGAAAAATATTTTAAATTTTAATTACTAATTTATATCAATATTGCATTAAACAGAAATGTTATTATGTAAAACTGAGAGTAAAATTTTAAATAATAGATTAAATTGATAAATGAAATAGTAATTAAATATAAATAATATACTATTCATTATGAATTAAGAAAAGTATTCTTAAAACAAAATGAAAGAATATTATATTAACACATAAGGTAAGTTACGAATCATCGGTCAGTTTCACATCTTCGGTCATACGAGAAAATACTATAAAATCAAAATTAATTAATTTCTATTTTCTTTTTGGTACCTATGATACGTGCATGGATACAAATAAAATAAAAACTATATAATTATTATCATACCGTCTTTTCTTATATGACCGAAGATGTGAAACCGACCGATAATTCGTAACTTACCCTCCAAATATAAGAGGTATGGAAATAACTATACGGGAGTCACGACTGACATATAATACAGGGGAGAGATAAAGAAGTAACACATAGAGTGATAAAGTGGTGGCAAATGTGCTGCTACCTGACAGATATTATCCAGTAATATGCTCCTAATTTCGGAACATTTGGACCAATGGGATGCCAGGAATTTCTGTAGCTAGCATGATGTAGAATTTTTGTTATTTCTAATAATCTTCGTCCATCAAATTTAATAAAAATGAAAATTTAAAAGTGTAATAGTATTAACCCTTTATGTCCTATTGCGAGATATATATGTTCTCTTTCAAATGATTAGTTTGGTTTAGAAAAATTATGATTTTTTATAGTTTTGAAAAATTATGATTTTTTTTTCATATTTTTGAAAAATTATGATTTTTTATATTATTGAAAAACAATGATTTTTATATTTTTGAAAAATTATGTTTTTTTATATTTTTGAAAAACTTTGATTTTTTATATTTTTGAAAAACTATGATTTTTTTATATTTTGAAAAATTATGATTTTTTTATATTATTGAAAAATTTGATTTTTTATATTTTTGAAAAACTATGATTCTTTATATTTTTGAAAAATTATGATTTTTTTTCTGGAGAAATTATGATTTTTTTATATTTTTGAGAAATTAATTTTATTTTTATTTAAAAAAAAAAACATCTTTTCTATTTATCTAATATATTTCCTTTAACTTCATATTACAAGAATATCATAGAAACTTCTCGTTTCTACACACTCAAAATAATTTAGAGCACAAGGTTTAACGTAAATAAACTATTTATTATTTACTTAAGATAATTTATCAAAATAATTCAGGCCAAAGACTCAACTGACATTTCAATATATTTTTTCTCTCATCATCTCGAGGATATTTCTTTGGAAAGTCGGTCACCAAATCCATTTGTAGTAGCGGAGAACTAACACACACACGCACGCACACAAACACACACACATACATCTTCATTATTATTTTATTGCAGAGATGATGTGACTGAGAATGTCAAAAAAGGCAGTGATCGAAAGGAAGACGAATGATAGCCACCCAGATTCAAAGGGAGACTGAAGGTGTTAGCTCTGATGATAAATAACCCATGGGGAGTGAAATGGAGCGCTAGAGTGGTACCAGGGATACGAGGGAGAGATGTTACCAGAGTGGTATATTTGATACGAAGAAGAGATATTAATGTCACTAGTGAGAAGGGATACAAAAATGGTATCATGGATTCGAAGGAAGGTATTGATGTCGCTAGTGAGTAAGGATACAAAAGTAGTATCATGGATACGAGGGAAGGTATTGATGTCCCAAGTGAATGAGGATGCGAAAACTGTGTAGTATCTGGGATACGAGTAAGAGATTTCAATATGGTTCTAGGTCAATTCGCCGAATACACATTTGCCGAAAGCACTTTCGCCGAAAACTCATTCACCGTACGACACATTCGCCGAAGATATGACAATTTTTAGCAGACTAAAGTTTACTACAAAAATTTGAGTTTATTGACCATCCTGTGTTAAATGAGTATTTAAAATTGATCAAAATTTTTATTAACTATAAATTAAACGGTAATTAATTGTCTGGTTTTAATGCCATATGAATGCTTGTTCTTAGTCCCATTATATAAGTTTCTAAATAAATTTAGTTGTATTTATTAAATAATAAATATTTAATCCATTTATTCTGACATAAACTTTTCTTTTTCTTAAAAGTAATTGCTAAACAAAATTGATTTTGTCTTCCTTTTTGTACTCAAATACATTTATCCATATTGTCAATGTTTTATAAGAGGAATAGTTATATGAATATTCTTAAAACCTAGAAATAAATCTGTTTTAACTGTACCTTCAATGTAGTTGTTAAAATATACGAATTTAAAGTTGGTAGACATTTTTGTGGGTCACGCTGTATAGTGAAAGCTTCACGAGCGACTCACAGTAGCAGACTGATTCTACAATGTAAATCAAAGGAATAAAATGAGACTAACACACAAAAAAAATCTCTTTCTTCTGTAACTGATAACTGTACACAGAAAATAGGATTAACATAGAATTAATAAACTCTCACAAATAATGCAGCAATAACATTATATATGTTATTATATATATAAGAGCATATGAGTTATATTATGTATGTATATGAGTTAATTAATTAAGTTAACGTAAATTCCATAAAGTTTGACCAATAATTATGTAGAATATTGTGAAGTAATTTATACACTTATATGTAAGTTAATCTATATGTAATTTCATCTGGACTTATGAGATAAATTTGTTTACCTTTTTAAATGAACCAATTTTTTTCGGCGAAAGTGTCGTTCGGCGAATGTGTCGTACGAGGAATGTGTTTTCCGCGAATGGACCGTTCACCGTATAATGTACATAAATAAAAGTAGCGACAGTTCAGATTTACTCGAGGAATAAACTATTCGATAGAAAAACTGTAAGTCGGAAATTCCATTGACAGAAATGAAATGGTAACATGTGACCAATATAAAGATATAGACAACCTTTTTATTAGCAATACGGAGTAGGGTTTAGCCCTGAAATGCGGTATTATCCTAATACGACAAAAAGGCCGTGAAAACCTGTCCATCTGTTAGATTTTTGTTGCATCGCTTTAATCCACGGGATTCAGTGTGCAACATTCAGATCAGTGTCAACCACCAGGAGAAAAATATAGAAAAATTCGGATCACATTTTCGGAACAGAATATTCTGAAATATAACAGAGAATTCGAAACGTTTTTTCGTGAGCTAGATAAGGATAAATTACGGTACATAAAATAATGGTATTTATGGTACATTAAATTGGGGCGTGGTTCCAGGAAATGAGATAAGTTAATAACGAAATAGTGAATAAATATAAGGAAAATAAAAACCATTTAGATGTTATATTTAAATCAGAAAAATAATAACATACTAATTTGGATAAATTTATATTTATGATTCATAACAGTTCATTTATTTACTTTATTGCTATATAATAATATTCTATGATTCACCATCTCCATTTAATATCCTCTTTTCCCCATCTCTCCTCTTTTCCCAATCTCTCTAATTTTCCCCATCCATTTTCACCATCTCTCCAGTTTTCCCCATCCATTTTCCTATCTCTCTAGTTTCCCCATCCATTTTCACCATCTCTCCAGTTTCCCCCTTCTCTCCAGTTTTCCACATCCATTTTCCTATCTCTCTAGTTTCCACATCCATTTTCACCATCTCTCCAGTTTCCCCCCTCTCTCCTCTTTTCCCCATCCATTTCCCCTATCTCTCCAGCTTTCCCCATCCATTTTCCCATCTCTCCAGCTTTCCCCATTCATTTCATCATCTCTCCAGCTTTCCCCAAGACATCGCTAGGCGGCATCAGTCGCCAGAGCTATTCAGCTTCTGCCTGTCAGTTTTCTTCTGTCGAAATACAAAAGACTTTTTCGGGGATCACTCTGCCAGCATATTCTAACGCTGAGATCGGTCAGACAAAGAAAAAGAGACAGGGTGGTTGATGCCTCTTCCTGAATATAGGTATGTAGATGTATAGGTATGTAAAGTTCTACTGACGAGTTTTTAAAAAAGTTAAACTAAACTTACGAAAGTCTACGGATTTCACAAAGTATATTTGAGTTACTCTGATATGGGTATCTGAAAATTGTGAAAATATAGTATATGATGATATTAGGATAACTTTACAATATCATTAAAATCAATTAAGTAGAATAATAGAGCCTGATAGTAGACTTCAATTAACTCTCTAATACTGTTATATGTTATTCTCCATCTTTATCCTTCAACTACACCTATCTTCCATCATTATCTTAACCCATTTCTCATCCTCTTTCTTTACTTCCACCCAGTCCTCCTTTTCCACTCTATTCAGCATCTTCTCATCCACCTCCATTCCTCCTCTTCCACCCATTTCTACACATTTATCCTCCTCTCCACACTCCTAATCTTCCCTTTCCCTTTATTTTTCTTACTTCCAGCTCCTTCCTTCACGCTTCCACCTCTTTCCTCCACTTCCACCAATCCACCCCATTGCTCTTTCCACAGCTCCTCTTCCACCCATTTCATCTCCACTTATCTCAAATCAACACTCCTTCACTTCCCCTCCATCCTTACTTCTTTTCTTCCTCCTCTTCCACCCATTCCTCTTCAAATTAGTCTCTTCCACATCTTCCTTTCCTCCTTATATCTAATCTTTCCTCCACTTCCACCACTCCACCCCATTGCTCCCTCCACAGCTCCCCTATCTATAAATACACATACCCATATCGTAATGGGTTCGATTCGCAGTTACAAATGGGCACGGTGCCCCATCTCAGGGTACACTATTGATTTGTTCCGAGGAGTGGGGGGAGGGGGTGGGTATCATATCCCCTGTTCCTCTCTAGCACCCCTCTCCCTCCCTCACTCGCAATGTTGTGAATGAAACACTTCCGTGTCTGCAGAATCATCTAATAATAGCTCATAATATCAACTGTTATGATGCCATACAAAAAGACAAAGAAAGCATCATATATTTAGACCTTTGTCTATTATTTAAATTGAGTTCTTTCATATTCTTTCTGTTTATTTCAATTAATTCATCCTTTTATTTCTAATTAATAAATTAAATTTAAAAAATATATTTTCCTTGTGTCCAATTACCTAATTAAATTTCGGGTGCTATTTTTTTTGTATTCCAGTAGCTAAACTTCAGTAGCCTTCAAAAAAAAATAAAAAAGTTATATCAGGCTGTTAATAAATTTGAACCAAAGAAACGAGAATTTTTTTGGAAGGCGGTGGTGGGGTGTTGGTTTGGTTAACCTAATTAACCAAACATAAAATAATTTAAAATAATTAAATACACTAATTAAAATTCATATCCATGTATTTGTTAGCTTCACTTCATTGCTTCTTTAAACTATAGATACATTAAACTAATAAAATAGTATAGAACAGCTTAAGAATGGAAATTCCCATAATGTAGAGTTATAACCATATTCCCATTCCCACTGATGCACTCCATTTGTTCACAGCACTGTACCGGGAATTAGGTTTCACTCCCGAGAAAGAGCATCTCTTTGGCACTTCTTCACTCACTACTCGGAACATTACATTCGTTACCGTATCTAGGATACACCCACACTGTAATAGAATGCATTACATTGGCTACCGTATCTAGGATACACCCACATTTTCAATAGAAACACTTTGGGTTGCGTCCACGGGCAGCTTTTATTTTCTCGACATTTGTGAGGAAATTTCATTTTTCTATTTAACAGCAATCGGACTCATAAAATTTAGGTCTGAGTGTTGAGGATTCGCTACACAAATGATATTTAGGGAGTGAGATGTTTGAATTGTAGGATTTTTGTCAGTTCATAGTTTTTACTATTTAAATGTTATGTGCAATAACTTATGTACCAACGATTGATAGGAACAAAGTTATTACATTGAATGTATTCTGTTTGAACTGAGAACGTTTTTCTTGTAGAGCTGAAACTCTACGGTTAGTCTTTAAGGGTGAGATTACACGAGCGTTTTTGGAGCGTTTTCAACGCTCCAAAAGGGTCGCGTAACATGGATACGTAAGAAATGGGTTTAACAATCATTTACTCAAGAGTTAAAAACGCTCGTGTGACCGGGCCCTCACTGACGAAAGAAAGAGTATGATAAGTTAATGTTTATTTGCAAGCGTGCAGGGTGATTTTTGGAACATTCAAAAATAAAATGGTTAGTTTATTTTCCTAAAAATGTTCTAGGTCAAAATAATGAAAATATTATTATATAATTTATTGGGATTTAATGTACAAATATTGTCATCTTAAAATTAAATATTATTTTAATATTTTTAATACAATTATTAAAGACAATAACTTCTTCAATCTTATATTGTAAATTCAAATTACAAAGCATTGTATCCATACTATTTACTATGAAAGCCATTATTATTCGGTCACATCTCCCAAACACAAAAACAATTTTCAGTGAATGCTCCATAAGATGGGAATTTATATCCACAGAAGCATCCATGCGTTCAGTCCACATTGAACATTTATTGAGCGTCTCGTAAAGAGCTCCTCTTTACTGAGTCTCTCCACAGTCAAATATTTCAATTTCCCTTCAAGCAACTAAATATCCGTCACTGTAGAATGGTTACGAAGCTACCGAGGCTGTGACATCAATGATGGAAAAGAGATTGTTGGAAATGAAGGGGAATGGAATTGAGGTGAATTATGATATGGGAGAAAACTATGCCAAGTACAAGAATAGTGGTAGGGCAGGTTCCGAATTATCGGTCAGTTCCACATCTTCGGTCATATAAGAAAAAACAATATAAAAGTTGTTATTATTACACAGTGCTATCTAATACTTCTGTAAACCCAGGCTTGTAGAAGTATTAGATAGCACTGTGTAATAATAGTTTATATTGTTTTTTTTATGACCGAAGATGTAGTACTGACCAATAATTCGTAACTTACCTTAGTAACAATAAAAACAGGTTTAGCTACTGAAATATCCCGATATGTTGAATATAAAATTATTTAAGAAGATTTACAGATGTATTTGGTGTAAACGTTACTATTGACTGCAAATGAATTTAAAGTGAAAGCTATATTAATATTTTTATTGCCTTATATTTCATCCCAATTTTCATCTAAAATTTCGTATGATACTTCATTATTATTAATTTTTAGGTGTCATATATTTTTGATTGTTCTAGCAACCAAGTCTCTGCAACTATTTAGTATTTGTTAAGCATATTCTTTTTTAATAAATAGTTGTTGAAAAATATGAAATTAAAAAATCAACTTAAGAGTAAGTTTCGAGTTATCGGACTGTTCCACATTTTCGATCACAAAATAAAAATAATAAAATTATTATATAAAATAATCAATAAAAATAAAAATTAAATACTAATTATCACATTTCTTCTCATATGATCGACAATGTGGAACCATCTGATAACATAGATTTTACTCCCAAATTCGTTATGAATAATTGATATCAATTTTCACTATTATTTTTTCAATTATTAATAAAAATCTTGAAATATTTATTTACATGTTTTAGTTGAGTCTATGGTAAAAACTGGAGGCCAATGTTTTCATTGGGGATACCCAATATCATAGAAAACTTTTGAATGGGTAACTCATCTATAATAAAATTATTCTATTTTCCTATAATCCACCAAAGATATCATGAAAAACTGTTAAGAAATAAAGTATTATTTAATTAATGGTACTCGTTTAGTAAATTCATGTTATAATTATTCCAAAATAGGTATTGATATCTATATTATTTTTAAATATATTCAATTGTAAAGAAATATAGAATTTTAATTAAACTAAAATAAATTTCCTATTATATTTTCCATAAGGTTGAATTTCTATTCAATTTATTAACATAATAGCCTTTACATCATTTTATATAGTTTTTATAACCCCTATACCGAGTCAAAGACTTTTCCTCTTTTTCTGAAAGGCGTAACGTCATACAAAACACAATAAATTATAAAAATATTTCCTTAAATCATACAGTTTTAATATTACAATCAATACGACAATCGTTTCAAGTGTAAATACGAAATACATCAAAGTTACAACAAAATTCCACGAAGTTAACTAATTACACCGACCAATTTAAGGTTCAAATTTGAGACAGACTTCAACTCGTAAAAAGTCAGCAGCCAAGCAATTCGAAGGAGAAAGTCTCGAGAAAGTTTCCGTGTAATACGTACTGACAACCTGTAAAAAACTACGGACTCCTTTAAAACATTTCACAAAAGTTGTAACTCGGGACCTGTAGAGAAGCTCTGATTTAATTCTTCAAATTGGTATATTTCTAAATAATAATACAGGCATCCCCCGCTTTAGTTACCAAATCACGACTCAGTTTAGTTACCAAACGGTGAATAAAGCGAATAAAACAAACAAGAAATATATAATTGGCACTCCTTGATTATATATCTCATTTTCTATGAGTTATAGAAATAAAATTTGTTTCAGAGTTATTAGAGTAATACGTATATAAGCATATTAATAATAATAATAATATACAGTCTTTCATTGTTTGTGACTGTGATGATAAAGTTTAAAGTTGTGCATTTATTAAATGTTTTAAAATCCAACCATAGCTTAACTCTCACTAGTATAGGTGAGTAATTAATAGATACTTAGATTTTTTATTTATTGTGCTACATTTAACAAACCGCAATTTTATGCTCTATGAAATGTTTTTGCTAGTAGGGTACAAAGTTCCAAGTTATTGGTTGGTTCTACAATTTCGGACACGTCAGAAAAGAAAATATTATAGTTATTATTTAATTTCTATTCTAATTGGTATCATGGATACCAATTGAAATAAAAGGTAAATAATGATTAAAATATAAAGATTTTCACGTGTTCGAAAATATTGAACCGTGCAATAACACAGAACTAACCCTTAAATAGGACATGTTGAATTTCTGAACCAACTGCTTCTAATAAATTTATCTGGATTATAATTTTGATGTTTTTTTAGTTACCGTGAAATAATCACAAAAAATTGTCTCCGTTTTCTATGTCTACGAAAGGTTATTATTTTGAAACATGACTCGAAATAAGAACCACTTTTACTAAAGTGAGTTGTACTTGAAGCGAGGCTTGCCTGTACTACGTTTTCACTTTATATGCCATTTATATTATTATTGGAACCGTAAATCGCAAACTGTATTTCATTTACTGTTGACCATCTGAACCAACGAAATTTACAGGTTGAGTTTTAAGTAGACGGTTAACCAAGTTATCGAACATTTTATCATTGTGGATCATACAAGAAAAAATGTATACCATTCGTAATTTGATTGGTATCCCTGATACTTTCAGTTGCAAGTATCATGGATACCGATCGAATTACGAGATGTATCAATAATTTTATCGATCGAAAATGTGAAAACGTTCGAAAACTTGAAACTTACCCAACCACACTGTATGTATACTTATACCACAACAAAATATTATTAACTAATGTACTTTCCCGTTAAAAATAACGAGTTATTATCAATACCAATTTACTACCCGTTATTAGGTTACTTTAAATGAATTCAATTAAAATCAAATTTTCAGCATAGTCTAATTTATTTTATAGATAAAATACATTCAAAAATTGAATAAAAACAGGGGAATTTGAATATCAAGTCAATATATTCCCGTGCGTATCATAGTTATAATCTTCATGTTTAATACCCGTAGTGTAAAAGCGGACAAAAAAAATAAATAAATAAACACACTATGGGTAATATTAGGATAGACTCGTGTACTTTCGCGTCAAACATTACGGGTCATCATCAATATCAATTTGTTACCCGTTATTAGGTATTTTTAATGAATTCAATTAAAATTAAATTTTCTGCATAGGTAATTCATTTTATAGATAAAATACATTTAAAATTATTGAATAAAAACATAAAAATTAGAATATTGATTATACCAATATATCCCTGTGCGTATCATAGTTACATTCTTCGTGTTTAATACCCGTCGTTTAAAAGCAGACACCAAACAAATAAATAAACACACAACGAGTATTATTAGGATAGACACTAACAACATGAGCATTAACTAATTTACAATGCCCCATGCACATACGTATCTACGAGCAGCAAGTAGTTCAAATGGTGTCACACACTTGCTTCAGTTCACACGGTATAATCTTTTGAGACTCAACTGGTGATCCCTAAAGCCCTTATGCTAATTACAGTCTTTCAGTCTACATTTAGTAACTAAGATTTGGCCAAGAAAGGCTCTGGGGTTGATGTTTTAAACAATAGATATAATAGAGCGTAACCTTAAGGGATTACTTAGCTGTTGTATATCTATAGAGAATTCAATTAATATTAAGGGTTTATATTTAAAAGAGAGAACGTAGTAACAATATATAGTAACAAAACATATTAATATTGTAACAACATTGACAATGCTTTTACAACATTCAAATACATATATTATAATATGTAATGATTAAACAAAATTACTTGTACTCTCAAAAGCCAAAAGATGATTTTTTAAATTATTATTTATTAATATCAGTGTGACCCGTAGCAACAAGTTATTGTTTTTTTTTTCTTTCAAAAGTTTCGGACAGACAGACAGACTATAACTGTTATATAAATATATAATCTTGAATATAAAAATAATGTTACATAAAATTGTACGTTTACAGTTTATTCTAAAAAAGTAGAAAGTTTGTGGAATATGATATTTGAAAGCTGTACATAAAAATGCCCTTTAAAATCCTACCTAAATAATAAAAGTTTTATTTTAGAAGTAATAAGTTTCACAATAAATTTTTTGGTAGGTTACAAAAGATAATTTTCTCTATTTTGATAAACTGCAGAGTTATAAACTACTTTTTATTTCATTTCTTGACGGGGAAATAAAACATATTTTGAATTTTACGCCATACTTAAAGATCCTGTGCAGCTTCTCTCCCTACTTCCTTTTATAGCAATAACTAATAGACTTACATTATTTGTACACATCATATAAATTATGCATCTTAATATAATGAAACAGCTGATAAATTAGGGTTAAATGGATGAGTAGTCAGTTGTACCGCTAGATGGCGTTAGAAATATTATGAACAGAACGTGACGGAGCTTGACGTTTTAACCGCAAGATGATGAAATTATATTATTTCATAAGGCTTTTAAAATTCAAATTATTTTAATATTAATATTCCCGAATAAATTTATTCATATTTCAGTCAAAGTATAAAAGTTGCACTTAAACTGTTTGGGACAATGTAGTAACAATATTGGGACAATGTTGTAACAATATTGGGACAATGTTGTAACAATATTGGGACAATATTGTTACAACATTGTCCCAATATTGTTACAACATTGTCCCAATCTTGTTACAACATTGTCCCAATATTGTTACAACATTGTCCCAATATTGTTACAACATTGTCCCAATATTGTTACAACATTGTCCCAATATTGTTACAGCATTGTCCCAATATTGTTACAACATTGTCCCAATATTGTTACAACATTGTCCCAATATTGTTACAACATTGTCCCAATATTGTTACAACATTGTCCCAATATTGTTACAACATTGTCCCAATATTGTTACAATATTGGGACAATATTGTTACAATATTGTCCCAATATTGTTACAACATTGTCCCAATATTGTTACAACATTGTCCCAATATTGTTACAACATTGTCCCAATATTGTTACAACATTGTCCCAATATTGTTATAACTTTGTCCCAATACTGTTACAACATTGTCCCAATATTGTTCAAATCCAAAAAATTTACAACATTTCTCCAAAATTTTTACAATAATTCCCAATATTGTTACAACATTTCCCAAAATATTTTACAACATTTTCCTAATAATGGGACAATGCTGTTACAATATTGGGACAATGCTGTAACAATATTGGGACAATGTTGTAACAATATTGGGACAATGTTGCTCCAAAAGATATTGCTACCTGGGCGATTATAACATCAAACTGATATCACACAGCTACCGAAAAGAAGAGATACCAGTTTTTATGGATATATATTTTATTCTATTTATATTATTCACGCATTCAATACAACTAGTCACAAGCAACCAAACTCAGAATCTAATTCGACCAAACTGATCTCCAAAGTACATAGGAAATTGAATCCCAATTGAGGCTAGATTGGATTCTCTTACAATTATTTAGCCTAACTGGTAGCAATTTGTAGCGATATATTCTATATGCCAATGCTTTCTATGAGAAATAGATATCTTGTAAAACAATTTAAATATGATTAAAGTGAATAGAAATTCTATCGACATAATTGAAAATAAATCTACTGAATTTGAAACCAATTGATTGAAATTGAATTCAATTAGATAAACTTAAATTGAAAATGAATCTACTGAATTGAAACACATTGATAGATTTTCAATAAAATAGATTTAAATTAAAAATGAATTTGCTTACAACATAGCATGTATTTGTAACTAATTGATAGAATTTAATTCAATTATATAATTTTGAATAAAATTATAATTCTACCATACATATTTAAATAAAATTTAATTACTCTAAATAGAATCAAAACAATAAATGAATTCAATAAATCGAATCTATATCACTTTTATCTACACTTTAATGAGAGCCAAGTCACACTTATATTCAGTAACTCATATTAAAAAGAAAAATAACTAGCATCGTCACAAAATGGGTTAAACATCATTCTATAAACAGCGCACGAAGTTGATAGAATCAACAGCGCACATTGCCAATATTGTAACAACATTACCAATATTGTTACAACATTACCAATATTGTTACAAGATTACCAATATTGTTACAACATTACCAATATTGTTACAAGATTACCAATATTGTTACAACATTACCAATATTGTTACAAGATTACCAATATTGTTACAACATTACCAATATTGTTACAACATTACCAATATTGTTACAACATTACCAATATTGTTACAACATTACCAATATTGTTACAAAATTACCAATATTGTTACAACATTACCAATATTGTTACAACATTACCAATATTGTTACAACATTACCAATATTGTTACAACATTACCAATATTGTTACAACATTACCAATATTGTTACAAGATTACCAATATTGTTACAACATTACCAATATTGTTACAACATTACCAATATTGTTACAACATTACCAATATTGTTACAACATTACCAATATTGTTACAACATTACCAATATTGTTACAACATTACCAATATTGTTACAAGATTACCAATATTGTTACAACATTACCAATATTGTTACAACATTACCAATATTGTTACAACATTACCAATATTGTTACAAGATTACCAATATTATAAGAACAATGCGACAATATTGTTACAACATTGCAACAATATTGTTACAACATTGCAACAATATTGTTACAACATTACCAATATTATAACAACACTGTGACAATATGTTGGCCCAAAAAACATTGCAACAATATTGTAACAACATTGCAACAATATTGTAACAACATTGCATCAATGTTGTAACAACATTGCAACAATATTGTAACAACATTGCAACAATATTGCCCTAAAAACATACCCACCATCAGTATATTACTCACTGTACGAAAGAGTTCAATTTGTGTAAAAGATACGTACGTGTCGTGAACTGAAAAAAATGTATATGGAGTTTATCACGCATGTCCATTTTGGCAAATTAAATGCATTATATTACACTTACCTTAATGAAAATTAAAACTTCTATGGTACACGAGGGTAAGTTTCGAGTTATCGAACGGTTTCATATTTTCGATCAAATAAGAACAGTATTACAACACTTGCTACATCAATCGTTATTTCAATTTGTATTCATGAAATACCAAATATCGAGTGAAATAAAAATTATTATGTACTCTAACTCATATGATCGAAAATATGAAACCGGCCAATAACTAGAAACAAAACCCTAGGGACATATAAAGAGTGTGGTGAACTGAAAGAGGAGTATGTTGATAAAAATGTTCTATATGGAAGATATGTTGAACGGGAAAAAGAAATTAGGTGATTTTGTACTAAAAAATAGATCACTGATGTTGATTTATATAATTACTAGTTTATTTTCCCGTTAAATATAACGGGTTTTCAATAGTATTTAATATGGATGTAATCTTAACCCGTTATAAATGTACCTTCCCGTTAAAATAAAACCATAACAATTAAAAGATTATTTCAATGTATTCCCGTCCGTATCATGATTAAATTCTGCATGTTGATAACCTAATCTAATCATACCAGTTGTTTTACCATTTATTTACATCTAATGGTGAATGAAATACTATTCACTTGCCTTTAAAATATTTGAGCAATCTGTATTTGTGATAGAACTTGATCTAAAAAAATCCTATCATTCTTAAGAAGCTGACACCAAATAAATAAATAAACATACGACGGGTATTATTAGGATGGATATAAGGAGAATAAACACAAGGGAAAGATATATGTGATCGATTGAATAAATTATGACTTTATTAATACGATTTATTCTGTTTTGAAAAACTAAATAAAGTTTAAACTGAATTCAAAGAATATCCAAAAATAACTTTGTTAAATACACGCATATTTTCTTTTTAAATCTATCAAAATAATTTGCAACAAAAACACCCAAATTCAGACCAAAAAATCATTTACATATTTATAATTTAGGAAATGCATAGGTATTTATTTTTAGTCAATCCACAAACAATATTCTCTATATTGCGGATAACCAAAATGGGAACCATAATTAGGACAGACAGTCGGGTAACTTTTAGGAAGATTGGACCTTAGTGGTCCACATCTGGTGGGAACAAATCACACCTGGAATCTATTTATCAGGAACCATAGTTTCTATGGACCAATGTGGTGAATGGTGAGTCAATCTGGGGACCAATGTGGTGAATGGTGAGTCAATCTGTGGATCAATGTGGTGAATGGTGAGTCAATCTGTGGATCAATGTGGTGAATGGTGAGTCAATCTGTGGACCAATGTGGTGAATGGTGAGTCAATCTGGGGACAAATGTGGTGAATGGTGAGTCAATCTGTGGACCAATGTGGTGAATGGTGAGTCAATCTGGGACAAATGTGGTGAATGGTGAGTCAATCTGTGGACCAATGTGGTGAATGGTGAGTCAATCTGGGGATCGATGTGGTGAATGGTGAGTTAATCTGTGGACCAATGTAGTAATGAATGGTGAGTCATTCTGTGGACCAATGTGGTGAATGGTGAGTCAATCTGGGGACCAATGTGGTGAATAGTAGACCATATTTATGTATATTATCTCTGGACCATATCATTCCACAGAATATCATTGATAATATATTTTAAAAAGTATATACGTTAATGAAAGTACATTTCTATCTTACTCCTTTCCAATAGGATATCAATTTAAATCCGTTTAAATGGTGTAGATAAAATAACTACCCAATATATCCTTCCTCTTTATTTCGGAGCGGAGACGAAGATTCGAAAGACAATCAAGAGGATGACAGTTAAGTAATGAGGAACAATGAACTGATAACGACCCTCTAGATAATATACCGGACACCAATATACTGGTATAATGAATCAATATACTGGTATAATGAGCCAATATACTGGTATAATGAATCAATATACTGGTATAATGAGCCAATATACTGGTATAATGAATCAATATACTGGTATAATGAATCAATATACTGGTATAATGAGCCAATATACTGGTATAATGAATCAATATACTGGTATAATGAGCCAATATACTGGTATAATGAATCAATATACTGGTATAATGAGCCAATATACTGGTATAATGAATCAATATACTGGTATAATGAATCAATATACTGGTATAATGAGCCAATATACTGGTATAATGAATCAATATACTGGTATAATGAGCCAATATAATGGTATAATGAATCAATATACTGGTATAATGAATCAATATACTGGTATAATGAGCCAATATACTGGTATAATGAGCCAACATACTGGTATAATGAGCCAATATAATGGTATAATGAATCAATATACTGGTATAATGAATCAATATACTGGTATAATGAGCCAATATACTGGTATAATGAGCCAATTTACTGGTATAATGAGCCAATATAATGGTATAATGAGCCAATATACTGGTATAATGAACCAATATACTGGTATAATGAGCCAATATACTGGTATAATGATCCAATATACTGGTATAATGAGCCAATATACGGTATAATGAGCCAATATACTGGTATAATGAGCCAATTTACTGGTATAATGAGCCAATGAACTGGTATAATGAACCAATATACTGGTATAATGAACCAATATACTGGTATAATGAGCCAATTTACTGGTATAATGAGCCAATTTACTGGTATAATGAGCCAATAAACTGGTATAATGAACCAATATACTGGTATAATGAACCAATATACTGGTATAATGAGCCAATTTACTGGTATAATGAGCCAATAAACTGGTATAATGAACCAATATACTGGTATAATGAGCCAATATACTGGTATAATGAACCAATATACTGGTATTAATGAACCAATATACTGGTATAATGAACCAATATACTGGTATAATGAACCAATATTCTGGTATAATGAACCAATATACTGGTATAATGAACCAATATACTGGTATAATGAGCCAATTTACTGGTATAATGAGCCAATAAACTGGTATAATGAACCAATATACTGGTATAATGAACCAATATATAACTGGTATAATGAGCCAATTTACTGGTATAATGAGCCAATAAACTGGTATAATGAACCAATATACTGGTATAATGAGCCAATATACTGGTATAATGAACCAATATACTGGTATAATGAACCAATAACTGGTATAATGAACCAATATACTGGTATAATGAACCAATATTCTGGTATAATGAACCAATATACTGGTATAATGAACCAATATACTGGTATAATGAGCCAATTTACTGGTATAATGAGCCAATAAACTGGTATAATGAACCAATATACTGGTATAATGAACCAATATACTGGTATAATGAGCCAATTTACTGGTATAATGAGCCAATAAACTGGTATAATGAGCCAATAAACTGGTATAATGAGCCAATATACTGGTATAATGAGCCAATAAACTGGTATAATGAACCAATATACTGGTATAATGAGCCAATATACTGGTATAGTGAGCCAATATACTGGTATAATGAGCCAATAAACTGGTATAATGAACCAATATACTGGTATAATGAACCAATGTACTGGTATAATGAGCCAATATACTGGTATAATGAGCCAATATACTGGTATAATGAACCAATATACTGGTATATTGGTAGTAATGAGGCACTATGAACTGATAACGACCCTTTAGATTATATACCGGACAGAGAGACTAGTAATGAGCCAATATACTGGTATATTAGTAATGCTAATGGAGTGAGTGAACCAGTATATTGGTAGTATTAAGGGTCTTTCGAACAAAGTAACAGTTATTAACAAGCATATAAGGCAAAAAAAAATTACTTTATAAACAAATAAGTTTCTGATAATATAATATTAAATAATAAATTATTAATTTATTATAATTATATTGAATTTTTATTAATTTCTAAATCATCAAACCTTACAATATCATCATAATAAAGTACACATACATAATATAACCAAAATTTCATTTAAGTACACCTAACTATATCAGTTCCAATATTTAATCACCATCAAAAGCTACTAATTCAACTTAGCACAGGCAAATAGGAGCACTATTGGCCCTAATTTTAACATAGAATAGGCAAATTAATTAATTAAAAGGAAGTGTTGATATAGAGACAGGGTGTGTTTGGACTAATAATATGGAGCTGTATTTGCTCTATTGGGTAGAGGGAATTAATTGAACAGAAGTAGGACGGTCAGTATAGTGGGTATGTCGTATAGTGGGTAGTTTCCGATATTTGAAATTCTCAAAATTCCCGAAATTGTCAGGAAGTTTCTGTTCCAGGCCAACCACATCCATCTTATCTTCAGCTGTTAACTTTGTCTTCAAAACTTTAAATTATCTTTGGCAATAAAATTGTTTTCTTCTTTTTGTATCAACTTTCTTTTGAAAATTTTGATATAAATTTAACCTTAATTTGTCTCATAATCAATTAATACAACTCAGTTCGATCATTTTTTTTTAAGACAAACCAGTTAAAATCATTTAATAATCTATTTAGTGAACTTATAGTTAACGAAATACAACAATCATGAATACAACTGTTTTATTCAGGACTCATTTTTATTTAAAATTCCTCAAAGTAACTTAAATATTCTTAGCAAAATCCCTAGACTTTTGTGAATAATTTCGATCCAAATTTTCAGACCGTCACATTGTAACCCTTTAATATGTAAATAAATTACAATTAACCACAGTTCTTAGTGAAGGAGAATAAAAAAAAATTAATGTTCTTATATAATCTAAATAATCATATTCTACCAATATGAAGCGTACAAATAAATGTAGGTTATATCACATTTTAGATTTTGAATCAACCGAAGTTTTTCTGGCAGGAAATAAAATTTTATAAAAAAAATTTAAAAAATTGTTTTAACTTATTTTTTCTTAAAAATGTTATCTGTTTAAAATTAATCTATCATCAAAATAAGTTTCGGTCTACAGTATGTCTTGGGCATTACATAGTTAACACCAACACTATATATCAGTTCTGAAATTAATTCAGTAACGAAGAGTTTAGTTTAATATTGTTCACAAAGTCCCTAGAGTTATTACGGTGAGATTGGAGAGATGATATAGTTTATAAAGTACATATGCAGGCGTTACTAACTTTGCTTAAGTCATTGGAAATTAATTAGGTTATTGCTTCACGAGTAATGAAACAGTAAACTAACTCAGGTAGCAATGTTTCTCGGGCCAATGTTGTCCCAATATCGCCAATGTTGTCCCAATATTGGCCCAAGAAACATTGCTACATTGGATGGAATGAATAGTAATAATGCAAATCTATTGGAATAATAGGTGTTTATAATCTATAGTTAGATTCTGAATATAAATTTAAAGCTAATTTCTAAATTTTAACATAGCTATATTCTTTTAAATAATAAATAATTAAATGGAAGCATAAAAATGTATGTATTTAATTCTCTAACAAACTTCATCCTACAATTGATTCATGTATTGAAATTCCATTGTTATTAGAAGCAAATATATACATTTTAGTGAGTAATAAGACAATAATAATAACCCTGTCTCTTCTGTGAGACATCAAAGTTCATTGGTTTCGATACAGACTATAAGCTTAACTTTTCTAATCATATAAATCTTGTGTGCTCTAAGTTATCTGAGATGTTAGGCACATTGTACCGTATTATTTACCTGGGAATATTCTGGTCAAACTTTCCTATGCTCTAGTTTATCTTCTACACGGACTTCTTGTGTTTGGTATTGTTGCTAATGTTCATCTACAGTACCTACTGGCAAAATTATGGATTTTTTATAAATAGATATTTTTTACAAAAAAGGTTGATTAAACTAATTTCACTAATTGCAAAGGGATTTATTTTAATACAAAGATGTAGTGATACGTCTGGGACATTCCTTAAAACTTAGTTTCAACGGTTGGTTCCCCATTCTCCATCACTTTCTCCCCATTCCTCATCACTTTCTCCCCATTCCCCATCACTTTCTCCACATTTCCCATCACTTACTCCACATTTCCCATCACTTTCTCCACATTTCCCATCACTTTCTCCACATTTCCCATCACTTTCTCCACATTTCCCATCACTTTCTCCACATTTCCCATCACTTTCTCCCCATTTCCCATCACTTTCTCAACATTTCCCATCACTTTCTCCCCATTCCCCATCACTTTCTCCACATTCCCCATCACTTTCTCCCCATTTCCCATCACTTACTCCACATTTCCCATCACTTTCTCCCCATTTCCCATCACTTTCTCCACATTTCCCATAACTTTCTCCACATTTCCCATCACTTTCTCCACATTCCCCATCACTTTCTCCCCATTTCCCATCACTTTCTCCACATTTCCCATCACTTTCTCCACATTCCCCATCACTTTCTCCACATTTCCCATCACTTTCTCCCCATTTCCCATCACTTTCTCCACATTTCCCATCACTTTCTCCACATTTCCCATCACTTTCTCCACATTTCCCATCACTTTCTCCACATTTCCCATCACTTTCTCCACATTTCCCATCACTTTCTCCACATTTCCCATCACTTTCTCCACATTTCCCATCACTTTCTCCACATTTCCCATCACTTTCTCCACATTTCCCATCACTTTCTCCACATTTCCCATCACTTTCTCCCCATTCCCCATCACTTTCTCCACATTTCCCATCACTTTCTCCACATTTCCCATCACTTTCTCCACATTTCCCATCACTTTCTCCCCATTCCCCATCACTTTCTCCACATTTCCCAATAATTTTCCAACATTACTTTGACTATTATGAATTTTTTTTTTCAAAATCTAACATTTTTTTCAAAAAGACTAATTAAACGACAGGTAAAACGAGGTGGAGGGGGGGGGGAGGTCCTTCCTCCTCTCCATTCATATTAGGGCAATTATCCTCCTTAGAGTGAGCGATTGAAATGATTTTCGACTGTGATGGGGAATGAGAAAGTAATGGGGAAAAGTGATGGAGAATGGGAGAAAGTGATGGGGAATTGGGAGAAAATGATGGGGAATTGGGTAAGAAGTAAGAACTGATGAGGAATGGGGAGAAAGTGATGGGGAATGGGGAGAAAATGATGGGGAATTGGTTAAGAAGTAAGAACTGATGAGGAATGGGGAGAAAGTGATGGGGAATGATGAAAAATGATGGAGTGTTTGAAGATTGTGATGGGGAATGGGGAGCTAATCGTTGAAGCACTTACAGATGGTAAATGTGTTCAAACTAAGTGTTAAGTGATTTTTACTAAAATAATTACAATTATGAAAACTGGAATATTAACTTTCCAATATTTTTTAACCCTTTATAAACCAAAGCCCCTTTTAAGTATTTTGCTGGGGTTTATTTTTGAGGTATTCTTTTTCTTTGGAATATTTCCCTTAAAAGATCGAATAATTTCTTTCATATAATAGAGAAAAGGTGTACGCTTACATTACTTAAGAGCAATTGTGAATTTATTCAACTAAATAAAAACTTTTTACAATACAGTATGTTTTCTTCACCTATAGCTAAATTATGAAAATTCTCTTTTTCACCCTCTCAAATTTCTCCAAGTCATAACGGGTTAAATATCAAATGGAGGTTTTTATGAAGGGAAGGAAGTGCCATTACATCCCATTGATAAAATACGAGACATTACTCAGAGGCACTTCCTTCTTTCAAGATTCAGTGCATCAAATACATTGAATATAACGCTGCTAGGCATTGGAATTTGATTCAAACTCTATAAGTGAGAGTCGTAGCATTAATGCTTTTTAGAAGAACCGCTTTAGCGCACAATATTTAGCGTTATAAATTTAAAACATCGTATTTATGAGGTGAAATGTATACAATGAGTAACACAGGTAGAATAGTGTTGTGAAAGGACTAGAACATTTGGTAGGTACAAATAATTTTAGCTCAACATATCCTCCATTGGAATCAATGACAAGCTGAAGACGCTTGGAAAACCCTTGTAAGAAAGATGTATTCCCTTAATATCCCAGGAATAAACATTTTTGCCTAGGATATTTATCTAATATCCCAGGAATGAACTTTCTTACCTGTGATATTCCCTTAATATCCCAGGAAAAAACCATTCTTGCCTGGGATATTCCCTTAATATCCCAGGAATGAACTATGATCTAGTATCCCAGGAATGAACTTTCTTGCCTGGGATATTCCCTTAATATCCCAGGAAAAAACATTTCTTGCCTGGGATATTCCCTTGATATTCCAGGAATAAACATTTCTTGCCTGGGATATTCCCTTGATATTCCAGAAATAAACATTTCTTGCCTGGGATATTTCCTTAATATCCCAGGAATAAACATTTCTTGCCTGGGATATTTCCTTAATATCCCAGGAATAAATCCTCCCTGCCTGGAGACGACCTACAAAAGTCACGAATCACATGATGAGAGTATTAGTCTCACTCTTAATGAAATTTTACTCTCATGTAGCTACCTCCAAACTTTGTTGATGTTTGGGTGGCCTTTTCTTGGTACATTTTTCACATTCATAACTTTCAAGAGTCCTCCAATGTGTTCACTTTGAAGCCCTTTCAAATTTCTGGACCTGATTTTCCTGCCTTAGAAAGCTCAACAATTGTAAATTCTTTTATCTAAAACTTTAGCCATGGTTAAATTTCAATATCAGAAAATCTAAAAAAAATTTAGAAAGTGACAAAAATTAAGTTACATCGGAATAAATATAAAAATATTCCATTAAATTGTAACGCCATATACTGACGATACTGTAAATTAATCAGCTTGTTTTTTTTCTATTCGATCAATGTTTAGTAATAATTTGTGACGTCATACCCTTAATTCATTTTTATTAGCCACTTGAGTTGCCCGAAAAGAACTCTGAATTCGATACAAATGCTTGAAATTTCATGTATTCAAATTTTAACTATAATATTTTTATACTGTCGTCTTATTTGTTGTTATTAGTTGTGAAATTGGAAAAAAAATTCAATAAAGAATAATAAATAAATGAATAATATTAATGATCAAATATTTAATTTTTAATTTTATTTGGTATCATGAAAACTGCAGGTATCATGGATACCAACTAAAATAACAAATTTAAACGACAATTCTTTTTATTTTTCAATCAAAATGTGGAACTGTCCAATAATTCGTTACTTACCCTATAAGAGAAATCTAATATAACTAAATAGTGTATCTAAATTTTCTCCAATCTCTTCAATTCGAGAGGCATTGAATGGTGTCTCTTTTCATCAAATTAGAGTCTCTTTCACCATCCAAATTAAGTTGCTGCGATTCTTTAAATGGAAATTTTAGAGCCTGAAGAAATAAAAGGCCTGAACAGTGACTGAAATGACTAGTGTGAAGTAATTCTGCAATGAACTATTAAGGCCTGAACAGTGACTGAAATGACTAGTGTGAAGTAATACAATGAACTACTAAGGCCTGAACAGTGACTGAAATGACTAGTGTGAAGTAATACAATGAACTACTTAGGCCTGAACAGTGACTGAAATGACTAGTGTGAAGTAATACAATGATTTACTAAGGCCTGAACAGTGACTGAAATGACTAGTGTGAAGTAATGTAATGAACTACTAAGGCCTAAACAGTGACTGAAATGACTAGTGTGAAGTAATGTAATGAACTACTAAGGCCTAAACAGTGACTGAAATGACTAGTGTGAAGTAATACAATGAACTACTAAGGCCTAAACAGTGACTGAAATGACTAGTGTGAAGTAATACAATGAACTACTAAGGCCTGAACAGTGACTGAAATGACTAGTGTGAAGTAATACAATGAACTATCAAGGCCTGAACAGTGACTGAAATGACTAGTGTGAAGTAATACAATGAACTACTAAGGCCTGAACAGTGACTGAAATGACTAGTGTGAAGTAATACAATGAACTACTAAGGCCTGAACAGTGACTGAAATGACTAGTGTGAAGTAATACAATGAACTACTAAGGCCTGAACAGTGACTGAAATGACTAGTGTGAAGTAATACAATGAACTATCAAGGCCTGAACAGTGACTGAAATGACTAGTGTGAAGTAATACAATGAACTACTAAGGCCTGAACAGTGACTGAAATGACTAGTGTGAAGTAATACAATGAACTACGAAGGCCTGAACAGTGACTGAAATGACTAGTGTGAAGTAATACAATAAACTACTAAGGCCTGAACAGTGACTGAAATGACTAGTGTGAAGTAATACAATGAACTACTAAGGCCTGAACAGTGACTGAAATGACTAGTGTAAAGTAATACAATGAACTACTAAGGCCTGAACAGTGACTGAAATGACTAGTGTGAAGTAATACAATGAACTATCAAGGCCTGAACAGTGACTGAAATGACTAGTGTGAAGTAATACAATGAACTACTAAGGCCTGAACAGTGACTGAAATGACTAGTGTGAAGTAATACAATGAACTATCAAGGCCTGAACAGTGACTGAAATGACTAGTGTGAAGTAATACAATGAACTACTAAGGCCTGAACAGTGACTGAAATGACTAGTGTGAAGTAATACAATAAACTACTAAGGCCTGAACAGTGACTGAAATGACTAGTGTGAAGTAATACAATGAACTACTAAGGCCTGAACAGTGACTGAAATGACTAGTGTGAAGTAATACAATGAACTACTAAGGCCTGAACAGTGACTGAAATGACTAGTGTGAAGTAATACAATGAACTACTAAGGCCTGAACAGTGACTGAAATGACTAGTGTGAAGTAATACAATGAACTATCAAGGCCTGAACAGTGACTGAAATGACTAGTGTGAAGTAATACAATGAACTACTAAAGCCTGAACAGTGACTGAAATGACTAGTGTGAAGTAATACAATGAACTACTAAGGCCTGAACAGTGACTGAAATGACTAGTGTGAAGTAATACAATGAACTACTAAGGCCTGAACAGTGACTGAAATGACTAGTGTGAAGTAATACAATGAACTACGAAGGCCTGAACAGTGACTGAAATGACTAGTGTGAAGTAATACAATGAACTACTAAGGCCTGAACAGTGACTGAAATGACTAGTGTGAAGAAATACAATAAACTACTAAGGCCTGAACAGTGACTGAAATGACTAGTGTGAAGTAATACAATGAACTACTAAGGCCTGAACAGTGACTGAAATGACTAGTGTGAAGTAATTCTGCAATGAACTATTAAGGCCTGAACAGTGACTGAAATGACTAGTGTGAAGTAATACAATGAACTACTAAGGCCTGAACAGTGACTGAAATGACTAGTGTGAAGTAATACAATAAACTACTAAGGCCTGAACAGTGACTGAAATGACTAGTGTGAAGTAATACAATGAACTACTAAGGCCTGAACAGTGACTGAAATGACTAGTGTGAAGTAATACAATGAACTACTAAGGCCTGAACAGTGACTGAAATGACTAGTGTGGCTTTAAACAATGTAATACACCATTAAAAACTCATCATTGACTATAATATCAAATGTGACGTCAATCATAGAATTACAATAAAAAATCAACATTAACACATTTCATGACGTCACACAAACAGAACACTTTAACCCATTTAATCTATTTAATATAAAATAATGTACCCTTGTTACGCTTTGAAATGTTTCACACACATACCACGATATGGCTACAATATCGCCACGAAATTGTTTCAACATCATCCCAAAATTGTAACAATATTGAGGCAATATTGTAACAATATTGAGGCAATATTGTAACAATATGAAACTGTTACTTTTGGAATCTATTTTAAAGGCAATGTAGTAATTTAATACTTGTACTCATTGTACACTTGATAATCGCAACTTTGATGTAAGTTTACAGGCTAAACTTGCTAGGTTACAAACGTTAGTGGTTCCACATACTTATGAAACTCTCAAACATTATCATCTCATAGTTCCTGTATTTAATGAGGAAAAGATGTATACAATATAATGTCGAGAAGATTTGGAATGCAATATAGAATATTAAAATAGAATCATTCAAATCTAAAATGAGAGTTATGTTAATAATTGTGCAGATTGTGTTATTGTTTGAGCTTCGTTGTAGGTTTATGCAAAGTAAACCAATGCATAAAAAATAGTATCTATAATTTTTGTGTTTTGAATATATGTGTACATTTATTATGTATTTTCTGCTTTCTTTTTGTTTCATCAGTTTCTGAATGAAGTTTATTTATATTAATATCATGTGATTCGTCTATATTGGTTTTGTATTATTATAGTAAATAGATTATCATTATTATTTAACCATTATCCAATTTCCTTATTAAGGTGAGTGACCATACACTATTATGGTAAATAAGGTGAGTTTATGGTAAATAAGGTGAGTGACTTAGTGACGGTAGATTATTAAAGTATATCAATAGATTTAGCGAAGGAGAAGACTCTGATCCCATCTCCTTCATCAGGATGAACCTAAGCCACTGCTGCTATAGGAAGATTGTGACGCTATGGCCAAATAATGGGAAAATGTATGACGATATATTTATGGTGCGCTGAAGGAAATTACGGTGTGATTAGAAAAATATGGCGAATTCTAGAAAAAAATATAGGACAGTACATGAAGAAATTGAAACACTATATGCAAGTTATGGACCGCTATTTGGAAGGTATGAAATCAAATAAGAAATATAACATTCAACAGGAAATATAAGATCTAATAACATATAAAATGAAGCTCTGATGTAATTATAATATTCATTGATTGTAACCGCAAAAAAATAAATTTTAAAACAGCAAAAAAGAAATTCTTTACCTTAATTACTACTAACTAATCCTTCATCACCTTCACCTTCTCTATCACCTTCACCTTCTCTATCACCTTCACCTTCTCTATCCCCTTCACCTTCTCTATCACCTTCACCTTCTCTATCACCTTCATCTTCTCTATCACCTTCACCTTCTCTATCACCTTCACCTTCTCTATCACCTTCACCTTCTCTATCACCTTCACCTTCTCTATCACCTACACCTTCTCTATCACCTTCACCTTCTCTATCACCTTCACCTTCTCTATCCCCTTCACCTTCTCTATCACCTTCACCTTCTCTATCACCTTCACCTTCTCTATCCCCTTCACCTTCTCTATCACCTTCACCTTCTCTATCCCCTTCACCTTCTCTATCACCTTCACCTTCTCTATCACCTTCACCTTCTCTATCCCCTTCACCTTCTCTATCACCTTCACCTTCTCTATCCCCTTCACCTTCTCTATCACCTTCTCTATCACCTTCACCTTCTCTATCCCCTTCACCTTCTCTATCACCTTCACCTTCTCTATCACCTTCACCTTCTCTATCCCCTTCACCTTCTCTATCACCTTCTCTATCACCTTCACCTTCTCTATCCCCTACACCTTCTCTATCACCTTCACCTTCTCTATCACCTTCACCTTCTCTATCCCCTTCACCTTCTCTATCACCTTCTCTATCACCTTCACCTTCTCTATCCCCTTCACCTTCTCTATCACCTTCACCTTCTCTATCACCTTCACCTTCTCTATCACCTTCACCTTCTCTATCACCTTCACCTTCTCTATCCCCTTCACCTTCTCTATCACCTTCTCTATCACCTTCACCTTCTCTATCCCCTTCACCTTCTCTATCACCTTCACCTTCTCTATCACCTTCACCTTCTCTATCACCTTCACCTTCTCTATCCCCTTCACCTTCTCTATCCCCTTCACCTTCTCTTTCGTCTTGTTTTTGTTCCTTTAGAGGGATGAAGAAATCTCCCTCAATATTTTCACCAAAGTTTGATGAGGGAAACTTCCACTCCAAGAATTGGAGATGATTTCCCTCACTAAGTCTAACTCTGAGGGTACACAATGTAAAGAAATCAATTGGTAAATTAAAGGAACTATTACAAAGGAAACTATTAATATTAAATAATATGATACCTATATTTTTTTTAATATTTTGTATATAATTTTGTTATATTCTACTGAAGTTATTTCCTATTTTATTTTGCATAAGGTTGAATTTCTATTCAATTTATTAACATAATAGCCTTTACATCATTTTATATAGTTTTCATAACCCCTATACAGTACAAAACCTATATTCATATCTATTTTCTTTTATAATTTTACAATAAATCCTTCTTGTCTGGGATATTCCCTTATTATTCCAGGAATAAATCCTACATTTTAGTACAATAATCTCTTAATATCCCAGGTAGAAATCCTTCTTGCCTGGGATATTCCTTTAATATCCCAGGAAAAATACTTCTTTCCAAGGACTCCCTTAATATCCCAGGAAAAAATACTACTTTCCAAGGATATTCCCTTAATATCCCAGGAAAAAATACTACTTTCCAAGGATATTCCCTTAATATCCCAGGAAAAATACTACTTTCCAAGGATATTCACTCAATATCCCAGGAAAAAATACTACTTTCCAAGGATACTCCCTCAATATCCCAGGACTAACTCCTACATTCTAGCACAATACTCCCTTTAAAAGGGTAGAGGTTTACCGACACTCTAATGCAGTACATCAATCATGACTTTGAGGGTATAGCTACGGGTCACACTTTATTGAAAACACGCCTACATTGTCACTCAACTCATGAATAGACTCAATACATGAATAAAGGCTAATGAACTGATGAATAGAGGGGGTGAACCTGAAGGAATTTATGAATAAAGATGTATGAATAACTATAAATATTTCAGTAGAATCTCACTTGATGATAAGACATAGTATGGTATATATAGTATGGTGAGTTCAAGTAAGCTAGAATATTTAATTTAACATTGTAAATATTTAATAATTCGTTAATTTAACGAGTTAACATTTTAACTCGTTATTTTATTTGGTATCCAAGATACCTTCAGGTATCATGGATTTTAAATAAAATACTTGCAGGTATCATGAATACGAATCAAAACAAATAGTCAAAATTTTAAATAATAGTTTTTCTTATATGATCTTTCTGTGGGACCCTACGATAACTTGGAATTAAAGTTATCAAAACTTACAAAACCGTATGTTTCAGTGTGTGTTTCACACACAATGTTTCAGTGTTTCCACACTCTCCTTACCCTGCGTTTAGTCACATTAAATTAGTCCTTTCAATAGATTCCATTACACCATCAGTCTAATGTAATGCTTAGAAAAGGACACACACACACTAAGATACAACATCTCCGATAGTAGAGTCATGTAAGGACACACACACACTAAGATACAACATCTCCGATAGTAGAGTCATGTAAGGACACACACACACTAAGATACAACATCTCCGGTAGTAGAGTCATGTAAGGACACACACACACTAAGATACAACATCTCCGGTAGTAGAGTCATGTAAGGACACACACACACTAAGATACAACATCTCCGGTAGTAGAGTCATGTAAGGACACACACACACTAAGATACAACATCTCCGGTAGTAGAGTCATGTAAGGACACACACACACTAAGATACAACATCTCCGGTAGTAGAGTCATGTAAGGAGACACACACACACTAAGATACAACATCTCCGGTAGTAGAGTCATGTAAAGACACACACACACACTAAGATACAACATCTCCGGTAGTAGAGTCATGTAAGGACACACACACACTAAGATACAACATCTCCGGTAGTAGAGTCATGTAAGGACACACACACACTAAGATACAACATCTCCGGTAGTAGAGTCATGTAAGGACACACACACACTAAGATACAACATCTCCGGTAGTAGAGTCATGTAAGGAGACACACACACACTAAGATACAACATCTCCGGTAGTAGAGTCATGTAAAGACACACACACACACTAAGATACAACATCTCCGGTAGTAGAGTCATGTAAGGACACACACACACTAAGATACAACATCTCCGGTAGTAGAGTCATGTAAGGACACACACACACTAAGATACAACATCTCCGGTAGTAGAGTCATGTAAGGACACACACACACTAAGATACAACATCTCCGGTAGTAGAGTCATGTAAGGACACACACACACTAAGATACAACATCTCCGGTAGTAGAGTCATGTAAGGACACACACACACTAAGATACAACATCTCCGGTAGTAGAGTCATGTAAGGACACACACACACTAAGATACAACATCTCCGGTAGTAGAGTCATGTAAGGACACACACACACTAAGATACAACATCTCCGGTAGTAGAGTCATGTAAAGACACACACACACACTAAGATACAACATCTCCGGTAGTAGAGTCATGTAAGGACACACACACACTAAGATACAACATCTCCGATAGTAGAGTCATGTAAGGACACACACACACTAAGATACAACATCTCCGGTAGTAGAGTCATGTAAGGACACACACACACTAAGATACAACATCTCCGGTAGTAGAGTCATGTAAGGACACACACACACTAAGATACAACATCTCCGGTAGTAGAGTCATGTAAGGACACACACACACTAAGATACAACATCTCCGGTAGTAGAGTCATGTAAGGACACACACACACTAAGATACAACATCTCCGGTAGTAGAGTCATGTAAGGACACACACACACTAAGATACAACATCTCCGGTAGTAGAGTCATGTAAAGACACACACACACTAAGATACAACATCTCCGGTAGTAGAGTCATGTAAAGACACACACACACTAAGATACAACATCTCCGGTAGTAGAGTCATGTAAAGACACACACACACTAAGATACAACATCTCCGGTAGTAGAGTCATGTAAGGACACACACACACTAAGATACAACATCTCCGGTAGTAGAGTCATGTAAGGACACACACACACTAAGATACAACATCTCCGGTAGTAGAGTCATGTAAGGACACACACACACTAAGATACAACATCTCCGGTAGTAGAGTCATGTAAGGACACACACACACTAAGATACAACATCTCCGGTAGTAGAGTCATGTAAAGACACACACACACTAAGATACAACATCTCCGGTAGTAGAGTCATGTAAGGACACACACACACTAAGATAAAACATCTCCGGTAGTAGAGTCATGTAAGGACACACACACACTAAGATACAACATCTCCGGTAGTAGAGTCATGTAAGGACACACACACACTAAGATACAACATCTCCGGTAGTAGAGTCATGTAAAGACACACACACACTAAGATACAACATCTCCGGTAGTAGAGTCATGTAAAGACACACACACACTAAGATACAACATCTCCGGTAGTAGAGTCATGTAAAGACACACACACACTAAGATACAACATCTCCGGTAGTAGAGTCATGTAAGGACACACACACACTAAGATACAACATCTCCGGTAGTAGAGTCATGTAAGGACACACACACACTAAGATACAACATCTCCGGTAGTAGAGTCATGTAAGGACACACACACACTAAGATACAACATCTCCGGTAGTAGAGTCATGTAAGGACACACACACACTAAGATACAACATCTCCGGTAGTAGAGTCATGTAAGGACACACACACACTAAGATACAACATCTCCGGTAGTAGAGTCATGTAAGGACACACACACACTAAGATACAACATCTCCGGTAGTAGAGTCATGTAAGGACACACACACACTAAGATACAACATCTCCGGTAGTAGAGTCATGTGCTCACTGATTCAGAGAGGATCTTAACAGTTACTTCCTGATGGCAGGAAAGTTATAATGAATATCGTATACATGATTAATATTCTAATTCATTTAACGATTGGTAGAAAGGATAACAGTTGACTTGCATTAGAAAAATAGTAATTAAAGCTTCTTAATTAAATAAATAATATATTTTAAGATTCAAAATGTAGCTAATATATCAATATTTTGATACCTAGTGAAATGATATTATAGAATAATCTAATCAGAACAATATTGTCTTTTCTGACGGAACGGGTACACTTGTAGAAAATAAAAACTTGGCTTCTTCTACCCTTACTACTTTAAACTCAGGCAGAATATTATGGAGTAGCTACCAAAGATTCAATGGGTAAGTTCTGAGTTATAGAACGGTTCCAAATTTTCGATCATACAAGAAATAATTATATAATAATTATAATTTAACTGTTAGTATATTTGGTATCCATGATACCTGCAGGTATAATGAAAAAATTAATGAAAGTTAAATAATAATTATTATACCTACGATCGAATTTCAAATATTCATTTTGTTATTATTTGTATATGTAGTTAAATAAAAAGTAATTAAATGTAAGAAAAATTAGTTTTAAAATACCCCCTTTCTAGTTCACGCCCCTAATTAGGGACGTGAACTAGGAATTTACCGACTATTCTAATCTTATTTCATTATCCATATATTGTTATTTTATCAACATTTTCAATCTTAAATTATATTGAAAATTTATTTAAGAAGCTTTAATTACTATTTTTCTAATGCAAGTCAACTGTGATTCTCCATAGCAATCGTTACTTTAATTATAATATTATGTAAATGATGCATTAAACTTTCCTCCAACAGCAGCAGCAAATGTATTCCATTTTCTTGATTAGTTTTGCCTATTATTAATATGGAGGTATCTGGCACACCCTTCTATCATGCCTTCTGATAATAAAAGAAATTGAAGAATTAATTAATATTTTAATAAAAGAATAAATAGCAAAAATGAAATAGCAATTAATGTAAGAAATAATTAAAAAATTAAATTGAACTATTCAAAACAATTAATTTTTCAGTGAACATTAACAACATTGAATTAACATTCAAAACATCTAATCCACAACATTAACAACATTCAAAACATCAAATCCACGACATTAACAACATTCAAAGCATCAAATCCACAACATTAACAACATTCAAAACATCAAATCCACAACATTAATTTAACATTCAAAGCATGCTCCCCGAAACATTCCACATTGAAGACCTGGCCATATTTTCACTCCTCTGACTTCACATTCTAAACATCTAATCCACAACATTAACAACATTGACTTAACATTCAAAACATTCTCTCCACAACATTCCACATCCTCATTGCAGACCTGTTTATATTGTCCCTCCCCCTGCCTCCACACATTCAACTGCAGAGAGTTGGTAGGAAGGTGGTGAGTAAAATTCGTCAACTTGGTGTAACTCTGAGAGAAAGTTTGCTGTTGTGATGAATGGAGGCACAGATTACAGGCAACTATATTTATATTCTCCCCTTTGGATTAGCAAGCTTTGAAGTTATAGCTGTGACTTTAGGGGAAAAGTAGAGAGGGACTTATTCGCACTCAAAGAAAAATACTTTGCTGGGATATTAAGGGAATATTGCAGGCAAGAAGAATTTATTCCAGGGATATGAAGGGGATATCCACAGGAATTAATCCTTCTTGCCTGGGATACTAAGGGAATATCCGAGGAAAAAATTCTTCAATGAAATAGCACGGCAATACAATACAATAAATAAAATATAATGGTAATAAATAAAATATAATGGTAATACAATACAATAAATAAAATATAATGGTAATAAATAAAGTATAATGGTAATAAATACAATAACACGGTAACATAATACAATAAATACAATAGCACGGTAATACAATACAATAAATAAAATATAATGGTAATAAATAAAATAACACGGTAATACAATTCAATAAATAAAATAACACGGTAATACAATTCAATAAATAAAATAACACGGTAATACAATTCAATAAATAAAATAACACCGTAACACAATAACACTGTAACACAATACAATAAATAAAATAACACCGTAACACAATAACACGGTAACACAATACAATAAATAAAATAACACATTATTAAGGTCTACCAAACTTATTTCTTTGAAACCAATAGGAGGAAAATATCGAATTCCGCTAAGAAATGCTGGTGAAATATTTCAAAAATACCTTAGAGTTCTTAGTGAAGTACTTCCTTTGAATTACCTACAAAATATATTATATCTTTACATCAATTACTGATATTAATTGCTAAGAAAAGAGTTATCACGGCAGTGATTTGGCAGTTTTTCTGCTGGCCAAGACTACTACTCTTAATTTCTGACATTATCTAACGCAGTATTGTAAACAAAATAAATAATTTTAGTGGTCTTTATTTATGAAAAAAAAACAGTTATTATAACTATTAGATGATAACTGAATGGAATATAGTGTCATCACTAAAATTAGTGAACATATTTTTGAAAAACTTAGTAAAACCTAATTGGTAAAACAGTTGTAATACTTTATTTCTAATTATAAATTATCTTTTATCAACTGTTAGAAGCCAAGTTATCTCCTATATTGCTACCATATATAAAAAATAGTGACAGATCCTATATACAAATATTATAGTAAATAACAAGTTAAAATAGTGAAACAGGGTAAGTTACGAATTATCGGTTGATTCTTCATTTTTTATTATATAAAAAAAGACGGTATACCAATTATTAAATAAAATTTATTGGTATCCATGATACCTGTAGGTATCAATGATTAAAAAATTGGAAAACTGGAAAATTGCCAATTAAAATAATTAAATAATTATTATTATGTCATATCTTCTTCCATCACCGAAGATGTGAAACTGAGCGATAACTCATAACATTCCCTTGGTATTCTCTTTGCTGTAGATGTATTCACAGGCTGTACGAGTCCCAGGGCTCATAAAACGATGATGGAATTTGCAGATGAACATCCGTAGGTTCTCATTTGGATGCCAGGCCCATGGTGGCCTAGAAATACCCCCACTATTCAGTCTGGGGAAAAGATGTCATCGCTCTCTCAATATTAGACATTCCATTCACCCATTCTTTACATTCTTTGAGTTATTGGCCCTAAAAATTCAGGGAAAAATTTATTTCACATAGTTAGAATAAACTTTAAACGTTCCTATCTAAGTTAGAGAGGGTAAGTTCCTAGTTATTGGGTGGATATATATTTTCAATCATGTAAGGAAAGTGTTATGATAATTATAATGTAACTCGATATTTTAATTATTATTGTATTATATGATCGAAAATGTGAAATTATCCGATAACCTGGAACTTACCCTTTTCAATAATTTTTTTTTATTATTTTCCAAAAAAAAAACCGTTCAACTCAATTTTTTCATACTTAATATAAATTTTGTATCTGTGATACTGATTATAATTGGTATCATAGATACTCTCATCAGTATCTTTATTTATTATAGTTTTTTTTATAAGGCATTATCTTGAAAAAAAATCATAAAAGAAAATCATTTAAAAAAATTATAATCAAATCTCTAAATTAGCGCAAGTTCCGAGCAATCGGACAGTTCCACAATTTCGAACACAAAAGAAAAACATATACAATAAATAATAGTGGGAACCAAATTGAAGAATATGATCTATAATAACTATTATATTTTTTTCTTACTTTATCGAAAATGTGGAACCGACCGATAACTCGAAACTTACCTGATATAAATTCTTGCGCCGTATTAATCTATCTCTCTTAAAGCAGTTAAAAGGCTATCTAAATAGCATTAGAGGAGTAAGTTAAAGGCCATCTAAATAGAGGCGGGCGTAATAAGGTGTATAGCCCCGTAGGCGCCAACCCTCTGATTGATGGGCACTGGTGACTGACATCAGACTGGCAATGACAATAACTTTGATGGGGTTGCGGCCCATTAAAGAAAGGGAATACTGTCCGAATACCAACTATTAACCATTTTGATGGGGTGATCAACCTTATGCTTTTTAAATGAAATATCCCAGGCAAGAAGTATTTATCACTGGGATATTAAAAGATTATCCCAGGCAAGAAGGATATCCTTCTTTTATCCTACTTGCCAAGGATATGCCCTTGATATCACAGGAATAAAATATTCTTTCCTGGGATATTCTCTTGATATACCAGGAATAAATTCTCCTTGCCTGGGATATTAAGTGATTATCCCAAATATAAATTCTTCTTGCCTGGGAAATTAAGGGATTACCCCAAATATAAATTCTCCTTGCCTGGGAAATTAAGGGATTACCCCAAATATAAATCCTTCTTGCCTGGGAAATTAAGGGATTACCCCAAATATAAATTCTTCTTGCCTGGGAAATTAAGGGATTACCCCAAATAAAAATTCATCTTGCCTGGGAAATTAAGGGAATATCACATCAATTAAAGATGTTTCACTATATTTAGCTTCAATTAACACAACACAGGTCTGATAATTGATAAACAAAACTCTATACGATACATGATATCTTAAAACCACAATATATTGTCACTCGATGCGGTTAGCTACAGAAAACATTTGAGACATGTTTGCATTTCATTATTTGACAGAAGAATGTAGGATAAACATGAGCAGCGTTTCCCATAGCCACAAACAAAATAATGTCTCAAAGTGAAATGTTCTTTGAGAATCTTATTGAATGAAATACGTTAAATAGGTTTACTATTTCAGTACACAATAATGTTGAACAACAAAAATTCTACAGAGTTACCTGTAAAATACAGTTACTTTTCAAATTAAACTAATTAAACTCAGTATACTTTAAAAGAAAATAAATTTTGTTAATGTATGAAATGCAATATTATTTCATATTCTAAACACTTTAATCAGTGATACTATAAATTACGTAAATAACTAATAGTAATTTATTAATTTAAATAATAAATTATAGATGGGCTGGTAGCACTGTATTTTTTTTTTACTTTTCTTCAATATATTTCCTCTTCCTATTTGTAATCTATTCTATAAAATACATTATATATTTCTTGAATTTAACTACGGTAAGCAACGAATTATCGGTCTGCTTCACATCTTCATTCATATAAGGAAACACGATATAATAATACAAAACAAATATTAGCATATCGATTTAATTTATATGACTGAATATGAGAAACCAACCGATAATTCATAATTTACCCTACGCAAGTCTACGGAGTTCGCTAAGAGTATTTCAGTTACTTTGAGAGGCTGCATCAATCATCAAAATTCACAGAGTTTACGAACAGCCTTCAATTAACTTAAAGGAGCGTCATTAACTATTTTATATATTGATAACTAATGAAAATAAGCAATTCAATTGAAACTGCAATCATTTTCAAAATTAATATTCAAAATGAGTAAAAATTCAACATTCGATAATATTGCAACAAAAAATATTTATCTTCAAAATAATTCTCAACCAATATCAACGCACTAACTAAAATAGCATTAAAAGATTAATACCATAACATAGTATTATAATTTGAAAATACACTCCAATCACTTGTGTATTTATATTCTCCAAGGCAGGTTAATTAATAAAAAGAATCTATCCATCAAATGAAACTTCAGTAAATCTAAGAAATGTCCAGAAGAAAATATATGAGAAATAGTTACCTCGTCCATTTCTCAACACAATAAATTGTCTGGCGATTGATGGCATTGGTGTTGCCATGTGTCACTATCTTGTCAATTAGAAATGAGTTAGATAAATCATGTACAGTGTGTCAAGAACTCAATTTACAAAGCCTACAGGCCTCTATGTACATTGTCTACAGGCCTCTATCTACAGTGTCTACAGGTCTCTATCTACAGTGTCTACAGGTCTCTATCTACAGTGTCTACAGGTCTCTATCTACAGTGTCTACAGGTCTCTATCTACAGTCCTCTATTTACAGGCCTATATCTACAGAGTCTACAGGCCTCTATCTACAGTACCTACAGGCCTCTATCTACAGTACCTACAGGCCTCTATCTACAGTATCTACAGGCATCTATCTACAGTGTCTACAGCCTACTATCTACAGTGTCTACAGGCCTCTATCTACAGTGTCTACAGGCCTCTATCTACAGTGCCTACAGGCATCTATCTACAGTGTCTACAGGCCTCTATCTACAGTGCCTACAGGCCTCTATCTACAGTATCTACAGGCCTCTATCTACAGTGTCTACAGGCCTCTATCTACAGTATCTACAGTCCTCTATTTACAGGCCTATATCTACAGAGTCTGCAGGCCTCTATCTACAGTACCTACAGGCCTCTATCTACAGTATCTACAGGCATCTATCTACAGTGTCTACAGCCTTCTATCTACAGTGTCTACAGGCCTCTATCTACAGTGTCTACAGGCCTCTATCTACAGTGTCTACAGGCCTCTGTCTACAGTGTCTACAGGCCTCTATCTACAGTGTCTACATGCATCTATCTACAGTGTCTACAGGCCTCTATCTACAGTGATAGTTTCTTCAGTATAATGCAGTTAGATCATCCAGAGTGTTCGATTACACCAATGTGAGTGTTTGGTAAGGATCTGCTATCGTCTATTGACTGCAATTAGTCAGTCATTTGATGAATACTAGAAAAGAACAAATAGAATTTTATAATCCAACTTAGACTTTTGAAGAAATGCAGCATTCTTGTCCTTTTAGAAGGTAGTGCTAATTTGCAGAGAAAGATTAAATACCTGATGATTATTTCAATAGGATATTATTAAAAAATCGCGTTAAAATATATGAATGCATTAATTGTCGTGAGAACCAGAAAAGAATGAATAATCTAACTCATTATTTGAATTAGTATGCATGATACTTGTATGTATCATGCATACTAATTCAATAACGAATTTTAGTAAGTAAAATCACAGAGTTAGCTCTAAGAATAACCTTCGCGCAAGAACAAAAATAATCACCCTCACTCTTTGCTTACCTGTTCATGAACTGTGTCCATCAGTTCAAAATTGTTTTTACCTGTTAATAGTACAATAAGAGGCGGAGAAAAAGAGATCAAGATACAGTTTTTTGTCCATTGGCTAACGATTTACAAGTATTTGAAAAAGCAGAAACATTTTTGTGGCCCATATTGTATTATGAGAATATCATATTCTGATGATTTTTCCTAATAACTACCAATAGAGAATTTCACCCGGTAGGTATATAATTTGCCTCTGATAATTGAGATCCAACTCAAACTATTTTAAATCTATTCGATCTATATGATTTTCTCACTCTCCATTAGTGCCAGGTAAATAGAACATAGAATTATCTCTTCTAACGTAACTAAGTGGTGTTACATCGCTATAGATATTACAGAGAGAGTGTTTGACTTGGACCTCAGGTGGGTACGAAATTATCCAATTACCTGTAATGAAATCGAGAATAGAGACTAATGTAGTGATATGTACTGTAGTGATAGGTACTGTAGTGATAGGTACTGTAGTGATAGGTACTGTAGTGACAGGTACTGTAGTGACAGGTACTGTAGTGACAGGTACTGTAGTGACAGGTACTGTAGTGATAGGTACGGTAGTGATAGGTACTGTAGTGATAGGTACTGTAGTGATAGGTACTGTAGTGATAGGTACTGTAGTGAAATGTACTGTACACTGTACTGTAGTGATAGGTACTGTACACTGTACTGTAGTGATAGGTACTGTACAGTGTACTGTAGTGATAGGTACTGTACACTGTACTGTAGTGATAGGTACTGTACACTGTACTGTAGTGATAGGTACTGTACACTGTACTGTAGTGATAGGGGCAGGTACTGTAGTGACAGGCACTGTAGTGACAGGTACTGTAGTGATAGGTACGGTAGTGATAGGTACTGTAGTGATAGGTACTGTAGTGAAAGGTACTGCAGTGATAGGTACTGTAGTGATAGGTACTGTAGTGATAGGTACTGGTGATAGGTACTGTAGTGATAGGTACTGTAGTGATAGGTACTGTAGTGATAGGTACTGTAGTGATAGGTACTGTACAGTGTACTGTAGTGATAGGTACTGTACAGTGTACTGTAGTGATAGGTACTGTACACTGTACTGTAGTGATAGGTACTGTACACTGTACTGTAGTGATAGGTACTGTACACTGTACTGTAGTGATAGGTACTGTACACTGTTCTGTAGTGATAGGTACTGTACACTGTACTGTAGTGATAGGTACTGTACAGTGTACTGTAGTGATAGGTACTGTACACTGTACTGTAGTGATAGGTACTGTACACTGTACTGTAGTGATAGGTACTGTACACTGTACTGTAGTGATAGGTACTGTACACTGTACTGTAGTGATAGGTACTGTACACTGTACTGTAGTGATAGGTACTGTACAGTGTACTGTAGTGATAGGTACTGTACAGTGTACTGTAGTGATAGGTACTGTAGTGATAGGTACTGTACACTGTACTGTAGTGATAGGTACTGTACACTGTACTGTAGTGATAGGTACTGTACACTGTACTGTAGTGATATGTACTGTACACTGTACTGTAGTGATAGGTACTGTACACTGTACTGTAGTGATAGGTACTGTACAGTGTACTGTAGTGATAGGTACTGTACACTGTACTGTAGTGATAGGTACTGTACACTGTTCTGTAGTGATAGGTACTGTACACTGTACTGTAGTGATAGGTACTGTACACTGTACTGTAGTGATAGGTACTGTACACTGTACTGTAGTGATAGGTACTGTACAGTGTACTGTAGTGATAGGTACTGTACACTGTACTGTAGTGATAGGTACTGTACACTGTACTGTAGTGATAGGTACTGTACAGTGTACTGTAGTGATAGGTACTGTACACTGTACTGTAGTGATAGGTACTGTACACTGTACTGTAGTGATAGGTACTGTACAGTGTACTGTAGTGATAGGTACTGTACACTGTACTGTAGTGATAGGTACTGTACACTGTACTGTAGTAACAGGTACTGTACACTGTACTGTAGTGATAGGTACTGTACACTGTACTGTAGTGATAGGTACTGTACAGTGTACTGTAGTGATAGGTACTGTACAGTGTACTGTAGTGATAGGTACTGTAGTGATAGGTACTGTACACTGTACTGTAGTGATAGGTACTGTACACTGTACTGTAGTGATAGGTACTGTACACTGTACTGTAGTGATAGGTACTGTACACTGTACTGTAGTGATAGGTACTGTACACTGTAATGTAGTGATAGGTACTGTACACTGTACTGTAGTGATAGGTACTGTACACTGTACTGTAGTGATAGGTACTGTACAGTGTACTGTAATGATAGGTACTGTACACTGTACTGTAGTGATAGGTACTGTACACTGTACTGTAGTGATAGGTACTGTACACTGTACTGTAGTGATAGGTACTGTACACTGTACTGTAGTGATAGGTACTGTACAGTGTACTGTAGTGATAGGTACTGTACACTGTACTGTAGTGATAGGTACTGTACAGTGTACTGTAGTGATAGCTACTGTGTTATACAGTGGTAATTAATATACAAAGAAATCATTTATTTTATTAGTAATTCATTGAAAAAGTATAATTTAAGATTGAAATAAAACCATTCAATTTATTAATCATTGCAATGAACATTTCAATTCTAATTTAATTAATGAATGCGAATTTATTATTTCAAATCAACGTAAACTCTATTGGAAAATATTTATAATTCAATTGCAATGAAAATAATTAGATGTGGAAAAAAATTATAAATGAATGCACGGCTAGATGGAATATTTTGTATAGTTTGAGGTTTATATAGTAACTAGTGTACTTGCCCGTTAAAATAACGTTTTCTCAATAGTATCAATATTTGTAACTAGTATACTTAAATCGCTTTCATTTAATTACAAGTCAAAATAATAAATGTGACATGTTCAATACATTTTTAAATGGTAAACATAGTATGTTTAATTGTATTTAGTGAACAGGGCATGTTTAAAAACATGTCAAAATAGTAAACATGGCATAATTAATAGCATGTCAAATTATTAAAAATAGTAAATGACTTTGATTTAAAACAAATTATTCGTTACTAAATCTAATTCTATTTTCATTAAAAGAGTTATTATCTTGAATATATTTATAATAGAACATATAAAGTCATTCATATTCATAGAATCTAAGATCAGAATATTGGATAATATGCATATGAAATAGAAGTGAATTCTTCATGAAAAGTCCGTGGAGTTTATTAAAAACAAACTAAAGCAAAGGTAAATAAAATAGTCCAAATAACTTCAAAACGGACGGAAATTAAATCCAAATTCATTGAAGGTATATAACAGATATTATTCCGATGTTGTAACAATATAGGGGCAGTGTTGTGACAATATTGGCAATGATGTAACAATATTAGCAATGTTGTGACAATATTGGCAATGTTGTAACAATATTAGCAATGTTTTGACAATATTGGGGCAATGTCATATCAACATTAATAATATTGTTACAATATAAACAATATTGTTACAATATTGTTAATATTGTTACAATATTAACAATATTGTTACAATATTAACAATATTGTTACAATATTAACAATATTGTTAGAATATTAACAATATTGTTACAATATTAACAATATTGTTACAATATTAACAATATTGTTAGAATATTAACAATATTGTTACAATATTAACAATATTGTTACAATATTAACAATATTGTTACAATATTAACAATATTGTTACAATATTAACAATATTGTTACAACATTAACAATATTGTTACAATATTAACAATGTTGTTACAATATTAACAATATTGTTACAATGTTGACAATATTGTTACAACTTGGGGTAATGTTACCTCAAGAAATATCGTTACCAAATAAGTCTTCTTCAATAAAAACCATAGCCCTAAGCCTACCTGGGAGATTATCGCCTTATTTGAATATTGGAATACAAGGATATTCACTTAGAATCTAAGTACACACAGTTGTTTGTAAATAAGCACATGTGCATTGAATCTACGTGATGCATACAAAGTATTTAGAAATATAAACATATTCATTTTATAATATAAATAAAAATCAACTCTGAATAGAAATACAAAATAATTTCATTATAAAAATAGAAAATCAACTCAGTATAAAACTAAAAGTTCATTTTATACAAGAAAATATTCATTTTATACAATAATGCAAATTCATTTTATATAAAGAGAGTTATTCATTATACAGAAAAATACAAATTCATTTTAGAGTAAAAACGTAAAATAAAAAGGCAATAATTGTACAAAATACTTTCAAATTATTTTTTTGAAATCCAAAAGTTTCCCAAATTTCAGGATCAGATTACCTGATTAACAAACGACATAAAAGTCTAACCCACTCTAGCACAACACTATTGGTTACTGTGCCACAGAGAATAGTCACTGATAGTACATCTATAATAATATATTCCAAATCCCGCACCCGAGATTATAAATAGGACTGGATTTGCTTTTGATATGCCCCTTTTTCAGGCGATGTTTTGAAAAGTGTGGCAATAAATCTACGGGGTTAACGCCATCTACTAAACAAACGTGAGTTGTGATGCAGTATCAGGGATACCAAGGGGATACCAGTGTCTCTAATGTTTGTTATTGTAGTCATGATACAGTAAACAGTTTATTGTATCATAGAGTTCTTGGAGAAGGAAAAATTATGAAAAGAATAATTTAAATATCTTATTGTATACAGGATACAGTTGTCGAGAAAACTGTATGTACATTTAAAAATAGTAATTGAAAAATTGTTATTGTACGACGCAATTATATGGAATATTTTGTTGAAAAAATTGATAATTATATAAATAAAGTAACCAAAAGTTGGCATTATAGAAATAAATAATCTTTTATTTACAAATTTTAATATTATATTCATATGGTTTTTAATGGAAAAATTTCTTACTTCTTAACTTACAGTTAGTAAATTTTTATTATTATTTTTAAACTGTTGCATGATTTTGCATTTTATTATTGTATATAGAGACTATAGGGGAAATTACTCGTTATTTTAATTGGCATCCATGATACCTAAGGTAACATGGATACCAATTAAAATGATGACAAGTAAAAAAGTAAAATTTTACATATCTTTATGTCTGAAAATACGGAGCTGTACGATAACTCGTAAATAAACCTAACAAATTTCAAGCGTATTTTCTAGCCTTTCATCTATCTGAGATTAATTCTGAACAGCAAATTGTCTGTTGATTAAAGTCTTGCTTCTTTTAAAAAAGTTCTAAATTAAGTTTTATTTTGAAAGTTACACCTCAGATTTTGTTTCATTAAGTGTGATCTTTTAAGTCTGCGGTTCTTGTTCCTGATATAGGACTTAAATACTAAAGAAACCTTAAGACTTAAGTACTTAAGGAACCTTAAGGTTTGCTCTGCACTAAGTCTCCCAAAGGCCAATTAAAACGATCAAAGAACTTTTAGAAAAAAGGTGCTATATCGATACTATACTGTGATCTAAACAGTCAGGTAATGCTATAAAAATAATGTAATTATTCGGAAAACAGAAGTGATATAAATTTAAAAACTGTATTAAATAAAAAAATATAAATAATAGATAAATAAATGTTATAAATAAAAAAAAATGTTCGATATAAAAAAAATGTTTTGCATAAAAATTGTTATAAATAAAATCATCGTTATAAATAAAATCATTGTTATAAATAAAATCATTGTTATAAATAGAATCAATGTTATAAATAAAATCAATGTCATAAATAAAATCATTGTTATAAATAAAATCAATGTTATAAATAAAATCAATGTTATAAATAAAATCATTGTTATAAATAAAATCAATGTTATAAATAGAATCAATGTTATAAATAAAATCATTGTTATAAATAAAATCAATGTTATAAATAGAATCATTGTTATAAATAAAATCAATGTTATAAATAGAATCAATGTTATAAATAAAATCAATGTCATAAATAAAATCATTGTTATAAATAAAATCAATGTTATAAATAAAATCAATGTTATAAATAAAATCATTGTTATAAATAAAATCAATGTTATAAATAGAATCAATGTTATAAATAAAATCATTGTTATAAATAAAATCAATGTTATAAATAGAATCAATGATATAAATAAAATCATTGTTACAAATAGAATCAATGTTATAAATAGAATCATCGTTATAAATAAAATCAAGCTTATATATGGTATGGAATATTTAAAAATAATTAGTATAATAGAAAAAATAAAAATAAAAATATAATTGTTGTTAAAAATAATATAGCTATTTAAAAAAAAATGCCGAGATATTGGCTGGATGAGCTATCAAGATTCCATTAATTCATAGAAATTATAACATTCATCATGATTCTTAAATTATGAAGGTATTACACAAGTATTCTCACAATTTTTTATGAAAAAATAAATCATTAACTCACCCGTCTCATGACGCGAAGAGAGAACGATGAAGTCTTCATGATTGCTCTTCTTCTTCTTCTTCTTCTTCTTCTTCTTGACGAAAAATTATCCAATTTATCTCTCACACTGTCTCTACCGCATACGTTTTCGCGTCGGTTTTCCTTCACTCACTTTAGTAATTTAATATAAACTAAGCTTGCGTAAACCTCAATAGGATAGTGATATAATTTAATGCTTATGATATGTTTTAAATGAAATGTATTTGGTATCTCTGAAATTAAAGTATTAGTGTCATATATTTAGATATAGATATTTAATTTAAACTGTATAAATATAGAAGAAAATTGATGTATAATGTGCAATATTTTAAAAAAAGTGGACATTGATGATAAAGTAAAAGACATAATAACGTGCAGGTATGTATACTCTTGCAGTTACGTATTACCGTATAGTTACGTATTACCGTACAGTTACGTATTACCGTACAGTTACGTATTACCATACAGTTACGTATTACCATACAGTTACGTATTGCCATACAGTTACGTATTACCGTATAGTTCGCAAGTATTCCCGTACAGTTACGTATTACCGTACAGTTACGTATTACCATACAGTTACGTATTACCATACAGTTACGTATTACCATACAGTTACGTATTACCATACAGTTACGTATTACCATACAGTTACGTATTACCATACAGTTACGTATTACCATACAGTTACGTATTACCGTACAGTTACGTATTACCATACAGTTACGTATTACCATACAGTTACGTATTACCATATAGTTACGTATTACCATACAGTTACGTATTACCATATAGTTACGTATTACCATATAGTTACGTATTACCATATAGTTACGTAGTACCGTACAGTTCGCAAGTATTCCCGTACAGTTACGTATTACCGTACAGTTACGTATTACCGTACAGTTACGTATTACCGTACAGTTACGCATTACCGTACAGTTACGTATTACCATACAGTTACGTATTACCATACAGTTACGTATTACCATACAGTTAAGTATTACCGTACATTTACGTATTTCTGTATAGTTACGTATTACCATACAGTTACCTATTACCGTACAGTTCCTAAGTATTCCCGTACAGTTACGTATAACCATACAGTTCCTAAGTATTCCCGTACAGTTACGTATTCCCGCAGAGTTATGTATTCCATCACAGTTGCGTTTACCCGTATAGATACGTATTACCGTACAGCTATGTTTTCCCGTGCAGTTACGCATTACCGTACAGTTGGCAGTTGGGTATTCCCAAATAGATTCTCATTATTGTACAGTTACGTATTCCCGAACAACACATTCATTAATGAAATGGTAATAGAAATTCATATATATATATAGGGTGTGTATTAAAGTAGTTATGTCATATTAAGTTATTATTATTAAATATATATAAGTTAGTTATATAACTTTCAAGATTTAAACCACCAGATGGCGCTGTGTAATTCATTTTTTTTACACTAAAAAACTGTAATTCATTTAAAATGTGAGACTAAGTCAGTATTTTACGATTCTTCAACAGATTAGCATCCTAACTTTTGTCTCAGTCATAACTACCTAAATCGTGTTTGCATTCTTAACCTGCATTCAAAATTTTAATTCTTTACTCAAAGAAGTTTAACTCCAAACCTCAACTCGTTCTAAACTCTAAACAAACTAATCGGTCTGACCAACTCAAAGTACTAAGGTTCAAATTAACTTCATAGCAAGAGATTTGTTCTACGCTATTTTCTATTTCTTTCAAACTTAAACTTTCTGTCTTCACCTAAGTTTACTTTGGTGAAGACTCTTGAAACGTATTGTAATTACCACTAAAAATTCAAGGTATGTTTTATGACTAAACGTGAGAAGATAGCTAGTTTGTTGGTGCTTTTAAGGTGATCACCTGACTTAAGAAGAGCCAAAAATTGAAAACTGAAAAAATTTATTCATCTAAAACTTACCTACAGATGTGTAGAATACGCTGTGTAAGTCATTATAATCTTAGCTTGTCTGCAGCGCATAAAATGGGAGTGAAAGGTGTAGGGGTGGATAGAAGCGCATCCACCCTCAAATACCCCCCCCCCCCCGAATGGGTGGTGGGAGTTGATTTGAGAGAAAGACCACCATCCTTGCACTCTAGGCTTCAATAAGAAATCAGTGTCGCACTGACTTTTTTACGAGTTACGATAGGGATGTGTCGCTTGTCTACGTGACACATTCTTCTAGAGTGAGATGATCTGATGGTAGAGATGTTTTAATCTCTCCTGAAAACATATATTTTTTGATGATTAAAGGTCCTCTCCAGACTCCGGAAAAAAAAATGAGTTTATTACATAATATTATAGAAATATAAGGTCTACGATCATTATTCTGCAAACCACATACAATTCGTTTCAATATATATTTTATAATTTGTTTTTAAAGTTTTTTAGTACTCTGTGAGCAACAATTGAGCAAATCACCACTAATCTGATGCTCAAGAAGAAGATTGTACACTCTTGGTTTTGATTCCAAATTTGAATTTTATAAACAAACCATGCGTTTTCGGACATTATTTTAGATATTAATTGTTTCCTAAAGTGTATAAACGTTTCTATTATAAGTTCATTCAATATTATACCTTTAAACGAATATTAAATGGATTTATTAAACCTAATACCTAGTTGACAATCAAAACAAATGGTGTACATTCTTTTTCTTCAGGCTGAAAATTTCTTAAATTAGTAAGTCGGAAGTAAAATAGGTTTTGTTGAGTTTTGATTATAAAAATCTTTAAAAGCATATAAAATTGAAAATACGCTACCAAATTTGATGCGGTTTGCAGCAAAATGATGAGAAACATTAGCCTCGTTAAATAAAGCAATAAAAATATTTGCTTGGAGGGGACCTTTAACGTCACTTCATCGATATAATTTTTTCACTTGGTGAGACTTGGCAGAGCTCGTTGAAAAGAAGAAGAGGTGTTCTATGATTTAAAATAGTTTTTCTAGATATCTGAATTAAAAAAAAAGAGTTAAAAGAATTTGAAAAATATGCAAAAATGGGTTTCTGACAGAAAAAATGAAATAATCGTATAACAACTCTTCCTCTTTCAAATGAATCCTTTCCTCTGAGTGAAAATTTAAAACTGTTGATCCTGCGTTGAAGTTACCCTAAAAAAATTTCCTTTCATAAAAAAATGTTCGATTTATATTGCCTGTAACCATATTGTAGCAGGGACAAAACTTTTTTTGGTCATATATTACATGTGTACTGAATTTCAGAACTCTTAGAATCAGGGCTGCGGAGTCGGTACATAAAATATTTGACTCCGACTCCTTTATTTTGAATTTATCGACTCCGACTCCAACTCCTACTCCTTTATAAATAATTTCACCGACTCTTCGACTCCGACTCCACGACTCCGACTCCAACAAACAGTTTTACAGTATTTTTATAAGCAATATTGAGTCATTTGAATGTTTAGAATTTAAATATTGATTTAATTCATATCTATGAACAATTATTAGTTCTTATGAGATATTTAACATGATGAACAACAAATAAAAGGGACCTAAATTTTTGTGACTTATATCTATAGCTTGGAGTCGGGAGTCAGTATAAATTTTCGACTCCTGACTCCGACTCCACCAAAAAAAGCTTTGACTCCGACTCTACGACTCCGACTCCACAGGCCTGCTTACAATATTAATTAAAATTTCTGAAGGATTAACAAAAAAATTCTGAAGGCAGACGATCCCCTTATAGCTCCGGTAAAAATGAGTTTATCACCTAAAATTATAAAAATAAGGCCTAGTACCTATCATTAATCTGCAAACCGCATATAATTCGGTACAGAATACATTTTTTATATGCTTTTATAGTTGTTAATACCATGTGATGTGCACAACAACTGTACGAAACACTAATCTAACGCTGAAGAAAAATATTGTACACTCTTTGTTTTGATTTCCAATTTGAATTTTATAAACAAACAATGCATGTTCGGCCTTAGTTTTAGATTTAGTTGTTTCCTCTTATTCCTTTAATGGAATATTTCATATTGATTTGATGATACCTACCTAGTTGATATTAAGAACAAACGGTGTTCATCTTTTTCTTCGGACTGAAAATTAATAAATAAGAAGTAAAACGGGTAATATAGAGTTTTTATTATAAAATTCTTTAAAACCATATAAATATAAAAATGTACAATGAAATTTCATGGGGTTCGCAGCAAAATGAAATTCTCGTTCTGTTTAGAATAGATCAGCTCCTCCTAAATCTCTTAAAACGTGGAGCATCATCACTTCAATTAAGCTTACAGATATTATTATAAGTGATGGTACGTCGTTTATAATTTGTCATATCATAATTGTGATAGCACAAATGGTTCTAGAAAATTTTGGTCTTGGAAAATTCGGTCTCAGGTATAAATAAAACTTATGAATTAGATGTATCATTCTAATTAGATGAACCCCCCTGCCAGGTTTTTAAACAATCATGAAGTGTGCAGTATAACGAACTAGCGGATACAGCAAACTACATAGCGGTCATTTATGTTGAGAGGTCATTTGTAATTCTGAGACCGAAATCTTCGGCCACTGTACAAAATATGTACGGTGGTCAGTGGTATAAATAAAACTTATCTAATTCATACGTTTCATTTATACATGAGACCGAATATTCCGAGATAGAATTTTCCGCTCAAATTTCATGTCAGAATTACTAATGTTACGTATCATTGTACAACATTTATTGATGTTATCCGCTTTTAATAGATACTCTACACATTTTAGTACTCTCAATGTCACCTTTTTCTATTATCGTTCTTTAATAACACCATTATAAACTGAGACCGAATTTTCCAAGACAGATATTTCCTAGAACCATTTTGTACGGGTGTTCCACACGAATATGAAGCGTCTGTTTATTTCAGATGCAATATCATGAAATGTGGGTGTGCGCTGTAGATTCTGTTACTAAATTTACTAATTTTTTATCTTTCATTTATTTAAAATAGTGAGAAATGGGAAATGTGCGAAAATGTTCATTTTTCAATTGTATCAATTCATCTACATTCTGAAAACATGATTACAATGAGTGGGTTAAGCCTTGCACAATGGCGTTGAAACTGAACAGTTAATAAGACACTGTTCAGTGTATTTAGTTTGCTTGAAAAATTGAAGTTCCGATACCGATTCTTGTTTTTTTTTTTTAATTAACATTTATTCCCGAAAATTAAAATTTCCATATATACTTAAGTCCCCCCTATTAATAGTGAAAGAAAATGTAGTTGTGACCGTTATATATATATATACATATAATCGTTTGTAATATGTGACGTCACTGTACCCCTCTCTCTGATTGGCTGATACGCTATCACTTAAATAATTTTTTGGTCACTAGCGTCCACATATCAGTAAAACATCTTCCTATATTCAATGGTCTGTCTCCTCTTTCGAATCAAAGTTTTTAATTCTCTATTATTTTCAATTCCTACAAATTTGTATGTTTCTCAAGACATTATTATTTTGATGATCTGTATAGATTTGTTATAAGGTAGGTACCGAATTATCGGACAGTTCCACATTTTCGATCACATAAAATAATCATCTAAATTATTATTTAGGTAACTCATTTTAATTGGCATCCATATGATATCTGAAATGATATCTTTTAGCTGAAAAAATTCAATTTAACCACCAAAAATTAAGGATAAAAATTTGTAAAAATCGTTTGAAATGGCTGGATGCTAAATAATGCAATTATGAATTAAATATAAAAAGAGTGGGGATTGTTCACTAAAGAAATCAAACAATAGGTACTAGCCAATCTGCAGAATGTGTGACAGTTTTAACATGCAATGCGCTAACAATCCTCAATTTTTTCATGTATTCTGCTGAGAAGAATACTAGAGGACTTCTTAGAGAACACTTTACCAGCTTCTGCAGCCTGGAACACTAGTAATGAAATTTAGATATCTGTTTTTGATACATTCTTCATTATTTGTTTATTAGCTACATATATAGTGTCTTGACTAGGCAGTGGATTTTATGCTTATATTACTTGTTTTACTTAGTTTATTTTTACTTCAACTGCAACTTTCTATGTATCTACCACATGATCTTAGTTTTCTGCATGACCATATAGCTAATTAATTAAATACATGAATGAATACTAAATGACTTAGTACAATTTATTCTTCTTTGGATACTATCAATATTAGCCAGCTATAGGTAATGTTCTCTAGTTAAAATATTCAATTCTACATTCTTTTCCAATAGTTTGATTTAATTCAATGACATGACTAGGTATTTTCAGATGTATTCCCATTTATGAATATTTTATAGTAGCAGAAAATATATTATGTAAATAGACACTTTAGTAGCTGTAGCTAATTTACAAATTTATTTTTCATCACATAAACCTTGTGATTTCCATTCAATAATTTAGTTTCATTTTTTATGTAGGTCCAAAGATTGGTTTGTGATTAATAAAATCATTGTTTTGACTACTATTACTCTTCCTACTGTAAATCTATGACAAGGAGTTGAAGATCATGAAGCCACACTTTGTTTCAAAGCAATGACTTTAGCTATGTAGTAGCTATGTGGGTGGGACATTTGTGAATGGAACACTGGTCTATTGAATATTGTAAATACTGTACATTGGGATTTTTCTTAATTTTACAGTGACATCAGTTTATGTTTACTTTATCAACTAAAAATTTTAGTACACAATTCAAGTTAGCTACTTGTTGTAGTCAAGTTGGTTTTATTCATTTTCTTGATCACTTGAATCACTGTAGCTAGTTTTTTTTTTTTGACTACAGCTATTTCTTTACATAACTTCTTCATTTTGTTCAGTTTATACTTTGTCTTCTTGAAATTATGAATTAAAGTTATATGTGTAGTTTTGTAGTCTGTCACTTACAGTAGTTAGAGCTTGTTCCAAGACAATTCAGAATCTTGACTAAAAAGAAAAAAGTTAATTTCATCTAAGGTTCTCTTTATGTTAATTTTGAACAACAACCTTCAAATAATCATATTATAGAAACACAGGCATAACCTAATAACAAATCAGATAAAGGTATATCCTAATATTCAGATAATAATAAAACTAGTTCATAGCAACTTGAAATACTTTAGCCAAGAATTATTCCTCTACATCTGCAGTGTTCTGCTCACCTAGGCACTTCTCATGATTATTCCACTCTATAAGTAGATAACCACTCTGCATAATTTGATCATCTACCTACTGTCAAACTTTTTAGAATGAAGGAGAGGACTCTCTTGTTTTGCTCTTTCTTTAGTTTGTAGCTAGTTGTAAACTTGTAAACAAGTAGCTGTCCAACAGATGTTTATTTTTTAATTTGTCACTCAACTCAATATTACTTTATATTGTTTTGGGTAAATTAATGGGAATATACAAATTAATTCAAGGGAGTCTTTGAAAAATATTATGCAGACTGAAACATAAGAACGGTCAACATTGGAATTAATTCAAGATTCACAATTTACCACCAGTAAAATTAAAAATAGGTATTTGATTGTAGAATCATGAAATCTAATGCTGATAATAGTACCTAAGCTACCTACCTAATTAATAAATATAACGAACCATTTCTTATTAAATAACTATATATTTCTCATTGGTTGAAGGGAGTTAGGTACCTAGCTACCTAACTAGTTGTCGTCTTGTCGATTGCTGAAACTATTTTCGCCTACTAATTACGTACCTACCTACATAGTTAAGTACAGAAAACTAGGCTGCATAATCTCAAAAAAATATACCTACCTAAGTACCTACTACCTAGTAATCGTCTTATCTATATGCACACTTACCAGAATTTCCCCTTTGTATTTATGTCTTACCAAATTGTAGGTAGTCTCCATTTTGATTTAAAGAATAAATACGCAATTCAACTTTGTGAGGAAATTTTCTTCACACTGGTTATCATTTTAATGTTAGATTTAAAAACGAATCTTGATACCTACGTTATTTCGTTTCCTGTATATAAATATATGAAAAAACTCGTTTGAAAAGATTTTTGTACAGTTTTCCTAAAATATATAGGTATATTTATTCATTAGCTAGAGTTGTAAGCTGTGATGCTTTCAATTGGACCTAAAAAAATTAGAATACAAATTTCAACTCGAGCCAATTGAAAAAAAATCTCCTGTGATTATATGAATTATACTAATCTGCTTTGGTCTTTATTTTAGACTTCAATATTTTAAGATAATTTAATTTGAATATACAAATTACATAAATAATTTATCAGATATTTTCATAACTAAAAGTATATTCAAACATTGTACCTAGTACCTAATATTCAAGAATTATTTTTTAATCCACTAGATTAATTACTAATGGATTAAACAAAATGGAAGAGCTCAATAAAGAAAGGAAGTGGATCGACCATTAAATGAATGAGAATTTAATCTTCAATAATTATAATCAATCGAATAAACTTTCCAAAAGAGTTTAATTAATCGAAAAAGTGTACCCTAAAATACGTGAAAATAAATGCTGCTTTAATTAGATCCATTTATATGTTTTAGAATATTCTCCTACGTGTTTGTATACTATTTTTCTCACTAACTAATTGTATTAACTCGAGAGATTTTTCAAATTAAGAAAAGTTAAAGCACTAGATTTTTCATGATTAAAAGAAGTAAGAAACATTCGTGCTATTTTTTGGGCAACAATTACGTTACAAAAGTTGTTGTTGATTCATTTTTGTTACTTAAAGAATATTTATTCGATAATGTAAATGAAAATAAATGTGATTAATACTTGAGTAAATTCCAAATTATCAGACGGTTCCACATTTCCGATTATAAATAAGAGATCAAAAATGTATAATAATAAGAATTATTTAACTTTTATTTTATGTGATATTCTTCATATCTACAAGTATCATGATACTAATTGAAAGAAAAGTTAAATATTAATTTTTATATACTTTTTTTATCATATGATCATAAATATGGCACCACCCGATACCTCTAAACTCACCATATCTCCTGAATATCTACAATAAACTACATACAATTTTAGAATGTAGTTTCGATAAAAAAAAACAAGAGGAAAAGTTTCTCGGTGGTATTTTTTATTCGAAACTGTATCAAGGATACACCGGGACCCGTCTAAATAAAATACGTGATTTTTGGTGACATTTCATACCGCAAACAAATTGATCTGGGAATTAATACGAAACATTGAACTTGGAATTAATCGTGAATTGATTTTGGGTTCCAATTAATAGATACATTTGAAAGAATCTAATTAATTTTTTTCTAGCAAATTGTCATGTTTAATTTAAACGGATTCATTACTCAAAGAGGAAGCTATTCAATTTTGATGTGTTCAAATTCAAAAAAGAAACCATAGCACGTAATGCAATAACAGTTTTCTTTTAGCAGTACCTTTTTCGTGCCACACTCAATACTCGTCACATTGTTCTTGAAGTACAACCAATAAAAAAATTATCACTTTGAAACAGACTTCCAAATGTTCATTTCTCAAACAGCCGCTAGTGCTGATAAAACCACTGAGAAAAAGAACGAGAGGGGAGAATAATGTCCCTCAAGGCCTTCTACATTGTCTCATAACCAAATACACTAAAAAATATATTGGGTAGTCACAACATACACAATATTATCACAGCAAAACTTTCTTTGCTTGTAGAATAAACATCATATTTAATACACTGCCAGGTCAAGAGAAAATATTTGGTGTGGTATGAAACAGCTGTGGGTTGGGTAGACGACAGCGACGCACGACACATGGGATGCTTCCCTTACAACGTCCTGTGCAACAGTGAGGTATAACGCATCGGTGAAGAGAGTATATCTTGATAGCTAGGACCAATTGGCCCCTCATACCTCCTACACACTGTCTAATACTTTTTCAAACTAGCTAGGCCTTGTTACACTATGTCAAACTAGATATGTCCCGTACACACTATCTAATACTTTGTCAAACTAGATATGTCCCGTACACACTATCTAATACTTTGTCAAACTAGATATGTCCCGTACACACTATCTAATACTTTGTCAAACTAGATATGTCCCGTACACACTATCTAATACTTTGTCAAACTAGATATGTCCCGTACACACTATCTAATACTTTGTCAAACTAGATATGTCCCGTTCACATAATCTGACACTTTGTCAAACTTGTTGTCACACTATTTAACACTTTTTCAAACTAGATATACCCCGTACACACTATCTAACACTTTGTCAAACTGGATATTCCCCCTTACACACTATCTAACATTTTGTCAAACTGGTTGTACCCCGTACACACTATCTAACACTTTGTCAAACTGATTATACCCCGTACACACTATCTAACACTTAGTCAATCTGTTTATACCCCGTACACACTATCTAACACTTTGTCAGACTGGTTATACCCCGTACACACTATCTAACACTTTGTCAAACTGGTTATTACCCCGTACACACTATCTAACACTTTGTCAAACTGGTTATACCCCGTACACACTATCTAACACTTTGTCAAACTGGTTGTACCCCGTACACACTATCTAACACTTTGTCAAACTGATTATACCCCGTACACACTATCTAACACTTAGTCAATCTGTTTATACCCCGTACACACTATCTAACACTTTGTCAAACTGGTTATACCCCGTACACACTATCTAACACTTTGTCAAACTGGTTATACCCCGTTCACACTATCTAACACTTTGTCAAACTGGTTATACCCCGTACACACTATCTAACACTTTACACATAATAGTAAATCCTGTTTTAAACATAACGAAAATTGGTGAATAAAACCAAATTATTTTTTCAAAAGAATAATTAATAATTTCTAAAATTAATCATTTCTACGTTAATCAGACTGGTTTGCATACTCATTCTAGGTGACTAAATAGGTGCTAGGACAATTCGTCGTGGGGACATTTCGTCGTATCAATTCGTCGTGAACATTTCGTCGCGCACAATTCGTCGCCATATTTTCCATTTCGCACTATTACATATTATTAAATATAATCTCGTATTTCATCTCACCAAGAAATTTGTCAAATTTTCCATTTCTTCTAAAATCTAAATCTTGAAATTAATAAATGATTCAATATCTACAAAACTTGGTATCTACAATACATAAATAATTTCTGATGAATTTCTAATTTTCCATTATTATGAAATAAATCATTCCACATTTTGAAATAAATAAATGCAATTAATTGATAAATTAATATCAAGACTTCGTATCAACAATACGAGTAATTTATACTAATCTAAAAACTTCAGATCAAACCAACTCCAAATCTTTGGATCTTATTTGAAGAATTTAAAGAATTGTTCAAAAATTGTGTTGAAATAATATAATATCGTAATAAACATGTATAAAATTGACTGCAACGAATTGTCCGCGACGAATTGCCCACGCGACGAATTGTCCGGACACGGACTAAATATGATCACAATAACAATAGAGAGTCCAACTATTTTTCAAAGACGATATTTTTCCATTAAACACAAGACTAATAAAATAGTTTAAAAAGGTTATTCACATAATCTAGATTCTAGGATATAGATTTACCAATTTAATTAATGATGATTTGATTACCTCTCCAAACATTAATTAATTGGAAACCACTAATTGAATTAATTTCCTTCCAAATAATTAAAACTCTTTCAATCCGACTAACAGTGGCTTTTAATCGTAAAACTTCCAGGTAATTCGTATTGAGAAAATGATTAAAAAGGAGACTCATATAGTAAAAAATCTGCCCCTAGGGGCTCTATCCTGAAGCTGTCTGTGGTGATTGGAAGAGAAGGGGAGTGGCGGCATACCTTTGGCCCCAAACTATTGTAATTTGGATAGTGTATTGTCTTTTTTCATTTTTTTATCATTTTTCTCACTTTTCTAACGCTACTCGTAGTTTTAGAAATTTAGAGGATAGAGCTAGGGTTATGCTCTTCAACTACGAGGTCTTAGATTTTGTGTTTGGTAGACTCGTAGGCTTCATTTACTATCACCTCTTCATTTTCTTCTTCCATCCGTGAGTGCAGCCACCGGTGCTTGTGTCCCTTTCTGCATCCATGAGCATTGTCACCAACGGTAGGTGACTTTTTTCATGGAGCCACTTTCCTTTCTGACTGCTTCATCCAGTCCCTTGTACTTAATTTCCTCTTGATGTCAGCGATATGGCCTTTGGTTCCGAAGAGACATTACATATTCTACTTGAATTATTCATGATAACATTAGCTTAATAACTGCAGGGTAATTTCATCCTATGATTATTTTACTTTTCCTACATTAAACTTAGTATTTTTGTAATGATCGTATTTTTGTAATGATCGTAATTTTATAAGAGTTGTAATGATTGCGAGACGTGACTCAAAGTTATTATATAATTGGAATTACTCAAAGAAATTATTTTATATGAGTTAAAATAAAAGAAAATTGTCTTGAGGGCTCGACTTAGCTTAAATTGCGGTATTTGTTGCCAGAATCGACTGATGAAATCTCTGTGATTGAAGTTTAAAGTAGCGAATGAATTAAATGTATAAAAATTAAACTAAAGTTTAACTCTCTCTCATTATTGGTGTGTAATTAGTTGAAGATGTGAAACAGACCGATAATTCGTAACTCACCCTATCTAACTCACTATACCATTGCTCTAAAACAGATAGGAGAAAAGTGAAACACGATATTGTATTTGGCAGAAATTTACTTCAATTTCCAAGAATATATCTTCAATAAAGCTTCCCCACAGATCTCCGTAGGTATACAGGTAGGTCTACAGACTTTTCAAAAGAAACTGTAGGCTTATACAGGGCCTACAGAAAATATACAGTCGTGAACAAAATTTCTATAGGCATTAAGTTCATTCAGGCTACAAATGCCTGTATACTGATATTATCTTGAATATGATTCTATTAAGAATCATGTACACATGATAATAACTGTATATAAGCATACAAGGATCGTAGCTCCAACGCCTGTATAATAGCTACAGTCTTTTGCAATAGACTGTAGACCTGTACAAAATACTAAGGGACCTTTACAAATGCCTACAGTGTACACTATATAGTCTACAGTATAGAGACCTGCAGATCAATACAAGAGCCTGTATTAGCTATGCAGGAACCTGTATATCAATCCATATACAAGTATATGTAGATTTATACAGAATCCTGTACATTTTTATACAGAAGCCTGTATTCTATACAGGTGCCTGTATATCTGAACAGGTGCCTGTATATCTGAACAGGTGAACTTGTACATATATACAGGAGGTCCTGTATATCTATACAGGGGGGGCCTATGATCTGTACAGGAGCCTGTAACTTTATACAGAAGCCTGCAGATCTATATACAGGACTCTACAGACCTGTTGATAAGCCTGTATAACTGTAGACTAGCCTACAGTGCTGTACACCTGTAGGAGCAAATAGCCCCATTAAATTCCTATATTTGATGGGCAGTTATCTGTAGCAAGACGAGGTTGAGCGTGACTGCGAGGCTACCCTAAAATAAAAACAGAGAAAGTATCTTAACAACTACAATTTGATTTCTTCCTCTTCCATATAAAATACCAGAGAAAACATTTCTCCCAATCATTAACCTGTCACGATTAACCAAGCACCATCGGTACTTACGATAGTATCGGTAGAATGGCCTGAATTTAGGACCGGTATACCAAAATATAGTGGAACTCCTCTATAATGATATCCTGTATAGTGAATGTAGTGTCCCGAGTGAAGAAGTAGACTGTATAGTGAACACATTTTCTTTAGTCTGCCATGAATTGCCATCAGTTTTAGAAAACTGATGGCAATTTATGGCAAACGAAAAAAAATTTGTTCACTATATAGAGGCTACTTCCTTACTCAAAACACTACATTCACTATACACGATTTCATTATAGAGAAGCTCTACTGTACCGATATATTTAGTTTCAGTATCCGATAGCTGTCTTCAGTATCGGAATATCCATTTTCGGTATCGGTTCATCATGCCGATACTATCGGTACCAATCCAACAGTTGCCCCAGCAAAACTGGCAGTGTATATCAAAAGATTAACAACAATACCAACCGCATGGATGGATCTTAATATTCAAAATAACTTGATGCAGCACCATAAAAAATTACTTGACACTGTGTGATATAATTTACCTATCAATTGAATGTAGAACAGTAAAAATAAAATAGGTAGTATATCTTGCACCTAAAAAATTATAGTATGACAATTTAAAACAATGTAGAGGATAATTATTGAAATAAGTAATACAATTTACGACAACATTACCTTATCAAATAATTTGGCAATGATATATAACAGTCTGTATCATTTTGGCACAATAAATCATATCCCTATTGTTTTGATTTGACACAACACGTAAAATTGATGCCAGAGTTTATAGAGTAGCTATGTTAGTGAGTTATACTGATGACGTCAGCTGTGCGCTCGGCGATGCTTTTTTATTTACACTTCGCCAATCAGAGACTCTCATTTGAATATTGAAGGCACTGATTGGCTAATTAGGTAAACAAATGAATTGCTTCTGGCGTAACAATGCTCACAGAACAGTGCGCACTGTGATTCTTTTTTGTTTACACTTCGCCAATCAGAGACTCTCATTTGAATATTAAGGACTATGATTGGTTCCTCAAGTTAACAAGTGAATAGCATTAAGCGTAACTCTGACAGCAGTTAGCTCGACAATACCTACTTTATAAACCTCAACATGTTTTATGTTTACACTATACAAAGCGCTTCCAAATGAGCGCACTTTCTTTTTAAGATCAAAGCACAATCAATAAATTATGCCTAATATTTCTCTTAAATATGAGTAATTTGAATCTTCTGCATAATAATTTACATGATTTTCTATACACACAAACGTTGCTGGAAAGACAATTTGGGTTTGGAATAGTTGAGACTGTTTAAGTAATCTAAATAACATCATCTATACGGTGCTCTGTTAAATAGGTGCATTTGTCCAATTAAATGCTGTAATTTTCCAATTCATCAACTGCTAAACTTAAAATGCATCATCTGAAATCAAATTGTTCAATTTAGATATCACGTACGTGAAAATGTTCTACCTAACTAAAAAAAGAGATTCTCAACATTCCAAACCCATATTGTTCAGTTCAGAAACTCCACTATACATATACAGAATGTTAGAGCAATAATACTTCCAAGGTCTTCTTGATTATCCTCTGCGATCAAAAAAGTCTGTACATGTGTTGGGACCACGACCATCTCCCACTTACTCCAAGAACTTCTCATCAGGATAGACCACTTTAAAATTTACGCGGCAATGTCTTCTTCTGAAGAAATATTAGTTTCAAAACTGTCTTGTGATCAGAGGAACTTGAGGCCGTTTGAAATGGACGTGGTGTTACCCGAACTATAGGTGAACACTGTCAAAGCGTTACACAATAGTCGCTCTACTAAAAACACCCCGAACAACACAAGTTGAAGTGACACTGTAATAAAGCAGGAGCAGAGTGCAGGAAGTTGAAGGGTCAAAAACTGATATTTGACGCACGAAATGGTAGGTTTTCACCCTTCAAATCCCATGAAACTCTGGGCAGGAAAGAGAGATAGATAGTAGAGTAACACATTCAATGCCTAAGGTTTAGGGCTAGAGAAGCTTTAAAAGATCTTTGGCAGTACGTAGATACAAATGCCCTCCTTTTGGTATCATCTACCAGGATGCAATATCTTACATTTTAATTTACCGTTTGAAAAGATACAATGAAGAAACTTGAAACTGTAGTCTCAGACTGTTACCTATGATACGCCATTGCACTCTATCATGGCTACCTAAGTAAATAACCGTATCTAGGATACCGGTTCAAAAGTAATAATTTGTGACTGCTCTAATCGCTCGGTAAACAAAAACGAAAGAGATTTCCATCCTTTTCTACTCAATGATAAAAAACTAGAACGTAGGAACAGGAGGAGAAAAGTTCTGGATAAGGAAGTAGAGCCTCTGTCCCACCACCTAAATACGTGGGAAAAGAGAACTCCCACCAACACTACCTTTGAGCATTATAAAAAGAGTCAGGACTCTTCACACTGATAAGTCGATTAAAAATCTAGAGTTAGGGTTGAGCGACGTGTTGTGGTATTCATCTTCGTAGATGTGGTTGTCAACACGCATGGGTCAACCCTAGCTCTCATAAGCTATTGAAAAGTAGTAGGTCATTATTGCAAAAAATTGTTGGTTCATAGTATTTGGTATTTACTATTTTGTTTTGGATTTTCAATATGGTGGTATAGGAATGAGTTTCATTAGAATGATAAACCGAAATTTGATGATCAATATTATCAATATATATAATAATAAACAATGCCTAATCAACAGTTTTATGCACAAATGTGTAAATATTTTAATATGTAAAAATACAAACGTAGTAGACTTGATATCGAAGTTGATTTGAAATAACAAGGGAATTTCTTCGAGTGATAGATCTGAAGGAGGTGGACGGCTGGTTTCAATTTTTAGTGATATTAAGTGACAGAACTCCGAGAAATAGAAATGTGAATGATTTTATAAAGGAGACTCGCTCCTCTTCGTCAATAATAATGTATCGGATAATTTTATAAGGAATGAGGTAGACTACTTGCTTTTGCACAAGAACATTCGAAGTACAATCATCATTTTATTTGGCAGATCGCCTGTTATTGTTCAATTTGTTGAATGTTGATAGAATTTTATCGTAAAATATCATAATCTCTGACATTGAATTTTCGTCGGATAATTTATCGTCGTTTTTAGCAACGATTGATTTTTCGACTAAGACAATAAACATTTATTGTTTTTTATGAATAAGAAAGAACTTTAGCAAAGCAAGTAACCCACCAATCTTCCATTATGAAACTTTCCACTATTTATCTTCGTTAGAGGGAGAGGGGGGGGGGATATTTCTTCTACATCTTTCAGCTTCTATAATAACAAAGTAACCAATTCATCATCTAGACTAAGAGCAATACTATATAATATGAAGCAATAATACATTATAATATAAATGACCATGCAGGCAAAAAAGCTTACAACATAGTGTTGAAGAACAATAATCTACAGTTTAAAAGGTAAACAATTGAGAGAACTTAATGTTATCTGATGGCACGCAGAGAAAAAGTAGGTGTGTTCTTTACTACAACCCACATAGTAGCTAGGTAGGATTAAAACAGAGCAACTTGATCATTTTCAATTGGTATCTTTGATACCTGCAGGTATCAAGGATACCAATTGAAATATAAGTTTTTTTCTTGTTCTCTCAACCATGAATGTATTTCAATGCTCTTGTTTTGATTTATTTTCCAATAATAACCTTTTGAAATTTGCATCCAGAATGTTATTCATATCTGGTAACTGACACTTTACCCTATGTGAAAATGAGTCAATACGATACACAATATTGTGGGTAAATTTGACTCACAAAATAGGTATTGTGGGTGAGAATTATCCACATAATGTCTATTGTGGATAAATTTGACTCACAAAATAGGTATAGTGGGTGAGAATTATTCACATAATGTCTATTGTGGGTAAATTTGACTCACAAAATAGGTATTGTAGATGAGAATTATCCACATAATGTCTATTGTGGGTAAATTTGACTCACAAATTTACCAAATGTAGGTACTTTTAATTGACAAAAATTCTATTGTGAGTAGGTTCGAATACATTGCAGGTGAAATTTACATGCTTGTGAGTTATTTTGAACCACAGACAATCATTCATAATCACATCAAAATTTTGAAAATAAGTTCTAAATCACACATAACTTTTAAACTTTAATTTTTGTGTCTTTTTGACCCACTTTTTCTCTGTGTACCATCACGAATGAAGTATATTTAGAGTATAGAATTATATATGTATGTATGTATTCGACGGGAGAATTGATTGTGCGTATTGACCCGTAAGTATATAATATATATTTACTCAACAATAATTTAATCGAAGATGGGATAATGTTAAAACAGTTTTTCTATTTTGTTATTGTGAATATTTAAAATTAATTACTTAACTGATAATATCTAATTTTAACTAAATTGCTTCCAAACACGTTGACTTCAAGTTGGTGTAAATATACACCACGTGGTACAGTCCTTTATCCTGAAATCTAACCAGTTCACTTAGGTAAATTGACGTAGCTCTAATCCAATGTAATGAGTGTGTTATTCCATTGGTGTCATTCATTTTGACGTAAGAGTTGATAGTAGAAGTAGGAATGGACACTGTACTCAGTCGTAGTCAAGAGTAGAAGTAGGTATGGACACTGTTCTCAGTCGAAGTTAAGAGTAGAAGTAGGTATGGACACTGTACTCAGTCATAGCCAAGAGTAGAAGTAGGTATGGACACTTTACTCAGTCGTAGTCAAGAGTAGAAGTAGGAATGGACACTGTTCTCAGTCGAAGTTAAGAGTAGAAGTAGGTATGGACACTGTACTCAGTCATAGCCAAGAGTAGAAGTAGGTATGGACACTTTACTCAGTCGTAGTCAAGAGTAGAAGTAGGAATGGACACTGTACTCAGTCGAAGTTAAGAGTAGAAGTAGGTACGGACACTGTACTCAGTCGAAGTTAAGAGTAGAAGTAGGTATGGACACTGTACTCAGTCGTAGTCTAGAGAAGAGATAAGTATGGACACTGTACTCAGTCGTAGTTAAGAGTAGAAGTAGGTGTAGACACTGTACTCAGTCATAGTTAAGAGTAGAAGTAGGTATGGACACTGTACTTAGCCGTAGTCGAGATTAGAAGTAGGTATGGACACTGTACTCAGTCGTAGTCAAGAGTAGAAGTCATTATGGACATTGTACTTAGTCGAAGTCAAGAGTAGAAGTAGGTATGGACAGTATTGAGTACATAAACCAACCAGTAGTCAATGTGTTATTGCTTAAGATTTTGATTCAAAGATGAATAATATTACGTCATCAATAATGAAATTATATCATATGATGATTTTTAAAGAGAATAATCGAGCTTAAGTTTGAGCTTGGATTGCATATATATATTTCTGTATATTAATATGTATACATACATCAGTAAACATAGGATTGATAATGATAAAGATCCTAATAATGAATAAATTATTGCAGTAGTTATTTCTAATGCATATATGTATTTTGTGCTTAGTATATTTAGTTTCAGATATGGTAATTGTTACACAAAAAATGAACTTACCTAATCTCTATTTTCGTATAATATAGATATTTTTTAACGCTCAATTACAGAAGTCGTTCAGTATTGTCATTTATTGTCTTTATTTCCTTTAATTGTATTAGTTAGGCGTACGCAAAATGTACCAGTAAAAGTATTTACGTACCAATAAAAGTATGTACATGTAACCCAAAGTGTACTATGAATATTCTGGAATCAGAGAAAATCATTATGATTTCCATACGTACATCAATTCTTCATTTTTAAATATGATCGATCAAAAAATACAACAAATATATCGATCCAAATAAATGAAAAGTAGCGGCAATTCGTTTATAACTATAAATAGTTTCACTAAACAGGCAAAAAAAGTCACCACTAATCGAACTTATTATCTTCCCTATATATCCATGAGCATCTATATTACACGTCATTTTCTTCTCTTTTCAGTTGACTATCCTCTTCTTCTTCTTCCTCTTCCTCGTCTTCATCGTCCAGGTTGTCGTTGGAGTACGCGGGGTGTTCACAAATAGTGTAATAGTGGCCGCCGTACAGAACCCCGAGCTCCCGCAACGACTCTCCTCTGATCATCGCCTTGATGGTCCAATTGAAACAGTCTTCATCAGGCTCTCGGTCCAATCTCTCAACATCAACTATTTTAGATGATAATCTATCTAATATCACACCAATATCTTTAATGGACAAGTGACGCTTCACGTCCACCGTCGGTTGGTCTATTAACAATAAGAACTTCTGAGAGAGCTGGCTATCGTCATCGTTGGTTGTATTCTCCGTTTCGGATTCGCTGCTGTCGCCGCTCTCTTTCGGGGTGTTTATTGTGGGGATTATGGGCATGTCCACCGATCTGTAGCTGCTGTCGGACTGGAAGTGAACATGGGGGGATTTGGAAGTGGAACCTGTCCGGGATAACGCTGGACTATGCCCGGCACTGCCCGTGCCAGGTCTCTTCATCTCCAAAAGGGGTACCTGGTTTTGAATTGGGCATAGGTTTGACTACGGAAACGAGATTCTTTGTTAAAAAATATGTTGAACCTTATCACAAATTCTCCCGTAACATTTATTTTAATGACAGTTTCACTTGAATAGGAATTTCAGTTTATAGGGAGTGAGGAAGAATTCGTGTTAAGGTTGTTTAATCTCACTGATATTTCAAGCAATCATTCAATGTATGAATAAATGGAATGAGACTGTTTTTTGGTTTTTACTGGATTTAAGTATTCATGATGACCTGATAAACTAGAGTAACGTTAACTAGGTGCAACTACTGTTGTTCATGCAAGGGCGAACTTGATGGCACTAGGATAAAATGTTGATTTTTTTTTATTAGGCTTTGACTTCAAAACAAGTTGTAGTTGATAGAGTAAAGGTTACTGCATTCCCAGCTATCTTGATTAATTTTAAGTAAAACATTAGGCTATTCTATCTTATATGTTTCAAATTGAATACAAATCAATCTTTTGTTTTTATTTTATTTCTCGCTTACAGCATATGAAATTGTAATAAGTATAATATTTCTTTGGCCTTGTGACATTTAGAATTTTCGGGTTCTTTCGTAACAATTTTATACTTCTAATTACATATTCTCAATATATTATTTTCAAACTGAGATTTTTCAAGGTTCAATATGGGTCTTAGACGTCATATGAATGATTATTGAAACTATTCACCATCAAGTTCGCTCTGAAATATGATCGAATGATGAAATGTAATTTTACCTAATGAGAAAGTGTCCAGGCACCCCCAGCTCAACAGATTTCAGGAGTGTTTTATAACTCGAGGAGAGCAAATTAACATGAAAAATGATCAACAAATGGGGGACACACATCAAAATATATAAGAGAAGTAGTAGATAGGTAGTATCAGCAGCAGTACCCGTAATTAATTTATATATATTTAGTAACATTTCAAGACTTAATACTAGGGGAACACTTTCTGGCAGTGACTGATATAAAGTGGCAAGGGATTCAAGTCGGTTTCATGTACGAATTTCTTAATGGTTTTCTCTTCATATATCCAAATTAGATCAATTAATGAGTTTGTTTTACAAAGAACATATTTATACATAAGTTTATGGATGTTTTCAACAGCAATTGCATGGATGATCGTGTATGTTACATTTGTTTTTGTCTTGGCTTGGTTTTTGTTGGAGGAGTTGTTGTTGTTGGTGTAATTCTATTTGTTGCAGCTCTATTTGTTGTTGGTGCAGTTGTTTTTGAAGCTCTTTGAGATGTATTTGTTTTTGTTGTTGGTTCAGATCAGAGATGTATTTGTGTTGTTCCTGACTGTGTTGGCTGTGAAGTTGAGGTTGCTTCTGCTGGTTTGATTTCTTCGGGGGCTTCTGATGATGCGTGAACTCTGAATGCTGTTTTAGTTGTTTAGTAAGTTCCTTTTGCTGCTTTTGTTCGGGTGTCAAATCGGATTGTTTAGATTTGTGTTGTTTAGTTGAATAGTGTTGCTGCTGTTGGTGGTGTGAAGATTTTTTAGGACTTTTCAGTGACTGAGTTGAATGTTGTTGTTGTTGAAAGCCATGTGGTGGTGGGACCTGCAGGCTTTGAGTTGAACCTACTGATAAATGTTGTGGCTTTTGATGTTGAGGTGATGGGTCTAGATGCTGCTGTGTTTGACCTTGTTGATGTTGTGAGTGCGCTGGTAGAGGTGAGTAAGAGTGTGGTGTATGGGGTCTTTGAGGTGAGTATGTCTGCAGGAAAGCTGAGAGAGAAGGTGGCATCTCCTCCGTTTGGGGAGATAAAGGTAGCAGAGGGGAGGATGAAGGTAGAGAAACCTGTCTCTGGAGCTGAGGATGTACCTGCTGTTTCTGCCCGTCTTGGGATTTATCGTTGGGATGATGGTGATGATGGTGATGCCGATCTCCTCTAGAGGAGGTAAGACGTGTTCCATCTTCGTGTAAGGTACAACAGTGGAAGTCACACTCTGTCTTGTCTCCGGTGGGAGAAGCTCTTGCTGGAATCACAGGTTGGGGGTGACCTCTAGTACAACATTCTGGAGTGTGGACGTGAACTGCGGAGTGGCCGGATTCGACGGAGGATCCCTGGCGTGATAGACGACCGATGAATGTCGAACTCTTCTGATCAGGATCGTGGTTTAGCAAAGTACTCTGGAATTAAGAGAAATTATTATTAATCACCAAAATATTTCGAGGATAAAAATGGAATAGGAAATGATTTATACTTTTATTTTAGGTATTTGTTCCACGTTCTATTTCACCTTAGAAATATGTGAAAGCAAGTTTTATTCAATTCACCTGAATGGCAGTTGTTCCTACGTCATTTATAAGCGTTTCTTTCTTACCATCCCGGAGGATGGTGGTGATGGTACCGTGGACAACGGTCTGGGGTGCCCCAGTGGCGGTGGATATGGATGGGGTGGTAGCTAGGGCCGCCTGTGAGGTGTGAGTGTCGGGATAGCCCCGTTGGATAGCACTCTCACCAATGCCACTGACGATGACCCGGGCTGTCCCTGCTGGTTTTCTTGGTGAAGCTGTTTTGGGAATTGACAGAAAATATCCATTAGGAGTTGTACAAGAACAGTTTGGTTATTCCCATATTTATAGATACAATAACAAATGATATATTTGGATACATAACAATGTGCACTCATGAAGTAAGCTATAATTACCATATTATTCCTTTTCACTATTAAAGTTTATACAGTTTATTTGTAGGAAAATGATGTAAAAAATGTACAGTATGAACACCAAAATAATAGGATTTTCATTGTTTTTCTTTCAATATGTTTATTATGTAAGGAGAACATATTTAGACGCATAAGAACTACATGCAGGTCTATTGCAATATATGAAGATATTTTAAGGGGAACCGATAAAATATAGATACAATATAATATATAAATGAATGTATTAGAAAATACTAATTACTGAAAACGGGGGAGAGGGTTGAGGGGATATAATAATATTTAAATATATGCGATTCAACTGAGAATAAACTTTTACTATACTAATATATAGTACTATACTTTACTATGTACTTAGATATAGCACTATACTTTATTTTATACTTAGATATAGCACAATACTACATAGCACTATGCTTTACTATACATAGATATAGTACTAAATCTATATAATTTACATAGTATAGTGTATGTTTATATAGCAACATAGCCCTTGATTAGGAAAACATAGAGAAGTTCAAGCGAGACATATATAAGTGAAAAAAAAAAGGAATTTTATTTTCAGAAGAAAAATAAAAATCTATTGAAATGAGATACAAATTAAACGTAAATTCGTTAAATTCCTTTGCTATTTCAGTTTTGTTTAAGAACTTGTACATATTGGAAAAGTTATTTTTTAATAATATTTTTGTGTCACTTTTAAAATTCAACGAAGTCCCGATAATTCTTTCTGCGATGAAAAATATTTTAACTTGTATCTGCGATGGTACATATACGGTGATAGTACATATTGATTCATTTCTGCTATGATGCATATTAGCATCCTTATTTACGTAGTGAACGTGTGTTAAGTTAATTTTCAGATGGGAATTTATAGCTCTGAAATTGTTCCATTAAATGATATTAGTTTTTCACTTTATAAGCTCTTGTATTTATTTGCAAATTTCGAGTTACCTGACATTTATACTTTTGTCTTACATGATCGAAAACGAAGAACTGTCAAATAACTCGGAACTTCTTTAATGCATCCTAACGCATTTTAGTGTGAAAATATCGTTTGAATTACGCAGTTACAAGTGACGGTAGGCCCAATAAGGTTATGTTTCTTAATAATACAGTAAGCTGCGCATAAGGTTTTTTAGATACTGTCTCTACCGCATACGTTTCTATCGATAATGTGCTCCAGGAATATATACTGATATTGACTTCTACGTAAAAACTTCTCTGATTGGTTGACAACGAGGATGGGTGGAGCGCTAAAGCGTTAGTGCTCCTCCTCCCTGTTGGCTCCTCCTCCTTGTATACAGTTTTACTTAAATTAAATCACTTTATAAATAATAAAAACTTTGAAACTCTCAACATAGATGGCTGTAATATAGTTTTTTGTATCCGCTAGTTTGATGTACTGCACAATTCATGATTATTTAATGACCTGGCAGGGTGGTTCGTGTGGGGGCGGTATGTCCCCCGATACTCTTATTGGTCAACTTTCATAGCCAATCAGTGAACTAGTAGCCTTAGAACCAATATTGTTAAAAACATATCCGCAAGAAGCGATATTTTAAAACTATATTCTTAGTGGTATTAACCTTTAAATTTCTAACCTTGATAGGCCACCTACAAGTGATATTCCAAGAACGTTATTCCGAGTAATATGTGATATTTCAAGAACGTTATTCCGAGTAATATGTGATATTTCAAGAACGTTATTCCGAGTAATCTGTGATATTCCAAGAACGTTATTCCGAGTAATATGTGATATTCCAATAACGTTATTCCAAGTAATATGAATATTCCAAGTACGTTATTACGAGTAATATGTGATATTCCAAGAACGTTATTCCGAGTAATATGTGATATTCCAAGAACGTTATTCCGAGTAATCTGTGATATTCCAAGAACGTTATTCCGAGTAATATGAATATTCCAAGTACGTTATTACGAGTAATATGTGATATTCCGAGTAATTTGTGATATTCCAAGAACGTTATTCCGAGTAATATGTGATATTCCAAGAACGTTATTCCGAGTAATATGAATATTCCAAGTACGTTATTCCGAGTAATATGTGATATTCCAAGAACGTTATTCCGATTAATATGTGATATTCCAAGAACGTTATTCCGAGTAATCTGTGATATTCCAAGAACGTTATTCCGAGTAATATGTGATATTCCAAGAACGTTATTCAGAGTAATATGAATATTCCAAGTACGTTATTACGAGTAATATGTGATATTCCGAGTAATTTGTGATATTCCAAGAACGTTATTCCAAGTTATCAATTATAAATAATAAATACTAACATAAATGGTGAGTGATTAGGTACAGACAATCGCACGAAAAGTCCAGTATAGATTATAGAGTGACATTGAAATGAGACAGAGAGAGAGAGAAGTGAGAGGAGCTAATCGTACCCTGTTGAAGAGTGGACGCTCCCCTATGGCAAGGGTCCCACGACAGAACCACAGTGATCTTGCCGTACTGATCCATCACCTTCCACACAGGGGCCTCGTCATGAAGTCCCAGGGAGTAGATGGTCTCACAGACAATTTTTGGAATGGCAGTTATGGCTGCGAGTTCGGGAAAGTGTCTTATACAAGAGATCTTTTTAGATAGTAGTAAAAAAGAATTTTCGTTCCAAAAATTTACCAGGGCTTTCTTCCAATAATCTAAATCAAGTAACAGATCTTTTGTTGATTTCGAAAAGGACGGAATTTAGAAAAATGGGGGAATTGAAATAAGAGCTTACACCATCCCAGAAAAGTTTAGTAGATTTTGAATGGGATTTTTTTTTACCTTTAAGGATTTATTATTAGAAAATTAATCAGTATTTTGGCGCTTGGAAAATTACCATTTTTCTCAGTTTTCTCCGATGATATATTTTTAAAACCTGTACCAATTAGACCAAATTGACAGTGGGTAAGTGGACACGCACTTTAAAATCACTATAATTGAGTCGTTATCCAAATCAAAAGATGCAGGTAATCGAAATATTCGTAAAGAACATGACTGGATGGGTTATCACCTTGAACAAGTCTGGGAAAAGTGTGAAGCTGACGTAGTAGGACGGGTTTGACTTCCCTGACTCGCACACCAAGAGATCTGCAACTTATCTAACCACAGGCTATTTCGGCAGGAAAGTTACCTCAAAATACTAGTATTCAATGACTGACGTCCACGAGACTGAAAACAATAACAACACAACGGGTTGTCAAGATTGCTCTGTGAGGAAGATGCTGATGCATAAATGTTTTTGGTAAATTTCCTCCTCCTGCTGACTATGTTCAACTCCTAATTCATACTTACTCTTCGACTCCACAACAGATACAGAACTCATATATATAATCTCCTCGATACTTGGTGATGCAAAAACGTCAAAAAGGGTACAAACATCTCAAAAATATGCCTCGTTTCTTGTTCCAAAATTTTCAAATTTTTCATCGATGGGGCTTGTTGAAAAGCGAAAATTTGGGATGACGAATCAAAAAGAACAAGTTGGCATATCTTTTTTTGTTTCCTGCGGTGCTGTTATCATGCAATGGTGTTTTCATTTAGAAACGAAAATACAAGCAAAATGTATGTTCTAAATTTTACATTCGAATGAAAATTACCTGCGGTTGTATATTACTTTATAATGCTACTCAATATATAAGTGGAATTTGTCTTTCATACAGTGAAACAGCGATTTAAAACAATGAGAGGAACACATTCTGAAGCTAGTGTATGGGACAATAATTGATCTATTAAATATTTAAAAGCTATTTTTCAGCCGATTAAAATGGCCAAATTTAATGGCGATTAAAAAAACATTGACAAATTATATTGCAAGGACGTGGAAAATCGAAAGAAAAATATTTTCACCGTATACTGAACCTACTCGGATTGTGTCTCAACCAGTTGAAACATGTCTCAACCAGTTGAAACATGTCTCAACCAGTTGAAACATGTCTCAACCAGTCGAAACATATCTTGAACCAGTCGAAACATATCTTGAACAAGTCGAAACATATCTTGAACAAGTCGAAACATATCTTGAACAAGTCGAAACATATCTTGAAAAAGTCGAAACATATCTTGAACTAGTCGAAACATGTCTCAACAAATCCAAACATGTCTCAACAAATCGAAACAGGTTCAAACATTTTCTAACCTATTTTTGTAGATTTATTCGCGGTGTAAACTTTAACGATCTGTACACTGTACATTGTGAATTGATTTCACGGAATAGGTTGGGTGATTGGAGGTTAAAATGATTCACCCACCTTGTCTGATGGCTTCAACGCCCGCAGGATACCAGTGTTCTCCCTGACGGAGAAATAGGAACACGGTGTTCTCCGGCAGGCTGCTAAAGTATTCCGCATCGTCTATGTGTGTACCATCACATTCCAGCACCACACGTACTCTTACGTTACCTAGTTCCAATTTCTCTCTCCCTGTTGAGGAAAAAATTCTTAACATTTTCTTTCTGGGATTTTTTTTTATAAAAATACAATAATTTTATTAGATAATAAAATCATTAGATTAAATCATTTTATTTTGGCAAGTACATATAAGATTGTGAGTAATTTAAAGCTCCTACTATACTGACGTACCTCTTTCGACGAGTTCGGTGAAACTCGCGACAACCAATCCTTTTCTTACAGTTCTGCCGCTGTCCCATACTTTATATGGGCGCTTCCCCCTAGCCTGAAAAATTCCGACTCTTAGTATATGATTGTAATAAAATGTAGACACTTATTATATGATTGTAATAAAATGTAGACACTCATTATATGATTGTAATAAAATGTAGACTCTTAGTATATGATTGTAATAAAATGTTGACTCTTAGTATATGATTGTAATAAAATGTAGACGCTTAGTATATGATTGTAATAAAATGTAGACACTTATTATATGATTGTAATAAAATGTAGACACTTTTTATATGATTTTAATAAAATGTAGACACTTTTTATATGATTGTAATAAAATGTTGACTCTTAGTATATGATTGTAATAAAATGTAGACGCTTAGTATATGATTGTAATAAAATGTAGACACTTAGTATATGATTGTAATAAAATGTAGACACTTTTTATATGATTGTAATAAAATGTTGACACTTAGTATATGATTGTAATAAAATGTAGACACTTAGTATATGATTGTAATAAAATGTAGACACTTAGTATATGATTGTAATAAAATGTAGACGCTTAGTATATGATTGTAATAAAATGTAGACACTTTTTATATGATTGTAATAAAATGTTGACACTTTTTATATGATTGTAATAAAATGTAGACACTTTTTATATGATTGTAATAAAATGTAGACACTTTTTATATGATTGTAATAAAATGTTGACACTTAGTATATGATTGTAATAAAATGTTGACACTTAGTATATGATTGTAATAAAATGTAGACACTTTTTATATGATTGTAATAAAATGTAGACACTTTTTATATGATTGTAATAAAATGTAGACACTTTTTATATGATTGTAATAAAATGTAGACACTTAGTATATGATTGTAATAAAATGTAGACACTTTTTATATGATTGTAATAAAATGTAGACTCTTAGTATATGATTGTAATAAAATGTAGACACTTAGTATATGATTGTAATAAAATGTAGACTCTTAGTATATGATTGTAATAAAATGTAGACGCTTAGTATATGATTGTAATAAAATGTAGACGCTTAGTATATGATTGTAATAAAATGTAGACTCTTAGTATATGATTGTAATAAAATGTAGACTCTTAGTATATGATTGTAATAAAATGTAGACACTTTTTATATGATTGTAATAAAATGTTGACACTTAGTATATGATTGTAATAAAATGTAGACACTTAGTATATGATTGTAATAAAATGTAGACGCTTAGTATATGATTGTAATAAAATGTTGACTCTTAGTATATGATTGTAATAAAATGTAGACGCTTAGTATATGATTGTAATAAAATGTAGACACTTAGTATATGATTGTAATAAAATGTAGACGCTTATTATATGATTGTAATAAAATGTTGACTCTTAGTATATGATTGTAATAAAATGTAGACGCTTAGTATATGATTGTAATAAAATGTAGACGCTTATTATATGATTGTAATAAAATGTTGACTCTTAGTATATGATTGTAATAAAATGTAGACGCTTAGTATATGATTGTAATAAAATGTTGACTCTTAGTATATGATTGTAATAAAATGTAGACGCTTATTATATGATTGTAATAAAATGTTGACTCTTAGTATATGATTGTAATAAAATGTAGACGCTTAGTATATGATTGTAATAAAATGTAGACACTTTTTATATGATTGTAATAAAATGTAGACACTTTTTATATGATTGTAATAAAATGTAGACACTTTTTATATGATTGTAATAAAATGTTGACACTTAGTATATGATTGTAATAAAATGTTGACACTTAGTATATGATTGTAATAAAATGTAGACACTTTTTATATGATTGTAATAAAATGTAGACACTTTTTATATGATTGTAATAAAATGTAGACACTTTTTATATGATTGTAATAAAATGTAGACACTTAGTATATGATTGTAATAAAATGTAGACACTTTTTATATGATTGTAATAAAATGTAGACACTTATTATATGATTGTAATAAAATGTAGACACTTAGTATATGATTGTAATAAAATGTAGACACTTAGTATATGATTGTAATAAAATGTAGACTCTTAGTATATGATTGTAATAAAATGTAGACGCTTAGTATATGATTGTAATAAAATGTAGACGCTTAGTATATGATTGTAATAAAATGTAGACTCTTAGTATATGATTGTAATAAAATGTAGACGCTTATTATATGATTGTAATAAAATGTAGACTCTTAGTATATGATTGTAATAAAATGTAGACACTTAGTATATGATTGTAATAAAATGTAGACGCTTAGTATATGATTGTAATAAAATGTAGACTCTTAGTATATGATTGTAATAAAATGTAGACGCTTATTATATGATTGTAATAAAATGTAGACGCTTAGTATATGATTGTAATAAAATGTAGACGCTTAGTATATGATTGTAATAAAATGTAGACGCTTAGTATATGATTGTAATAAAATGTAGACGCTTAGTATATGATTGTAATAAAATGTAGACGCTTAGTATATGATTGTAATAAAATGTAGACTCTTAGTATATGATTGTAATAAAATGTAGACGCTTATTATATGATTGTAATAAAATGTAGACGCTTAGTATATGATTGTAAGAAAATATTATAGAAGTTTACTATAAGAATTATATATAATATTCATGCTTAGTAAGGGAAATATACATAAATAGGTATGTATATATATAATACACGGGATTATGATTTAGATTATGATTATTGTAAATATAACAATATAATGTAAATATTTATTGGGCATAAAATTTTTTTACATAAACATATGGGTATAATTATTAACATATTTTCATGATGAATAATGTAAATATTAAATTAAAAAATTATTCTTCTTTCACTTTCTGAACTTTTTAAATTAAAAAAGGGCAAATATTGAAATTATATCTACATTTACACCATAAGCCATTTCTTTACTAAATATATGTAATAATTATCTATTATTCATTCAATGATATATAAATTATTATCAATCTTATATAGCTATCATTATTGAACTTTATAATTAAAATTTAAAAAAAATTGAGGATAGGTTCGACATAGCCATATTTTCAGGTCTCATTTAGATACTTAAATCCACTAATTACTTACTATTTAAAGCAATTAATATACTTTATGTAAGACTGCAGTTAAGTAGACTATATAGTCTACCTGCCATCTTTCCAAAATTGTACAGCAGTGACTTTTAAAGTATTTAGTAGAATGTTCATCTACCCATACCGTAATCAGAGAGGAGGGTTCAAGGGGTCGCAACCAGGCTTTTTGGGGTTGTTTTAGGGTTTTGAACAGGTGTGGGTTGTGGGGCAGAGGTTGAACTTACCTCAATAGACATCAGGGCATCTGGAGGAAGTTAAATATAGGCGATACTTAATAAGACATCGCCTATCCACACCACCAAGTCTACCAATACTGAACAGAGTTACCAGATCAATATGCTAAGCCAACTGGCTCAGAGACAGCCTTCTCCAGCCACTCAGCCTTTTTCTTTCGCAGAGCATAACTCCACGGGGAAACTGAACCAGATTTCACCTGCTTGAATTAATATTCAAATTATCTATTTGTTTTTATTTTAATGAAAACCGAACATTTAACGGTTGTAATATATTTTATTTTAATGGAAAATTGAAATGGATTGTTCGAAAAACGAACATATAACGATTAATTATGACAATATTTTTCCAATGGAAATTGAAATTGATGTTATAAAATAAGAAATTTAACGATTATATATTATATTTTGTGTAAAATCTAAATAGACAGTTTGAGAAATGAAAATTTAACGATTATTAATTTTATCCTAATGGAAAATTAAAATTGAATTTTTGAAAAAAGTACTTTTTAATGATTATTGTAAACTAATTTATTATCTTCAACAACGAAATGTTAATATGATAACCAATGAGAATAACATATAGGTACTATAAATTATTATATAATATTTAATAATTAAAAGCTACCTAATAAAAGATAGCAACATGCAAATTAATGCTTGAATAAATTTAAAAGATAAATTAAATGAAAAATAAAGAGTCTGTAGCCTTTAAATGTACCTACACTTATTCATACATTTATTCATTTATCGCTCATTGGCTGTTATTTATAGTATAGAACAATATATAGAAGGCAGAATTTAAGTAAAACTGTGATATTCCTGGTTCTCAGTTACCATTACTGGTTACATTCCTGATTCCTGGTTCACATTACTCATTCCTAGTTCATATTCTTGGTTCATATTCCTGGTTCACATTCCTGGTTCTTAGTTCGCATTCCTGGTTCACATTCCTGGCTCCTAGTTCACATTCATTGTTCCTGGTTTACATTCATTGTTCTTAGTTCACATTCCTAGTTCCTTCACATTCCTGGTTCTTAGTTCGCATTCCTGGTTCTTAGTTCGTATTCCTGGTTCCTGGTTCACATTCCTGGTTCCTGGTTCACATTCCTGGCTCCTAGTTCACATTCATTGTTCCTGGTTCACATTCCTTGTTCTTAGTTCACATTCCTAGTTCCTTCACATTCCTGGTTCTTAGTTCACATTCCTGGTTCATAGTTCACATTCCTGGTTCCAGGTTCACATTCCTAGTTCACTTTCCTAGTTCCTGGTTCACAATTTCCTGGTTCTTGGGTCACATTCCTGGTTCCTGGTTCACATTCCTGCTTCCTAGTTCACATTCCTGATTCCTGGGTCACATTCTAGGTTCATATTCCTGGTTCTTAGTTCACATTCCAGTTTCTGTGTTCACATTCCCGATTCCTGGAGCCCTGGTTTACATTTCTGATTCGCATTCCTGTAGTTCACATTCGAGTCGTTTTGTCAATTAAATCTTTGTCTTTACGATTTCATTTTGAGTTGTTTCTGAATATGTGGGCACTTCTCTAAAATATATAATGATTATTATTTAAATTATATTTAAATTGATAACCATGATACCTGCATGCAGGTGTTATGGATATGTGATTGAAATATAAGTAAGATAATATTTATAATAAATTTTTCTTATATGATTTATTATGTGGAATTGACCACTCTGTAGCCTATGGTTTCTAAATTAGAATCTGGAACCATAAAAATGAGTCATTAAGTTATATCAGTTACACCACACGGCGTAGCACTTACATCATTTACCAATGATTAATTCAATTGTAATGGTTTGAGAAAACTTACTTTAAATTTCGACTACCTATATGCATATTTTTAATATAAAGATTATTTTAATGTCTCAGAAAATATCAATGCGGATTAAATCATATGAGTGAATCCCATTTCCCTGCATGGTAATATTTCATCACAAACGTACAATGTATGAAAATTTATATTTCATACAGTTAATTTAAATCCATTATATCTTTACCAATAATAATATGAAAACACTATTGTATTAGCATTACTCAAGTCAATTAATAATAATTAAATCTCAATAAAAGAAGAATCTAGCGGGAAAACCTTTGAATCTGACGTCATTAACAATCAGCTGTCGAGGAAGGAATTATTTTACTGTTCATTATTGTATGATTTGGTGAAGACAACGGTACTTATCTAGGCGTTCCTGATTACTAATTCTTGAGTTGCTAAGAATTTACTAATTAATTCCAGTGCAATGGATTTAGACGAACAGATTTACGCATATGACAGTGATAGTGGTCACGAAGAGGATGATGAGGAACACAATACTTCTGATGAAGATGTTGGACTGGATTTTGACTCTGAAGGAGAAGGAGTTGGGAATAGACCTCACTGTTCACACAATGATGATCATCACTACGAAGTTCTCTCCATGGAGGATGTGTCCAAACACATGATGGAGTGCATCTCTGAATTCAATTCTGTTGCCAATGTTAGTACCTACCTAGTAATAATGCAATGTTTTTAATAATAATATTCCTTTATTATTATAACTTAACAAGTTAACCAGATAATAAAGTAGATATGTCTGTATGTCCTTACTGTCACTGAATACTGAGTCTCCAATATATTAATATTTTGTCAACTCACAGTACTCGCTCAACTGTAAATTCTGCACTAAGAAGCAAAGTATTTGAGTTATTAGGTATATAAATAATAAATTACCAGAGTGGAATAATAACTTATTTCAGATTGACTAGTAACTCTGTTAGGAATTTAGAATGAACAAAAATTACTCATTTTAACCCTAAAAAATGCAGAAATTAGTAAATTATTCTATAAATTTCTACTCCGCAGTGAAAACTAATGTAAAATAAGTCATTTAAGCTTCACAATTGGGCTTGTTGTGATGATAAACATCACTGATGGGGATGCATGAAGTTAGGAGTAACTCAGTTAGAATTTATGTTTTCCAGTCTGCAGAATGTGGGAGATAGGCCAAGTAATAAAGCATGTCCAAACTCGCCATTTTAATGGCGAGTTTGTGACAGTTATTTTGAGCCCTTCAATTGCAAATGGCGAGTTTTATCTATTTTTATCCTATGCTACAATGTTATTTTGGAGAGAATTAATGATAATTGATCATTTTGGAGAGAATTTGTTGAATTTTGGAGAGAGCTGGAGAGACAAATGGCGAGTTTATGAGACATACTATTTTACTTGGGAGATAGGTATTTGGGATATACTCTTCTAACAATTTTGAATTAATTCCTAGCTATATACCTACTTATATTTACACTATTCTCAAAAGGTCTCCTCAGACAGTTGGACCCAGGATTTTTTTTTACAGATTTTGTGATTTGGGCACAGCTAATAGGAAATAGCTAACATGGGATTTTGGGAACATAGGAAGTAAACCAGCCTGCAGAATATTGGAGATATTTGGGATGTTCTCTTTGAACAATTTGAATTAATATATAAGTTACCCCTTATATGAGAAATGAACAAGTCAAGTATTTATTTTCAATTTTTAAACATCTGAATATAAATTATATAATCAATGTATACTTGGCAGACAAATCAAATATATCCTTAAACTATGGATTCTTAAAGCGGGTTATTATTTCCTCTTGCATGTAAAAGGTAGAACTAAGACAGTAGACTAAGATATTAGGCATGACTAACTAACTAGTAGACGTAGTAGTTAGAAGCAGGAGATGAAATATAGTATATAGTATATACTATTATAATAATGAACAAGTATTACTAACATAATAACATTAGTCCCTTATGATTGGCCTCCTGACAATAATAGAATTGAAAGTGACCGAACATAGATATTGCCATGACAATTACTAGCATAGTAACATCACATCAGTAGCAATCATATGTGATTTAATATTGGTATTTGTTTGTAATTTATCCTGACCCTAAGTGACCGATTAATGGCCAGTCTGTATTTGGTGCAAAAAATTCCACTGTCTTTATGAAATAGCTGAAAAAATCCACCA